>CM055848.1:14876801-15318848 GCA_029490765.1 Euthynnus affinis | reverse complement strand
ACTGATTTTCTTTCAATGTGAGCAGGATGGAAGCATTTCTAAATGAGTTTATGCCAGCTGATAAAAATATTGTGTCCTTTTTCTTTTTTTGTTGATGATGAAATATAATCAGCTACATAATTTTTTGATAGTCAAATTAAAGTGCTTTTTCTCCAAGCACTGGGCAAATGGGCATCCCACAAAGACAGTCAAATTAAAGGGAAATCTTAATCTCTTCTTTCCACAAGCCAGTTGTGTGTCTGCTATAAACACATATACACTACAGTGTGAAGCAGATAAAGGTTTTATGAAACAGCACATTTTATTGGGAGAACATTTCCCACCTTAGATTAGTTGATTGATCAGCTGATGGACACAAAATTCACCAGAAACAATTTTGAAAATATTTTTATCATTTTTAGTCATTTATTTCTTTTTATCCTTTTATGATGGTTCACTGAATAGTTTTGAGTTTTGGGCAGTTGGTTTGACAGAACGAGCAATTTAAATGTGAACTTGGGCTTTGGGGAAAACGTGAATATTTTCTGACATCTTATAGATCAATATGGAGAAAATATTCAGAGACAATGAAAGGCAGATTAATCGTTAATAAAAAAATAATCGTTAGTTACAATCCTGAACCTGAGAGGTTTTCCAGAACTGACTGAAATGTGTCTGTGGCTCTGAGTATCGATGAAGACCGAAAGCTGCCCTTGAATTCTTAGACATGTTGACTTCCATATTCATGTGTGTCAAGATTTGGTGTTTTTAGACTATTATTAAGGCAAAAACCATACTCAGACAAGAATCAAACACTAATGAATCTGAGAAGTTTTTGTTTCTTGAATTTCCCAAAGTAAGGTACTGAGAAACAGAATTGTTTGGTATTGGTATCAAAACTTGGATACTGTATCGGCCCTGATGTTTAAAAGTTTTAAACAACAGCTGCAACCAATGCTTATTTCCATCATTGGATGATTATTTTCATGATTAACCAATAAATTGTTTAGTCTATGAAATGCTGTTTTTTATTTATATCCCAGAGCTCATCTTCATGCTTGTTTTGTCTGAGCAACCATTCAAAACCCAAAGATGTTCATTTTACAATGATATAAACCAGACAAAAGAAGCTGGAACCAGAGAATATTTGTCACATTTGTTTGATGTATAACTTAAAATGATTCAGTTATCAAAACTGCTGTTGACTACATGTCTGCCAATTCAATAATCATTGAAACTATTGATTGTGACATACTGCTATTAAGTCTGTTTTCACCATCAATTCAAAACTTTAACTTGAACTGGCTTAAGAGTCCAGAGCCCATCATATAGCAAACAAGCGTCATAACTGACACAAATACTAACCAATATAGCTAGAGCTACCAGCCAGTAAAGAACACACACACACACACACACACACACACACGGAGACATGTAGTGACTGCACCTGTGTCGTGCCTTTACAGTGTCAAGACCATTTATCCCCCAGCCTCCAGGTATGTGACTGTTCGCTTTACATCTCATTAACTATTGATCAACCTTTCCTCTCTGCTCCACTGGAAAAAAACCTTTAGCTTCTCTCGCCGTCTCTCTCTCTTCAAACACACACTCTCACACACACACAAACATACACACGAGGGACCCACCCAACTCGCCTGTGTACTCTGTCATCATCTCTCAAGGGCGTGTACGAGAGAAAACACGCAGACATCTATGCGCACTCGCACACAAAACAAAGCTGGGATCTTGTCGCACAATAGCAGGCCAGCCATCTCCCTGCTGCCAGACTCACTGTAAGGGCTGCTCTTTCATAAATGTTTCACACACACACACACACACACACACACAGGGAGAGGTTGTAACGTACAAACCAACCCACAAATAAATGCACACAAAACTAGAAACAAACCACAAACCCTCAACCCTCCCTAAAGCAAATATAATTTTATCATTTAGTCAGTGACAGACAGGCAGTTAAACAGAGAGGATTACTGACTGTTTTATCCAATTATATCTGTATACACACAGCCTATCTGGATACATTTGATCTAAAGATATAATCAATTCAGTCAGACACCATTACAGGTTAAAACTGTGATGGTAGTTAAACTGAATGTGTCGATACACGTCATTCAAACCAGCTTCGCCACCTCATCCGGATCTAGGCTAAGTGTGGGTTGTGCCTACGGAAGATGGCGGACATTCGTCGACCATTGAGACTTCTACCAGGGCGCACCCTGCCACACGCGCACACATTACCACACACACACACACACAGACACGCCAATTTGGTAAGGCCAGCCTGGATCAACTTCTACATTCCGCACAACTTCACCAAGCGGAGATAGACAATAGCCACAACACGTGTCACGTCCAGTGTCTCTGCTGTAACATAGAAAGTATTAGTAAGTATATAAGTATATACTTATTTAGGACCAAGTTTGGTGCTGCCATAATACATGGTGATTTGCCACCATCACAGATCAATATCCCAATATCTTTGTTATTGTTTTTTTTTCTGTTTATAGATCTTCTCTAGCTTGTTGTGCTACATACAACAACCTCTTGGCTTTGACATTCTTTAATACAAAGTCAAGAAGTTTGTGGTACAACGAGCTAGCAAAGAGATAAACTGTGATCTTGTGGAGTGAATTAAACTGTAAACGTATTTGATGCTTATACATTTGAGAAACTTCATGGTTTAGAAGTTATATATGTGGATCAATAGCTGCAGACTATGGATTCTGAACTAGGGCTGTGATTATTGCTTATATTGATGTCCAACCAAAACCCCAAAACTCAATGACTCAACTACAATAATAAAACAGAGAAAATCAGCAAATCCTCACAGCTGAGAAGCTACAACCAGCCAATGTTTGACATTTTGAATGATTGAAAACAACCCAAACCCCCCCCCCCCACAAAGAATCAATTTGTCACAAAATGGTTCAGAAATTTCACAAGGAGTCGACGCAACAGTATACTTAAAACAAATATTATTTATTAAAATTAAAGCTAACAAAACAAGGTGTGTAAAACCAAAACAAGATGCTGCAGGGTGGACGTCAGCAGGTGAAGGGAAGAGAAGAGTGACCACATGGGCCAGCTTTTATAGCTTGGCAAGCCCAGGTGAACTATATTACACTGATCACCCTCCACTGTCAGCCAATACCCAGAAGGCAACCTCTGAGACAGTGGGAGGGGCGCCGCTAAAAAAAAATAAAATTGTCGATCTATTTTATATCTATCAACTACTCAATTAATTGACTATCGTTAACAGTGATGACCTGCAGTTTTATATAAACGGGGCTACTGGCTGATATCACCAGTCTCCCTCTTTCTGCTCATTACCACTGCAATCCTTAATATTTGATATGACAGCCAAATATTTTAAAGATGACATAATGTTACACTCACTCACTCACTCACTCACTCAGCGTGTGTGTGTGTGTGTCATTAGTTACTATTGCGATGTAGTATTTGGGCAGAGATGAGTGGAGGGGCTCTCAAGGATGAGTGGCAGCATGTTAGTGGTTACTGTAGAGCCTATCTTACTCTACAGACCACACACACATATCAGTAATATTGCAAGCAGGTCTGCATTCACTAAGAACAACCTGTGTGTGTGTGTGTGTGTGAAGAGAGAGGGAATTACAGTAATGAGAGCTCTGTGTCAGCAGCTCCTCCTGTCTCCCCTCAGTCTGCTGATTACAGCCTGTTTAGATAGTTAACACACACACACACACACACACACACACACACACACACACACACACACACACACACACACACACACACACACCTATCCTTGTTAGGACATTAAATCTACTTCTATCCATTGTGGACAGCGTAACCCAAACCTTAACCTAACCTCAATCCACGCCTTATCCAGGCCCTCAGAAACCACGTTTTGCCTCATTAGGACCAGGCTTTGGTCCCCATGACAACTACGGGTCCTGACAAGGTTCATATGTATACTAAAAAAGTTCCCAAAGAAGTAATAAAAACGCTTAAATGTGCACACACACACACACACACACACAGCAAAAGTCAGAGCAGATGACCCATCCATGACCCTTTAATTAATTAACCCTTCTCTTTCTTTAGTTTCCTAGTAATCTCTCTCATTCCTCCATACCAACCACACACACGCCACCAAAATCAACAAGCGACACACACGTTTAGGAACATCCCCCTGCCGCCCACACATCCATACCTCCACCAACCCACACACACAAAACACACACACACAGTTGCAGCTCATCAGCACTAATCCCTTCCCTCCGTCTCTTTCCTGCCGTCTAATCCAACATCTATCAGAATCCAGCCACCTTCTCTGCAGCCAAAAACACACAACTAAGCCCTGCTATTTCGAGACAACATCTAGTTGTGTGTGTGTGTGTGTGTGTGTGTGTGTGTGTGTGTGTGTGTGAAGATAATTGGGGAAGCCCGCACATATGTGTAAGTGCGTGTGTTATAAGCACATGCATCAGATGAAGAGTATGTCTGAATGGGCCAGTGTGTGTGTATATATCTCTATGGGCGTACAGGTCATGTTTTCCGTGCAGTGTGAATAGTGTACAAGTGGGTTTGATTACACGAGGTGTAACCTGCAATCAGATGCGGATCTATGGTCCGACCTGGCTGCTGATGGCCAAAACAAGGACACTGATAATCCTGCTGACTGCTGCCTGTCTGGTCTTATCCAAAACTGCTGCTAGACGGACTATTGTTAGGGTTATGTTTGGTAAGCAAACTGGCATATAACAGCCTCTAAGACTTCCACCATTATGCAAAGGATCAAGTTGGGCTTTTTTTGTTGCTTTCAATAGTACTTTTACTACATAATGGTGGTTTTATGACTTGAAAGTAGCATATGGCTCAAGAGAGGCTGACATGCATGACTGGGCGTCTTGGTGATTGCCATACACACACACACACACACAGAAAAAGCCTTAGGTTAATGCTTAATTAAGTATTAGCATCATTTTCATCCATCTTTGAGCTGCAAGTTAAATTAAACATCATGGCCACCATCTGAAATTAATTCCAAATTATATTACTGAGAAAATGTGTCCAGTATTAATATCACAATACAGAAAATATATGCAAAGACCATGTAACATTATGAAATTGGTGTTTACTCTGTTTTATCTGTCTTTTCTATTTAGCTTATTTTTTATTTCCAATTTAACACTTTTGAAAATTGTATTTAAATGTCTTTTTATATTACCTTGTGTTGCTTTTACATTCTGTCTTGATGCCTTTTATGTTTTATGTAAAGCACTTTGAATTGCCTTGTTGTTGAAATGTGCTATACAAATACACTTGCCTTGCCTTGCCTTGCCTTGCCTTGCCATGTCTGTGAAACAACATGAGTAGCAGCTCAGGTACGCTGCTGTTTGTTTGCCAATTATCAGCGAGCCAAACCACTCATTCCAATTAACAGGTTCATACCCACCTGCCAGATTAAACATACATCCAACAGATCTGTGAAGAGTGGTCTGAGTGCAATTTGTTGCTATTTTTAATGAGCTATGGTTACAGTATTAGTTTTCAGATGTAGTCATACACAGTGTATTAATCTGCTGTGTTTTTGTGCCTCTGGGCTGTTGGAGAAGCCTGTAGGAGGTTTAAACAATCTTTCCTGGAAACCTGAAGCAGGCCTGCAAAAACAGCACACTGTGGACTCAAAACTGCAAGATGCAGATGGAATCACAAGCTCGCTCTTGCTCACAATCGTATTCTTAATCTCATCATTCATTTATTGTTTATCCTGCAAGCTGGTTCTCAGTACCAGTGCTTGGAAAGAGGGCGATGCTCCAGGTGTTTTGTAACACGAGGTGTAACGTTGAAATGCTGCCAGAGGAGCTGATCACACTGTTTCAACCAACAGATCCAGGGGTGACTCATGTTCACCGCATGGCTTGATTTGACTGGGTCAGTGTTACTGAAAAGGTGGTTCACGGGGCCTTTTTGTTTGTTTGGGTTTTTTTTTTTTTTAGCCTTTTTCAGAAATAGGTGACAGGGTGATAACCTTAAGGTTGCGCTCGGTTTAGCCGAGCACACAAGCTTTTTAAAGACATTTTTCCACATTGAGACTGAATTAAAAGTACATCCAGTTGACCAAACGGATACTAAGAAAAGCCTCCAGTGTTGTGCTGGAAAAGAGTTTGATCTAATTGGGCAGAGGTCCATGTGGCAGCACAGGACAATAATCATCAAGAAACAAAGCTATACATTTTTTTCCTGGGTGCTGGGCAAAAATACTGTGCAAAAAAATTAAAAAATGCTAGCACACTGCCATTGTCTTTTATTCAACATGTACAAGACAACATTTTTCACCATCTTTGGTTGAAATGTCAGCAAATTATGACTCTCTCACCACCCTAAGCAAACCTATATAGGTATGTTTAATAAATAAAGTGATAATAGCACCAGAAGTTAAACCAACCAGTCAGCCAACAGCCCAGTATCATTAACAAGTTCTACTATTATTAGAACAAACATATCAAAATTGAGTTATAAAAATATACATACAGATATATTACAAATAATTGTTATATTTATCATTGAGATAAATTTGATCATATATCTTATCATTTTGTCTTAAAGTACCTGTATGTGTGGATTTTGCCATCCCAGTCTCATTGTTGTTTGGACTCTTAGTTTTCAGCTTGTGGTGAGCAAGAATACACACACACACACACACACACACACACACACACACAAACACAAACACACACACACACACTCTGTGGTTGTGTGTGTACAAGGGAAGCAGCAGTAGCCACAGGGGTTAGAAGGACGGGGGGGGGGCTTGCAAAGAAGTTTGAAGTGGGACAGAAAGAGAGGGAGGGGAGATTCTGGCCGGCTAAATCAAAGCAGGATGAGAGGAGAAGAATGAGGAGGTGGGGACCCTGTGAAGGTGTGCCAAGAGGAGAGAGAGGGAGAGAGGGGGAGAGAGAGAGCGCGAGAGAGAGAGAATACCGGGACTCCACAGCCAGCCTAAATCCCACATTCAAAAAGGCATTCTGGACACATTCCTGCACACCAAGCACACACACACACACACACACTCACACACAGTCATGCAAAAAGAGTAGCCTGCATACTTATACCTGTGCTAATGTATGTATACAGAAGAAGAGAGGACAAGGAAAACGATATGTCATCTGGCAAAAAACAGTTTCAAGCTCAACTTGCGCTACAATGCACTGCAAAAACATCTGGCAACACACTGCAATAGTCAATCAAATTCATGCAAGTGCACATTCCTGGTACATTACTTTGTAACATGAAATGGGTAATTCTACTGTTTACTTGTCAGTCGTCCAGACAGAGCATAAAATGATTATTACTGTGATATCTTTCCAGAGTTGTAAAGTCCTGTCTCGTGGTATCATAAAAACTGAAATATTTTGGTGTCCGATAAGCCTTCCAATTCATGGACCTATTACTCAAACCGACTTTCCTTGGTCGTATCTGAAGCAACGTGAACCCACATGAATGCAGATCCCATGCATTTCTTATATACAGTGTTGTTTCTGGTCTATAAAGGCCCAGTCACACTAACAAACACACACATTCACACAATGTAAAAGACACACCCACCTGTGGTACTGGGTCTGAAGAAACTGAAACTCCTCCTTGATGCGATCTAGAGTCTCTGGGTAGGTTAGTTTCAGTGACTGGGGTGCCCCCGATGCTGCCGCTGCTGCTGCTGCGGCTGCCACCACTGAGGCGGAGGACCCCGGGGGCGGCTGCAGAGGTGCCTGAGAGGAGAGGAAAAGACGTACCCCAGGTTAGACTTAGAATATTTACAAGTACAAGCATAGTTGTCAAATGAAATTATTCTTTACATCTGATTTCAAAATGTCAGTAACAAAAGGTTAAGTAATTATGTAATACAGCTAATTTTGTGCCATAAAAGAACAGCCTTACACATACAGTCAGTCCCTTAATTCAAACTATACTTACAATACTACGAGTGCCGTGTGTGTGCGTGCGTGTGTATGTGTGTGAGGAGCTGTGTATATTGCAGAGACGCTGTCATCGCCAGCAGAGCCAGATGTGAATAGGTCACTATGACTTGGACAGGGGAGCAGAGAATACAAGAGATTCTTAGCCAAATGAGCACACATTGTTTAATTGCAAGTCTGAGTAGAAGAAAGAAATAAAAGAAAGAAATAAGAGCAGTGGGAGGGAGAAAAGAGGGAGGGGAGAAGACCCCATCATGGCTGAAGACCCCTCCCAACCCCTGTGCTTAGTCTCCCTTCTCTGCAGGGTCCAGAGCAATTAGGAGACTACAACCATAGGGGTAATGCTGCAGGACAGGCAGACAAAAGGGGGCTGAGAGCTGGACTAGGAGGGTAGTGGGGGCTGTCCGTCTGTCTGTCTATTTGGCTCTGTGTCAAAATAACAGAGTGCAGAAGCCAACAGGGACAGCCGGTTCACAAGCTTTACGATGGTCAAGTATGACAGTGCGGTTAAGTGATAGTCATATAATTTCATGTAAGACAGCACTGACTAGTTTTGATAAAGCTTTGTTATTTCTGTGTTACAGGCCAAAGTCTCTTAATAAACATGGTTTGCTCTATTTTATTAGCCTTTAATGGATGTGTAAAGAGTAAAAAAAATGGCATAAAAATGGTCAGAATTTTACATGACTATAACATTATAAAAAATAATGTAGCATCCAATAAAAACAGAGGATATATCCTAACATTTCTTAAAATCGAAGATTGTAAAGATAAGCCTGTTTTAAAACAAATACTGCTGCATTTCTACAAAATTGAAACATCTTCACAATGTGTGTCAGAAGACATTGATACCATCGAGTTGAACTTTTCTTACATTCCAGCAGATCTCAGTTACAACTTGCCAACCCGTGCACTTTAGTATTTTACCCAGAAGCAATATTTTTCCCTAGAAAGGCTGCTCATTTTTCTCTTTGCTCAGGTTCTGTAAGTGTGGTCATGTTGCTTTGCAAGCTTTCGCCTGCAAGCCGTGCCCGCCCCCCCGGGAATTATTATAATGTACTTATGTTCACAACATGGAATAAAGATGAGACATGAAATGGGTCTGTATTTTTCTAAATATTTCTCCTAGCAGGAGTGTTCAGAGGACAAACCTCGTGTTCAGCAACAAGGACAGAACTGGGATAGCAAACGTTTGTCTAGTACATCCCTATAAATGTCTTATACGGTCATCTCAGGGGAAAAACAATATTTGTTCAATCAACTAAGCAAGTCTTATTTGCAGAAACAGTAAATGTAATTGAGCCTTTTTGTAATTTAAGGACAACAAACATGAGGATGACTGGACTTAATGGTGAAAGCGTGGGTACCGAGCACAATGGGAAAGATTTCATTATAGTATCTTACATTTCCCACCTAGTCTTATGACTTTGGTCCCTTTTATGCTTGAGTCTAGTAATTACTTCCCATGTTGACTATTATAAAGCTTATATTCAAAGAATCTGAGTATGTCTAACAGAAAAGGTTTTTAAAATGTGACAATATCAATTAATTGGAGCTCTATCAGCTTTTAATGCTACCTGGCTTAATTCTAAAAAGCCATGGGATTTTCTGAATGCATGTTGAACAAAGGACATCATACATAATAACACTATAGACAAAACAGCCTACAAGCTATAACAGTAGGCACACACATGTGGGTAGACATGAATGACAACAGTAATGATTCATTTAGTTAAAAAAAAAAGAAAAAGGAAAAAAAAAAAGACAACACACATCTCACATCTTGATGTCCTACACATCAGTGTTGCCTGTCACACATTAATGATGTTTAATTAACAACCTAAATCACAACATCACTCAACCCCAATGCCAAAAAGAATGCCAGGGAGTTCGTGAAAGACGTTACAAGTGATTGCATGTTGGCATGACAAGAGCAGAGTGTGCCAGCACCGATGTACATGTATTTCCCAAGTGTGTGTGTGTGTATAGATGTGATGTGATATATGGAGGGAGAGAAAGAAAGCCAGGATTATGTTTCAGCAGGTGAAAGATTACCAGAAGAGAGGAAGGATAGGGGACTGATGGTGTGAGGAGAGAGAAAGAGAGAGCAGTTGAAAAAAGGAGGAGAGTAGAAGGAAAAGAAAGAAGACGGATGGAAAGGAAAAAAAATGGATAGATAAGATTGGTGAGACTGGAAATAAAAGAAAAGAGAAGGAAACAGAGAGTCTGCTCCAAAAAAGGACACGGAAACAAGAGAGAAAAGGAAAAGGAAAGAGAGAAAGGGAACAGTGGAAAGCCAGGCAAGGGAAAAAAAGAAGATAGGAGAGGGGCTGTGGCCTCATTGTTCCTCTTTCTAACAAGCTGCTCTCAATCTGTCGGCCAGATCCCCCTCCTAGAGCACAGACACACACTCTCCCTTTTTTTTTTTTTTTTTTTTTAAAAACATGCACAAACCCACTACTGCACACACTCACCCTCACAAAGATACACATACACATTTTGTCAGTCTTGCTCACGCATACACACTCCCCTTTTCTTACACAAAACCCATGATTAAACACACATACACACTCTCCCTCCTCTTTCACACAACACACACACACACACACACACACACAGAGCAATTACTCTTCACGGTGGGGGGAAAAAAAGAGCACCAAGGCCATTTTATGTGAGGATGGAAGGAGGAAGAAAGAGTGGACTATCTTTCTTCTCTCTCTTCACTCTCATTTTTAATCACTCCCCGCCTCCCCCTCCCCCTTCGTCTTTTGAACAATTTTCTGGGTTTTCTTGCCCCCCCCCCTCCATAATGCCTCCAGAGCACAGGTGAGAGGAGAGGCAGTATCTTCCTGAGAAATGGAGGCATGGATGAGGATAGAGAGCAAGTTCTTGATGTTTAAGAGAAGATGGGGAATCTGTTTTTTCAGATGGAGGAAACCGCTGTGTCTCTGCTGGCTCAGCCACTCAGGACCTTACGCACAACTCCTGTCTGCTGGTTAGGATTGTTGTCATGATGATTCACACCAGACTAGACTGGACAACCGTGACAGATGCAGTCTCTTGAAACACAGGCAAACCGTAGATCCTATCCCAGCATACATAACCTCTTTCCTAACGTGTCTCTCCTGTGAAGTGCTGCTATTAGTCTGCTCCGAGTCCCGATTAGGAAAACAGCTGAGCGGGCTTTAAAAGTGAGAGGTCAGGTCATCAAGTGGACCTGGTGACCTCTGGGAATGGATCTAGGCTGGGAGCCCTCACCTGATAATCCCACAGTCAGTTATTCCCCTCCCTCTCCACCGTGTCCTGGCTCGAAAGCAAACAAGAGACATGCCGTCTGCCCTTGAACAAAGCTTACATAGACTGAAAATCGCTGTTACACAATTACAGGCTAGATCTTTCTGTGGCTCGCACAATCGTAAAGTCATGTTCTGTAATACTGAGGAGGGATTGCATGAGGTGGGACGGCATGAAGGAGGAAAGCTTTTCTCTGATATGATTAGAGATCATCTGATTACTCAACTGTTTAGATAAATCAGTGGAGAGGTGTTTACAGCCCATGGTGGTTAGCAGCGCCACTGTGATCTGTTCCGTTCCAGAAAGGCAGCTGAGAAAAGCTATAGGTCGGGGTTTAAGGCCGCCTATTGCACAAGCACAAAGAGGAAAACCTTCAATATGACCCCGTCGCATCAGATGTACAGGCACGCACACGCACACACACACATTCACGCTAATCTTGCTCTTAGCCCAGGAAGGCCTAAGTCAATTGCAATGATTAAATGAGGACCTGATGAGTGGATGAGAGAGAGCTAGTGCGAGAGAATGAGTCATCTATGGGGATAGAAATGATTTAAATCAGACCCCACATCCCTTCTGTGGGATAGGATAATGGAAACAATCCAATAAGGCTGTTTTAAACATGCTAACTGGTGAGAAACAGCTGAACATCAACCACAGCACTGTGCTAGCGGGGGCCTGCAACATAACAGATCAGGTTATATGGTCTACACACACACACACACACCATTTCCAAGGTCACATGCAACATAATCTATGAATGCAAAGATACGTTCAAACATGCATAGAGACAAACAAATGTGAGAAAGTGAAAAATAAAACAAAACAAAAAAATGAAATTCTGACGTGAGGCGACTGTTAACAGTGTGGTATTCTCTGAATGAAACCATCGCTGTTTTCATTTGAGTTACCTCTAATTACACCGCAAGCAATAAACCACTATGATCTCACATCCTTGCTTTAACCCCCACACTCCAAAAAAAAAAAAAAAGCATGTGCACACATATACACACCAACACACAAAGACAGGAGACAACGCGCCCACACATGCCCGCTACAAACGCTAAGCGTATGTGCGCATGATGCAGTTCTCCACAAGTATTTACAAGCACACATGCGCTTTATTGTATTCACACATGACTGTAGCTCCCACGTCAATATCGATGGGAATCCGCAAGATGCGTCTCAATCCTCGCTACCCACACTGACCCACAAGTGATACATAATTTGCTAATGGAGCTGAAATGGGGCCATTGCTGTTATGATGTGGTTGTGTGACCATAGGAGTATAAAGGTTCACTCAAAAAGAACAGCGCTTTCTTCAAAAAAAAAAAAAAAAAAAAGGCTGCAGGGGATGAGGAGAGAAACTGTTTTCTCTTGGATGACCTCTCACATTCTCCTTGCAATTTTCACATGCGCTTTTCACATCTGGCATTAGAAGGGAAAAAAAAGGACACAATTTTTCCAAGATTTTCTATACACACAGCTTTTGCTACTTTTGACATGTGCGGTTGCCACTCTACTGTTTCTGTTCTTCCTTTTTGTGTTTCTCATTACAAATCCTGGACGCTGATTGTGTCCAGCTTTAACTGAGGAGTGTAGCTTACACCGAAATTATACTGGTAGCAAAACAGATTTAAATCCAACAAAAAAAAAATTTGCCTGCTGACAAAATAAATAACGACTTTATCCTGAAGCCTTCTCCAAAGCCTCATATGTAGATTAGTTTTTTTTTATTTGTTTAATCAGAGCTTGATCTCTGTCTGTCTCCTTCAGCTGGGAAGATACTGTGCGGTTGCCTCCCTTCATATAGCTCGGCCCATTAGTCAGGCCACTAATTACACTGCTTACCCACAGAGTCGATCAGAGTAAACACCCACCACGCTCTCTCCCTCTCCCTCTGTCATCAGACTACCACCAAGGACGCAGTGACAGTAGGTCTGAACCAGAATAGCTTCTGTGAATGTGTGTCTCTGTGTATCCACCAACACACACATACACCTACGCATTTCCAAGAGTCATGAAACATGTCAATACACTGTCCTTTCTTAAAAGCGTTTAAAAGTTTAAGGCTCCTATAAAAATTATTCCAACATGACTGTCAATGTTCAGCAGTGAGTTGCATTGTTAAAAGCAGCTCGCAGAAAAGACACAGGTCTGTAGCCACCCTCCCCGCCCTCCCTCCCCACCCCCCCCTCCCCTCCCCTCCACCTCCATCCCCCACCTTACATCTAGCAGCTATCTGCCTGGCTCTGTGCTGGAGAGAAACGTGCTGGTAATCTCTCAATGATTCCTGCACTTAAAGGAGAGGGGCTGCCAGGCACCTGTTTCATTAGTACCACACATCTTTCTTTCTCAGTTTTCTCCCCCATCCACCCATCCCCACCCCCCGAATCCCCTCCACCCCCTCATTCCTCTCTCCTTCCTCCCGCAAGCCTCGTTATTCAAATTTCCCTGCTGTCAGCCCACATTAGCGAAGCGCCACAGTTTGCCTGTCAGCTGGCTTAATTGCTGGAGGTGCCTTCTTTTATTAGGTAACCCCCTCTGCTCGTTTGTTCCTTCCACCGAGACGCACCTCCACAACAGCTTGTGTAAACCAGAGATCCCTTGGCTCAGTGGTTAGTACTGTTGCCACATAGCGAGATGGTCCTGGGTTGGAACTCTGGCCGTCCCAGGTCCTTTCTGTTTGGAGTTTGCATGTTCTCCCCATGTTTGTGAGGGTTTGCAGTTTCCTCCCACCATTAAATACATGTATGATAGGGTTTATATTCTTGTCAGTGCCCCTGACTGCTGGCACTGGCAAAAAGAACTGAAGTTGGTCCCCAGGTGCTGCACTGCAGCTGCCCACTGCCCCTAATGTACAGGATGGGTCAAACGCAGAGGACAGATTGTATTTAAATGTATGCAAGTGCTGAGAAATGAAGAAAATTTTCTTCTGCCTTTTCTTTCTCTCTCCATCTAATTGCTGGCTGAGCAAAGCAGAAGAACTGCTGATCGATAGCCACACTCACCGCCGGACAACAGTGGTGTTAAAGGACTAAGGAAGTTAGGCTAGCTGTGCTAGCTCTGATGATGGAGAGGAGTCACTCATTCAAAGTACTCTTCCCAGAACAGTTTATCTTAACAGACCTCCTAACAATCAGGTATAAAAAGGTCACCTCTGTCAATGGGTGGGAAAGGTACATCTATAAAGATTTGGCTTCCCTTTCATAGAAAGTTATGCTTCATGATTTTGTTACAGAACCTCCAAATCATTAGCAAAGTAGCATTATGGATTGGAAGATTGGATCATTAAAAAAAAATCCAAAAATGGATGCATATTGAAGATGTGTGTGATCCTCATGTGATTAAAGGCATCTCATGGTAAAATCTCATCCAGGATGGTGCTCCCTATTCTTAATGCAAACAAAAACTGCAAAATGCCACTCAGTGGAAATGGCAAAACTGCAAGGTTAAGTGAATAAGTACGCTTGTTATTTTTAGCACTAGCTTTTGGTTTGATGTAATGTCACCAAATAGTGCTAGCATCACCATATTTGCAGCAGTTAACAACATGTATGCTATCACAACATCACGTTAGAAAACACTGGCCGTCATTTGCTGGATAATTTTAAATACGGCACTGATGCTAGGTTTGGTTTCCAGTTGACATATGTGACATACATATTTTAATTACTCAGCTTAGCTGATGCTATCCCTTTATAAAAGTAAGAAAAGGGGTTGATGTGCTGGAGTCTGTGGTGTGGTGTGGTTAAGGATTAATATGAAGACATTATCAAGAAAATATCTCTGGAATTTTTGGAATCTTTTTAATTTGTAGAGTTTTATATGCCCATGGCAACTGCGTTGGACAACATGAGCATTTTAAGATAGTCCACTATTGTCATAAACAAATCCAGTTTGACTTCATCTTCCCTTCCAAATAAGTTGGATTAGATAAAGCAGTTAAACACACCCAAACTCTATTATGCTGAAAGAGTGTGCGCCTTCAACTATAACAAATGCAGTTCCTCATACTAACTTGAACCAAGAACAATGAATGTTTTATAAAGGACAGTTTTGGTAGTGACCAAAACAGCGATTGAGATAATATAACTTGTTAGAAACCTGTGTGATCACTCTGTTTGCTCAAGTGGATTAGAAAATGTTGTCATTTGACAAATTTATCATGAAGGCCAAAATTACAAAAAATATCTAAAAAAAGTCAAAAAAAAAAGTTACTTAATTACTCACAATAAACCCCTCCCCCCATCCAAGAGCATTGTTCAGAAAAAAAATGGAGGTTGAGGACTGTTGGAAATATAATGATCAATCTTATTGTGACCTTTGAGACGTTTAGATGTCTGTGATCACTTATAATAATTCTATTATGTTCTACAGATCAAGTCTATTGTGGCAATGGAAATATATTCCAACCTCCCCTTTGTCCCAAAGCAAAGATACATATGGGACATTCTGTGTTATTCATTGTGGAGTGAAGCTAACCTGCTAATAATACCACAATTTTCTCTTTATAAAATTGTATTTATTCTCTCAGCTCAGCTGTATTTTGACATGGCTGAATTATATGTATACGTTAACATAGATATTACAAACCTACAGTTCACTTCTGATTTGAATACAATTTTATATTCTACTTTGAGGTTTCCCTATCTCTGGTGTAGCCACTCCTTTCTGTGTCTACAGTATAGCTTGTATGATTATGTCACAGTGGCAGATTTAAAAGAACACTAAGGATCTGAGACAGCCAGCCATGCCTGCCATGTCCTATACTCCTCTCGGCTCGTCTACTGTATTTGGTGTCAGGCTGAATCCCTAAATTATCTGGGCGCATACAAGGGCCTGAAGCATTTTCCAGAATCTCTCCATGTCATGTTTATGTAATTTGGACACCACAGTGTCATTACATCTGTGCATATGATTAGATTTTTTTTAAATCTCTGGTGAGTTGAAGTTCAACATAGGGATTCAACTGTATTTAGTCAGTACATTTACAAGGTGTGCAAGATGTGTATTTGAAATTACCTTTATGTACACAACGTGGTGAAGGTCAATTCATGTATGTGTGGACTGTTCAAGGTTAAAACAGTCAGGCAGCAGGTGAATACCAAGTTAAAACTATACATGAAAAATTATGAAAGATCTGCTGTAAGGAGCTATAAATATGCAGGTTAAATTACATGTCACCTGGCAGCTACTAAGTCTCTTAATCGGGATGTACCCGAGTATGAAATGTACAAGTTATCATTGGATAAAAATATGAACTTCATATGCATAGGCTATATATTTATATATGGGTCACATCCTTCACCAGTATCCAGTGGTGACAGGTTACTGTCAGCCCAGCGTTTTGGAGATTAAGCAGTTTGCCGGGTTGAGTGGCCCTTCACTCTGAGGTGCAAACAAGAGTTACTGATGGCCAGAGACTTTCTGAGGACGGAGTGCCTCACGTGGTGCTGTTGAGATGTGCAGAGGGTTGAAAAGAAACAGGGCCGCTGGTCTAAACATTCCACCCAGCCCTGCCGCAGTCTGCTCCTCTCACCCTGGGATGCCTGCCCATACATTAAGATGTGGTTTGGAGCTCTCACAAGAACACAGTGAGGAGAGGCTGGATGAGAGGGATTGGGTTTACAGTGCAAACCACAGACCCACAGTCTGCCTCCTGCCCTGCCTTCCTGCAGTCAGCTATACTACATACACAGCTGCTGGTGTGTGTGTGTGTATGTGTGTGTGTGTGTGTGTGTGTGTGCATGTGTGATGCTTGTGTATGAGCTGTATGTTTAGGTATGGGAGACTCAAGGGATCACTCAAAACGACATGAAATACGGGTCACAATGCATCATGGTAATGTAAATGAAGCATTACCGCCAACACACAAAAGCTACAAAAAAAATAAACCAATGTCTCTCTCTGGGTTTTCAACTGCATGAATGAATTTGTTGGAAGAATTAATTCAAGTGGCGTACACGCACACATTCACATGAAGTTATACTTCACAGTGTGCTTAATCTGGTTTCAATGCATGGGACATGAATGTCAAAACACTGTCAGGGGTGGGTTGCAGGGTGGCATGGCTGAGGGATGTAGATGAGGGTTAGGCAAATGAGCAGGTCTTAATTGATACTTCACACAGCTGGAGGACCAGTGTTTATGTATTTCAGTCTGCTCAAAAGCTCTCCACCTAACTCGACTAAAACAAATTAAAGCCATGCAGCATGAATTTCGCTCCTAACCCTCACAGAGATCCATCTCAACACACAGACAGCGTGCCAATTTCTCTTTCATTTTTTTTTTTTTTTTTTTTTTTTTTACAACCACGAAAGTAGCCGTTACAGAGGACTTCTGGTAATAGTGGTTAGCTTCCTGAACAAGGGGCTTAAATCTACCAAATCAGTAAAGCAGAAGCATGAATCACCCTTGATATGATTGAAAAGATTTTTTTTAAAGCAAGAGCAGATTTTTTAAAAACAATGAGTGGCACTTGAGAAGGGCAGACCATTGAGAGAAGGTGTCAACAAGCCAAGCTGACTCACTCCCCCTCCTCCTCCTCCTCCTCCACCTCCTCCCAGCCCGCGAGGAAGGGACAAACAAACACACACTTCATCATCTGGGTCAACTCCACAATAGTATGGAGATAGAGGGAGGCTCCATGTTTCTGAGCTGATGGTGGTGGCCACCAAGGACATGGGATTCACACACAAAGACACTCAGTAAAGTTGGACATTGTTTGAGAGGAGAAGGGAGAAAGAGAGGGGGGGGGGGGTTGCCTCACTAAACCCCAACTCACTGCTGTGGACGACTATCTGCCAGCCTGACCTTCATGAGACAAATATCACACCAGGCGTTAATATAAAGACAAACAAGATGTGATGCGATACATTTAACAGCCTGAAGAGTATCATATCCCCCCTCATACAGATGAATCCCAGGAAATACACAATAAGGATGACAAAGACAAACAATTCCGGCTTACACTTTCCTACTGAGGCTCATTAAAGGTTTAAAAACAGTCTGGCCGTTATTACATTCATTGTATTTCATGGAGGCTCCGGTTTTAAGACATTAACCTCATTAATCGCGTGTGGACTGTTACATTGTCGCGTAGCCTACTTACCGGTGGTCGGTTTTGAGGAAACATTGTAGCCTCCGACTTGTGTCTCTGTGTGCGTTTTTTGTCCTTCTTCTTTCTCCCTTTTGGGGCGGAAAGCTTCGTCGAGAAATACGAGCAGCCGATGTACTATTGTTGGTCTCAGAGAGGCATTTGGCCTGGTTTCAGAGGTAATGGCAAAGCTAGTCTCGGCTCGCTCATTCCTTGCTTCAAGACTCCTTTGTTCTGGGTTATATCTCCAACCCCGCACCGCACCGCACTCGACGTGTAGTAAGGACGGGGAAAGGAGAGGAGAAACACCCGGCGGTCCAAGACAGCTTTTCGTCCAAGTCCTCAACTTGGCGCTTCCAGCAATTACGATATCGCAATTGGTTTCCCTCTCCGGTATATTTTCACCGTCCGTAGCATAAAGACCAGAGAGGTGGAGGGGTTGAGGGGAGAGGGGGGTGGGGGGGGGATGTGGTTTGCTTGTGGCTTCGGAGACGGACACACCACCAGCACATTCAATGCAGCCGCAGCCTCTTTTGTCTCGCTCGTTGGCCTGCACTCTTTTCACACAACACTCCCAGTCCCTCACTTCTCTCACTCCCCCCTTCTCTGATCCTCAATGGGATATAACATATGAGTAGCTTTCTTAAAGGCGGGGGTGGAAGGGAGAGGAGGGGAGGGGGGAACCTAAAGACAAGGTTTGCTGCTTTTCCCCCCACAGTTTGTTTTATCAGAATGAATAGCCTTATGAGGGTTTTGTGATGTTAACCATAATTTTATCCAATCTACCCCTCAAAGATTGAATAAAGTTATAAATGCTGTTTAAATGCGAGCATCAAGCATTCACATAATGCTACTCTTCAAATAGCCTGATGATATTTGCAAAGAAACCATTGCTGGGTTCTCTTGTTAGTGTTGCATTGTAATTAGGTTCATTCGCATATAGTCACGTAATTGAAAATCTATCCACACAATTAAAATAATAATAATTTTATTTATTATTTTCTTTAAAAAGTGCACATTTTTCTTCAGAAAGAAGAGGTTCAGAGGAATTGTTCACTGATTGAATGAAATCTCCACGTGGGGCTCGGCCTCGGCACAGTAAACACTGGTAAAATGAGCCAATGGCTGTTGAGAACACCCACGTGGGGCGTGCTGACCGTTTACTGATTGGAGGGTATAGGTAGCACAATGCTCCGCATGTCAATCAAACCGGCTACAACTGCTCAGTGAGGTTAACCCTTTCCTGGGTACAGAGAGTGATTAATGAGAATGCAAGGAGTTGTGTGGTGGTTGTATCAAGATTCAGCGGTTTCCCCTTTTCTCCCCACAAGCCGTCAGTGCATTCAAAAATCTTACATTTCTCTCATTTCATTCTTGTTGATGTGGAAACAAATAGAGTTTGCTCTGACGTCTGCATCATCCTGTTCATTGCTAGACGTCAAAAATTAATCATAACCAAAGGGAACTGACCAAACATGAGAGGACCAAACAAATCTAAATCCCAAGAAGGCATCACAACCCCACAGAAACACAATAGTGATAATGCTGCAACGCTTGCATGGCTATATATTGAACGTGGGCATTGTTGTTACCTGGAAAAGGAGAATTATTCTGGAGAAGAGGGAAAAAATGGTGGAAAAAATTGGTATTCTGGTGGCACGACCCCTTTAGCGGGGCTCATAATTAGAGAGAGAGATATTGAAAAAGCAATTTCTGACAGTGGAAATCACAACCTGCCAGAGGTGGAGTTGGAAAATATAGATGGGTGTGTGTGTTTGTGTGAGAGTATATATATGTGTGTGTGTGTGTGTGTGTGTGTGTGTGTGTGAGTGTGTGTGTGAGAAACAGACAGAGAGAGGAAAGGCAGAGGGGGAGGGAGGGAGGGAGGAAGAGAATAAAGGATGAAGGACAGCAGGGGGGATGCTGAGAAAGACGAGCCAGTAGGAGGGTTAGTGCACACCGGTGATGAAAAAAATGTGTGTGTGTGTGTGTGTGTGTGGCTTGTGCATGTGCCTGCGTAGGTGTGCAGATTGTGCGCTCGTGTGTGTGTGTTGAACAGACAAGTGAGGGAATGAAAAAGAGAGAAGGGTGAGGGGAGCAAGTGGGGAGAGTGGAGAGGGAAGGAGAGAAAGAGAGGAAGAGAGAAAGAGAGAGAGAAAGAAAGATTTTATTGCCATTTTTTCCATGAATTTTAATGCACAGCACTGGTCTCCCTCCCGGATTCTGGGATCACATTTATTAGAAAAAAGAAAAAAAAAAGTCATGAGGAATGCAGTGCTTTGCAGTCTGCTGCTGCACGGGGAGATGTTTCATGTTTGTGTGTGTGTGTGTGTGTGTTGGGAGGGAAGTGTTTTCTGGGCTGGGTGGTGGGGCGGGGTGGGGCGGGGCAGGGGAAGGCGGCAAGGGGGGGGTGCACAGGATGTATGAATCTGCGTTAGCGTTGTGCTCGGGGGGGAGGCATAATAATATAGATGATAGAAAATGATAAGTGAAGGACACATATTATTGCTATTGGCAGGTCAGATGAAGGAGTGGGCTAGGTGTGTGTTTGTGTATGTGTGTGTGTGTGTGTGTGTGTGTGTGTGTGTGTGTGTGTGTGTTGGCTGAGCTCCAGTGATTAAATACACCACAAGTCCACAGTGCCCTTCTCTCCTCCACAGAGGCTGAGAGCAATGGGACATCAAAGTGGCCCCAACAATGGAAAAGGACACAATGGTCGTAATGCTACAGGAGCTTTTAGTTTTAGCTCAATCGCGTGAGGTTGTAAAGACACAGTTCTGTCAAGCACATGTATGCTGAGCGTAAGTGAACGCAGGCTCACCTACACACACCTGTATCAAAGGGCAAAACAGTGGAAAGTGCCTGGAGGAGGAGCAGCAGCAGCAGCAGCAGCAGCCCATTATAATCACAACCTAAAGCAAAGTGCCAAGACATGCTAAACCATTGGTTTTCCATACAGTAGGGCAAATTATCACCAAGCAGCAAAACATCAGGAGGGAGTGGCTTTGAATGAGGTGATGAAAACAAGTTCACTTCCCACGAAACTTCAGAAACGACTTCATTCCTTCGTGGTTGCCAGTAGCAATATCGGTGTCAAACTGTGACTATGATATTAGCAGTAAATAATACCCCCGAAACTCTGGACAAGGTCTACTAGGCACATATCCTGTCAAGAAGATGAGCCATCTTTTTCTCTCTCTCTCTCTCTCTCTTTTTTTTTTTTTTTACACTTGGTTCATTGGAAGGCAGCTTGATGACAGCTGTTATTACAATGCTTTGCTTGGATCAATACATTTCACTTGTCATTTCTCCTTAGACACAGGCAATTGTGGGACAGTATACTAAAATCCCATCTAAGAACAAAACTGTGAGAAGATTATCTTAGAAACACTTTAAAATTCAAGATAAAAAGAGAAATACACGTAAACAGAAAGGACAGTATTGCTAAAGTACAAGACATCTCTGGGCCTCTTGAGTGTTTTTTTTTTATTTTAGGGATAAAAGTTTAATCTAGATGACCTTAAATCACTCAGGTGTATTTCCACTAGAGCTCCTTGAACAATAGAGTTTGATTGCTGAAATGATGAGCTATGTAAAACATCAATGGTAAACATCCGTGTTTTGGAGACAGTCCTTCACAATTGAAGTGCATGGCCTTCTTCCCAGACTCACAATTTTGCAACATTCATAACAGTGGGAATCCATCATAGACACAGCAGGGAAACCAATTTCTCCAATAGCAGTATAGCCTTTACAGAGCAGGATGAGATGGAGTCACGAGTGCCGACATGAAAAAGCTTGCGCACCACTGTCTCTGTTTTGATCTTTATCATTCTCACCACGTACAATAAGTCCTACATGTATCTGAATGCAACAGGTTCACTCCCCATTTCTTGAAACCATTGAAAGTTCTGGGAAATGAAATCCCTAACTGGTCCTGACGTAGTCAAATAACTTAAATAATCACAGCAGATTTTTAGGCTTGGAATACAAATCAGTCACCACTAAGTGAAAGATTGGATTTTTCCTTTAGTTCAACTTTATTCAAATCAAATGTTCGTTTTACAAACCGGCATCACAAGGGAAAAAGGAAAATATTGGAGGAAGGTGCTTGGGTTTGGGTCATAAACTTCTGGTTTTGTGGTATCCCTAATTTACTCCGCACCCTTCTCGGCTCCACCAGCTCTCCCCCTATTTCCCCAGTGTCTTTAGGAAGGGGTTCGAGAATGGCAGGAAGACAAGGCCACAGTGTTGTCATGGTGGAACCCCCTCCTCCCCTCTCCTCCCCCCCATTCACTCCCCTCCTTCACCACTCACCGCCGCCTCACTTCGCCCCCACCCCTCCCTGTCCCTCATCAGACAAGCTGGGTGTCAGCGCAGAGACGGCACAGTGATTTATTGGTCTCTGCTCCTCTGGGACTATGCCCCCCCACCCCCACCCCCACCACACACACACACACACACACACACAATCTCAACCCCTCCCTCTTCACACTCCCTCTACCACCCTCCACTTTTCCCATCCCCCCCTCTGCCCCCAAGCACCCCCTGACACCCTCACCCCTCCTCCCCTTCTGTCCTCTCCTGCTGCATGGCCCCTGGGGGAAAGAAGGGGTAATGACCCACATCAGCAGCAGCTATGCTCACATGCACACACACACACACGTAGTCACACACACGGATGCAAGCACACATACACACACACACACACACACACACACACACACACACACACACCTCGTCCCCTCCTTGCAGGCAGATACAAATAAACACCCTCTGTGACACACATACGCACACGTATGCACACATAAAACAGACGCTGACACATTTACGCCCACAGGCATGTGTATCTGGGAACTCAGGAATTCCAGCGCTGTGCTGTAACGTTGTTTCTCTGCTCAAAAGTCTCCTCAAGTCTTTGGACCACATAACATAACACTGAAGAGATCAATACCAATCCACATTTTTTCTATGGTGTTGTCTAAATACTTTTTGTTCTTTTTGTAAATAGGACCGCTGTTTTCTCCGTAACCTGTTGTAACCTTGGGAAAATGGGAAATACACTGTGCACTTCTCCTTTTCACTGGCATTTTTTTCTTTACGAAACAGAACAATGGAGTGATTTGTGTCTCTCTGCAGTGAAGTGCAATCAGATCTCCTTTTGACTTTCCAAGTATCTGTGAATGTACCAGCTTGCACAATTTCCCTGCATGCTCACAGAGGTAACGATGAGGCAAGGAGACTTTTAGAAAATAGAGTTTCCTCGTGACGCCTTGTTGCAAAAAAGATAACTTCATGTGTGCCAGTGGAATTCCTACACAAGGCCAATGCAATGGTTCATATTTTCACATTCTGCTGCTTTTTTTTTTTAAAGGGCCAAGTGAGAAAAAGAACATCTTTTCAAAGGTTGATTTTGAATTCAGGCAGTCGATCTGCACTGAGGGGAGAGTGAAGAGGTTAAATCTGAGCATTGACTTGCAAATGCTACCGACAGCACTCTGCATGCGCTGTCACTCATCTCACACAGCGGAGGGATGCGCTCTTGAAAAAAAAAGTGAGCATTTACTTCTACAGGTTCCCACTTTACATGTGTTGGGCAAGCTGAAGAGTGCGGGTCAGGTGTAATATGTATGATTATGCACTTAAATAAGTGGGAGAATATACACATATATATATATATATATATATATATATATATATTTATATGCAAAAGGAGGTCGAGGGATATAAAGTAAAATTATCTGTTGGATATTTTCAGAGTTTGGCTCCAGAATTAGACCAGCCAAAAGCAAAAAACATGGACTCCCTCATTAAATAACAAGCAAACAGCAATTAAGAAAAGATAGCAGATTACTCACAGTTAATATTGACAAAAAATTACACAGGAGATACTAAACTCTCCCTAAAATGAATATGTAGCACTTTGAGATAGACCTAATTACAAATTGTAAAGAGAAAGCATTGAATTGTTAAATTAATGGAACAACGATATTGTTGTTATATTGGTTACAGGCAGTAAACCATGTGATAAATAGGACCATTATAGTATAATATAATATTTTGCCTTGCATCTCATATCTAAACCTAAAATCAGCTTGCCGTGGGCTAACCTGCAGCCACATAGGCCACCTGCTGTTCAGCAGAAGCATTGCAGACCCATCAGTTAAATAAGGTTGATTTGATTCGTGTTGTGTTAGCCTTTGCAGGGCACAGTCCTGCAGTTTAATTTATAAATCATAGTTAACATTGATTTACTTTTATGGGTTTATTGGGGGGGAGAATAGCTGGCACTGTAAGCATAAATCTTGCACATCATATCCGGGTGCGACCTATTTTTCAAGACGACGTTTTAAATCACCTGCTGTTCCGTATTTACACAAAAACTCCAGGAAATCATCAGGTGGACAAACATCCACTCACTGTGCCTACAGATCATTTATACATATTCGTCACAAACAACAGATGATTTTTTAGTGACTTACCATCAGCTTCTTTGTAAGATGGGGAAAAGTTTGGGGGAAAGCACTGATGCAAGGGGGTTAAAGGCTTTACAGTACTGTTAAGAGACGCCATTTCCCGGCAGCAGTCTGTAATTATACATTAGTACCACACGGTGTCGCAAATACTCTGTAAATGTCGAGATGTCAGTGGGTCAATGTAGAGGCCATTATTAAAGCGTCATCCCTCTAAAAGCTGCATAGTCAGAAAACGCGTGTGTCTGTGTGTGTGTGTGTGTGTGTGTGTGTGTGTGTGTGTGTGAGTGGCTGCACAGCATATACAGTATTTACTTATTCTCACATGCAAACAATTACATTTGAGGATATGATTTCACCAACAATTTGGAGACTTGGCCACAAGGGGGATTTACTCCAAAGGGTTTACAAAAGTAATTGTACTTCAACAATTTTGGCAGTAAACAGAAGTAAATCTTGGGTTATTGGTGCCCTTCATCCATATGGCGTCTTTGGGAGATCTACAGTACAGAGCCTGAATTTAAAATGGATGGCTGGTTTCAAAAAGTGATTTATATAGCTTGTACCACCCAGTCAGACCCCAATATTTTCCTTAGGACTTGACACATTCACACACATATTTATTATGACATAAAGGGTTAAGGTTACAGTTTCTTTTACCCTTTTTTAATTGTTGACATTCAAACACAGCTCATTGTCATCAAGCTGTGTAGTCAACTTGCATGATTATCTCATTTATCATCAGTGAGTTGTATACTTTTCAGCTATTTATCTTAATGAATGCATCTGGGTAAATATGTGATAAACTCGAATTCTATTCATTCAGATACCAAGAAGTTATAAATCATACACAGATTTAGACGGCATGATAACAAAAGCATGCATAAAAATAATCAGTGGAAACAACAGCTGGATTGATAAGTAAGAAAGAAAAATAGGTGATTTGATGGAAGCAAGATGTGAAGAATTAAATAGTGAGGGTTTCTGTTTAAAGCCATAATGAAAAAGAGAACAAATGAGTTATCAGTGATAGAAGTGTTAAGATCTTTACTCAAGTAAAGCATAGTACCACATATACCATGATGTACCTATAAAAGCTAAAAACTATTATACACAAAATACTAATGTGGTGTCCTTCTCTCCTATGTTCACCAGCATTAATGAAGTGAGCCAGCAGAGTGGTGGTTGTTAGCAAGAAGAGGTTCACTTAGGTTTCTGGATTGGAAGCTCTAAACTCTAAAAAGCTATCCCGTCTCTCTTAGCTCCACCATTGACTCCTGTTTGGTTACTGGGTTTTCAGCACACAACGTTGCATTATTTTTTCCACTGTTTCCCTTTTCACTCACATTTTTTTCATCCTACATTATTGATGGTACTTATTTTGACACTCCTTTGATTTTTCAGTGAATGGTTTTCTTTAATAAATTCTTGTTATGGACCTCAACCACATGAATCTTGAGCCAGTTCATGAAATATTTCATTTGTTTCATTCACTTCTCAATTTGTGCTATATGTATATATATTATATTAAAAGTTTATATGTCTCAATCAAGAATTTTTGAACACAAACACATATGTCAATAAATATAATTTAGCTTTATTTTATATATTTTTTGCAGTAAGTTATTTAATTCAGTCTCTGGTTCAGGGCCTTGCTGTGTCACCGATGTAGTGTTAGATGTCATGTTATACAGCACTCTGGCAGAAATTTAAGATTGAATGCTATCCTAATGCTGCTATGTAATGGAGTAAGCAAACGTTCGTAAGTACTAAAGACAGGACTCATCAGGAAAAGATAACTGTAGAATTGTCTGTGAACACCAGTCTAAAACTAATCACACTGTCTAGGAACGGGTTAAAGTCTTCAATCAGTCAGTGGACAACTGGAGAAATATCCAGAAGGCCATTTTCTTCCAACACTAAAGATCTTATGTAAGACCACCTGTTATCACATGAATAAAGCTCTATAATTAGGTCACATGAAGCCAACTGGATGAACTCCATCTGGTGATGATGTTGAGATGTTACTGAAAAGTCTGAAAAAAAACTTGTAGGTGGAGCTTCAGGTCCAATTGTTTAGTCAAAAAAAATAATTCCATAGTTTCTCTAAGAAAATGCAAATGGAATCAATAGTGGACCTAAAATCTTAATAATAATAGAAGTAAAGTAGCTCATGGTTCTTTCATTCATATTCATATGCACATTCATATCCCAGTAGGCATTTATTTAGTGACTTGCAGATAAGAGGTTGTCTGGACATTTTGGTTACTAATTTGAGTAATGTAGTTGAAATGGTAAATGGACTACATTCATGTAGTGCTTTTCTAGTCTACCGACCACTAAAAATACTCTACAACACATGCCAGCATTCACCCATTCACACACACATTTATATGCTGATGGCAGTTGCCAACCTTGCATGGCATGCTAACCGATATAACGCTTTACAAGGTTTCTAATACTCACACACACTCGCAGCCATCAGGAGCAATTTGCGGTTCAGTATTTTGCCCAAGGACAGTTCCACATGTGGACTTCACTCTACTTCCTGAGCCATAGCTGTCCCTGAAAAGTGAAGGATATTTAAACGTCTAGGTTAAAATAAAACTGTTGTTTTATCAAGTAATTACTACCTCCTTCATATTGATATATAGTTTTTGAAATGTTGTTGAAACAACAATTATATGAAACTAAATTTGGTGCAGTTTTAACATAGATGTCTAGACATAATTTTAGCTGCCAATCACCAAATCAATGCCTCCTGGAATCACTCCTCTAAACCATGGGGGTTGGTGATCAATATACTGTATACAAACATGCTGCGATCAATATACAAATACAAGAATGCATCTCACACAATGTCTGCTAATTAGTCACTATTGTGTCCGATAAGAATATAATCACATTGTTTTTCTATTCAAATGTAATAAAACTATTATTGATCAAATTACATTATATGCATGTAATAACTTTAAGGACCAGTGTGATTACATGAACAAAAAACTTAACTCAAGACCTTCCCATTCAATGTTGTATGGTTTAAGTCATTTGACCGATATGTTCCCCACAGCTGCTGCACATGATGACAGCACTCCAGCTGTCCTCTTCTCAGTCCCCTGGGTTTAGGGTGTACCAGCAGAGATCTTAATGTGTTGAGTGGTTTGTGGTAAGCTCTGACTGGTTGTGTCTTGAAGACTCTGGCTAGATGCTCTGACAGGCCAGCCACAGAAAGGAGCCTCACTTTGATGATTCTGGTGGTCCCAGCTGATACAGCAGTGTCTGATCTGGTTTGAAGTCAGGGTGGAATTTTTCATCATTCATTCTGCTTTGTCCAGGAGTGTTTACAGGCCGCTGAGAAAATGTCAATAAAGTTAACTCACAAGTGCACAGAACACCTCCTCTGGCCTCCATTCCTCTCCTATCCAACAGCGTTAGTGTTAGTATAAACACACCACATGGTGTCAGAAGTTAAGCCGGAACAGTACATTTATTCAGACAAGAGTTTGTTGGGAAATAGCCCCAAAAGTGAACTTTTCCGCACTGCAGCAGTTCAACTTGGCAAACTAGATGACTGGCTGGGTTGGAAACAACGTTTTTCAAGGAACCGGGTCATTACGAAGGCCAACAAGGAACTGATGTACTCTGAAACCACAGGTTGAACAACGATTTGTTTGCCGAAGAGGAAGCTAACAACTATGACCATGTGTTGGGACTATTTGATAGTCACGTTATTGAAACAGAATGTGATTGTCGTGCGAGTGTGGTTTCACTCATCACGTATATGAATGTATTGAATGAACAAAGACGTGATGAGTAAGGATGGTTTGAAACCAGATCCTGAAAAGTTAAAGTGCTGCCAGTTCCTCAGGACAAAGCAGTACTTGTTGAAGGCTTCAATAGCTCTCCAAGTTTGTTCTTAATCTGACAGAGGTTAATGCTCCACTGAGAAAACTGTTGGGAGTTGATGTAAGTTGGCACTAAGGTACTAACTAAACTGGTCCTACTGTCCGTTTATGCAAGTTCAGAAGGTCTGGGGACTTTATACTTCTAGAGGGGCAGCCAGTAGCTTATGGCTCCAGATGACTCATAGAGTATTAAAAGAGGTATGCTCAGATAGAAAAAGAGCTGCTTGCAAATGTATATGGTTATGAGAAGTTTCACCAGTACCTAAATGGAAGACACGTGTTTGAGGTTGAGAGTTATCAGAAGTCCTTAGAGGTAATATTAGAGAAGCCACTTACTATTGAACCTGCAAGGTTGCAAAGAAAGTATACAAATGTATAGCCCTGAAGTAAAATATGAATGAGTATAAAATATAAAAAGCAATGCACATAGATATATAGACGCACCGAGTCAAGCACACTTAAAACAAAGCAAAGAGGAACTCTGCCAGGATGAACTTGAGGTGCATTATATCACTCATAAACTATCAGTATCACAGAAGAAACTGCAGCCGTTCAAAGCAGCAACCAGGGAAGTAAGGAGCTGCAGGTGGTCATTGACACAGTACAGCATGGGTGGCCTGATACACAGTCAGCTACCAAACAACATAAAACAATATACTAGACATTCAGAGAGGAACTGTCAAGTACAGATGGACTAATATTCAATGGCTCTAAGTTATCTGTTCGTCATAGCCTAAGAAGAAAAATCCATGAATCACATTTTGGCGTTGTAAAGTGCAAAGAAAGACCAGATGTGTTCTTTACAGGCCAGGATTGGCTAGGCAGACAAAAGAAAAAGTAGCAAAGTTGCACCACCTTCAGAAATCACAAACCCCAAAGAGCCACTAATCCCACAACCGGTTCCAGGAAGAGCCAAAGTGGGCATACATTTATTTCAGTTCAAATATGCTGACTACCTGATGTGTGTGGATTACTCCTCCGAATACCCAGAAATCAAAACACTGAATGGAACTGCAGGCAAGCATATGATCAAAAATCAGTCTTTGCCAGGCATGGAGTTCCAGACGACGTTTTCTCAGACAATAGAAGTCAACACGGTTGCCAAGAATGAGTGTGTCTAACGCTGATCACAGCCCGCATGCTCAGATCAGGTTGACAGTTCATCACAATTCTGTGCCATTATATTTTGGTCCCATTATTTGGTGAAAGTGCATAAACCCCTTTATTCATGTTTTGCTTGTCTTCCCACTCTCAATGTACGTTCTTGAACCAGCTGCGTGATGGAGATACTCCTTCATCTCATATTGTTGTATGTCATGCAATGTGTATATTAATGTTGGGAAGTCAGTCTTACACAAAGCATAGAACATAAATCATGTGGGCCAGTACACCAAGCAGACATGTGGTTCTCTGTTGTTTGATGGTACAGTTAGCTAACACATTTGCAATGTGGGTTGTCTTGCCTGAGTTATTTACCTGTTTCCTGTCTGTTGTGGGACTCAAGGCAATTTATATTTCATAATTGTACCATGTGTGAGGAGCAGAGAGGAGGATTATGTGTCTTGTCTGTAAAGTATGTTTCTAGAAGTCACATATTATATTGAAAATGTAATTTCTTATTCATTTATGAAGGGAATTTTATAATATGCAGATATTAGTTTGGCAAAAATAATGTATATACACTGTATGTGCATGTGTGTGGTGAACCCCCCCTGCTAATGTCCACCTTAACCTCTCAGCGCTGGTGACATGCTTAAGCCAGTTGTAAGCGGTAGCATCACACAGTAATGAGTGAAAACACTTGGCACAATTTGGCCAATTGGAGATAAGTGGAGAGGTTCAGGGACACCAGTGACACCACAAACTAAAAACTCCCTAGCACCCATAAGGTTAGACCTAGAGGTCTGGAACTTTATACAGGTTGACAAGATGTAGAAGGTATGTGGTGATTTGCATGGTTCTGGCATAAAGCATGCCCTAATTATTGTTATTAAAATATAACTCATTATAAACAAGGACCAAAAACACTTTTTTGAGCCTTATTTGAACTGATGTAGTTTTGTTTGTGTTTTAGCAAGATGCTAAACAATTTCCAGAAACTAGAAGATGTCACCTGTCAAATGAAGCCTAATACATGTATTGTGGCCTTACAGTTCTTCTGTTATAAGCTTTTCCTTTTGGGTATGCCAGATAGGCAAAAATTCTATTAAAAGGGTAGATGTTAAAGGGTTAAATACTCAGGAGGGAGGGTCGATAATAAGGTATATAAATGGTTTGGGTTGGTATTTGGCAGCTGTTGTTCTTTTGTCACTCTGCTCCAATTATGACATTAATGCCAGTGAGACAGAATAAAGATTACTTAGTGATAATCACTTCAACCAGCTCTGTCATCAATGACCACTTACAGCCTATTCTTAACTCTTAACCTCTCTGTTACCCTGGTGACTCTCTTTATAGCTATCTAAAGGCAGCAGGTATCTGTTCCATCTGCAGTCTCTAATTGGCTTGATGTTACACACTGTCAAATCACATCTGTTTCTATCCATAGCAGTGGGGTGACAGGGACAAAGATTGTGTATGTCATTGTTTTAAAGGTCTGGCCAAAATACCTTATGAAGCTCTGCATTTGTAACCATGATACATGTAGACTTTTGGCGCTGTGATGAGCAACATGATGTGATAGAGATTGTTTGGGTTAAATTTTATAGTTGTGTCAAAAGAGACAGAAGAGTTATTTTAAAAATCCCAATTTATTTGTGGATCATTACCAGGATCTCATTTATGTTGCAATATGAGGATTAAACATGCAACTGTTTTGTTCCTGTATTCAGTTATTTTTGCATGTAAGTTTACAGCAATCACATAGTTAACAGAGAACTGTTAATTTACAGTGAGGTGTTAGTTTGCAGTAAACAAATATTCAGTTGATATAACCAATCACTGAGTTCACTGTGAACTAAATACTTATATATCAGACAGCATGTCAATGTAAACTATAAAAAATGAACTCTTTGTAAACTAAATGGTCACTCTACTTTGCTTGAGGACACACACAGAGGGCTAGAGAAACTATAGCAGAGAGAAACAGTTTAAAAGACACATTACACAGTTACTTAAGCAGACAAAAAAAGCAGGAATGTTATTTTTGACACGACTTTTAACTTTCTGTTTCACTCAGGTGTCTCCTGTATATTTTTCCTGACTTTTAATTGCTCCCAGAACAGTCAAGTTTTTACCAGAAATCTCCCACTGATTTTTTATAACCTATTTAATCACTGGAGATTTTATTGAGCTGACGGCATCAAGATCTTTCTTCACATAGAGCATCTTGCAGGATGAACACAAGCTTGCAGTTCCAAAAGTGTCTTTTCTTCAACCAGTATTCCAAGTTCAGCTGCAGAAAAACAGGAAATTAGAGGGTAAGCACCTTGAGATGCTTGGTCACTTTTCAACAATGGGAATGATCTAATTAGTGACATGTCTGGGTCCCATATTCTGTAATTAATGGAGAACCTGTATTCCTATTGGTTTGCTTCATGTGGTTTTACTTTCTCATATCCAGTTTTTTTTTTCTTCCTAAGTGCTTCCTGTGCATCGTAAGTTCAAATTGAGGACATTTCAATAATAATGCAGAAATGAAACAAGCCATAATGTCATGGCAATACAAGAAAGCAAAACATTCATGCTTCATGCATTACATGCTTCATTTACACTATATATGAAAACTCAGCCACATACTGTAAGTTTTCGCTTGTCTTTCAATACATACTTTACCTTCTTATAATTGAGGCAAGTTTCTTTCATCCTTTCCCCCCTCTCTCCTTCTTTTTTTGCCAGCACTTTCCCCTCTTTGTTGAATTTGAGTAAAATGAACCGTATTCTCCCTCCAGTTCTCCTTCTTGGCCAGCAGCATCTACACTAACATTTTCCCTTCTTTCATTCACTATTCCCTCGCTCTGTAGCTTTCTGGCACAGGAAGGCATCCTCTATTTTCCAGGGGAGATCAGCTGGCTGTTTAGAGGACCCAGGCCTCCCACCTTGCCTTGAGGTCCTTCACTCTCTGCTACTACAGCTGCACAATAAGAGAAAAGCGTATTTTAAACCCATGTTAATATTAAAGAACAATTACTGAGGAAAAAAATGGATTCGATATAATTTATAACAAGAATGAGATCGGTTCCAAGAGTCATAAGTCAGAGTAATTTTGTGTAAATGGAGTCTGGCACTATTGTGTTAATAGATATTATAATGTTGAAGAAAGTCCAACTAAGGACATTTCAGAGGCCTAAGGCAATTTCCTGCACAGCTTTTGGATTTATTATCAGCAGAAGAACATGTTTTCACAAAGACGGACCACATTTTGATTAATTATGTAAATAGTGAGTGTTAAATGACAAGTTCAGAATGATTTACAGCACCCTCAGCAGCCACTGGGGGTAAGTGAGTGTGTACTCAATGTAGCTGATTTAGTAACAAGTCAGACCGTTTAGTTTGGGTTCCACAAAAATGTACTTAAAGTGTCATTTAGGAAAATATGTTGGTATTTGTGAATTACCATCTCTATACAAAGCAAATGCTGAGTTAGTGAGTTTGAATTGTGAATGTTGAGCTTCGTGATGGGTTAAATCCACACTCACAAGTTATACTAGGCCTTTATCTCCTCTCTGACACCATAAGATAATACATAACATTCTGCAATCTAAATCTGGAAACTTAAACATAACATAACAGCTTCATAAAAATGTCTTAAATACTGTGACTTAGTTGTGTGAGACACATATCGCTGCTGGCTAATGAGATGGGTGGTCTCTGCATGAGTCCATGCATGAGTACTGTACAGTATGTCACTGTATATTAGTGTGTCATTCTCTTGTGTAAACATACGACATAGAAACAAAACTCCCCCTTTCCTGATTATCGTTCATGTGTGTTAATAACTGCAGCCTGTGTTCATCCACGTGGCCTTGGCTACTCGGTGCTGTTATCTTTGCAATGACATCATGGCAGCTTGAAACAGGACCTTGAGCTGTTTCCCGACAGAGTCCCGTCACACAAGGCCTCTAGCGATGTACCCAACGTTTGTTTACCTCTCCGTGTCGCTACTATTTCACAGCAGGACACGTTTTCCACTTGACTATCAAATCTATAAAGTCTCACATGACTTGCAGCGTCGAGGGGGAACGATGTGAACCCCTGGCCGAGGCGAGAGGAATGGTGTGTGTGTAAATATATAAATATATAAATCTCTCATCAGGGTCACTGGTGGTAGTGGTGAGGATGGCTAGCAGCCAGATAAGCTGCTTCTGCTCGCTCTCTGGTTCGCGCTCTCTCTCCCTAGGCTGACTGAAAGAAATGTGCCATTATCCAGTGAGGCCCCTGAGCACAGAACTGCTGTCCAAGACAACATGCAAAGGCCAAGAGACTGGAGACTGGGAGCTGGAGACGAGAGAGCTTTAGATACCTCCTCAGACTGTTTATGACCAGATCTGCTATAGCCAAAAGCTGCTCCTGCCCTGCTACCTTTTCCTCACTGCTTCTTTCTTTCCAGTAGGTCATTGCCAGTGAGAGTGAAATGTCCACAAAAACACGCAGGCAGTGTAGGTATTGCTGAGTTGGAACTAGACTGATCTAGACTGATGAAAATGAAATTCTTGAGAGTGTATGGCTTCGTCACTCCAACCAAAGGTGTCCTCTGACTGCAGTTTTCCTTTCTGAGATAAAAAAAAAAGAAATGTAAGAGACATGATCATTATAATGTCTGGTTTTACATAAATGACACACAGTAATGTGATGTATCAGCTAGTGGTTAAAAATCTTTCCCACAGCCATTCACCCAGATTAACTGTTCTACAGACAAAATCTTACTTGCTTACATTGGCAAGAAGCTCGAGATAGGAGCATTAGTCAAATGCCAGAAACGCCAAGTCTGATTTGATCTAAACTGATCTCAGTAATGCATCACACAAAGCCTGATGTCATCATTAATTTTAGAAAATTAATATTATTTAATTAAATCTTTTTTCCTTACATATTTCTCTTAGACATGTTTTGGATGCTCTGAGGGTAGCAGGGCAATGTGATCCTTTCATCATGTCTTGGGTCAGCATTAAGATCTTCAGGAGGACTGCTCTGATTGATTTCTAAATGATTCCAGAGAACCCTAATTGACATTGGGGAGCCAGGCCTGGGAGTAATGTTTGGTGACTTGTACTTGGTAACCATGAAAACTGCAATTAGATCAGTCTGATGATCAGTCAGAAGGAAGATAAACCATTTGAGAAGTTAAGGCTTTGGTGCCTTATCTATGGACATTTTATGGATTAAGAGTAGTATTATATCATTCTCATAAATTAATTGTGTGAGCTGGAACTGGAGATTGTAGATCAGAATTGGGCCTTTCTCTTGTTCTAATATTACTTTGACTTTGTCACCAGCCAAGTCTGTATTGGCTGACAACACTGCCCGGGAGCTTTTGGGCCTACCTGCTTTTGACCCCTGATCAAAATCAAATTTGAAATGAATCACATTGGCTGGGTCATTCTGGTCCTTCTTCCCTGTTTATAAAAGAAAAAAACATTCATAATAAAAACAGGAAAAACATGCAAGGACAATTAACCCCAAATTAACTACAGAAATAAAGACTTGCACGCAAACCATGCACAGAAAAAAAAGGAAAAATAAGATGGATGGTCCAAAGGCAAACATCTGCAGATTAGTGAGCTGGAAAACATTAAAACAAATGCTCTCAGTGAGTAAATTGCAAATGAAAAGGAAAATAGGATGTACTATAAGAATAAACTTCCTGGTACTGTTGAATGGAAACAGTCTAAATGACAGCGCTCTTAACTGTGGAAAAATATGTAAGGTCAATAGTAGCTGCCTTCAATTCAAATGCTCAATAACACATGAAACCTCAGTAGGCTTTCGTGGGAAAAATGCTAAGACTCTGATAATAAAATAATTCCCTCTGCACATAACGGTTAGAGCAGACAGTTCATCAGATTTGAGTCTTGTGGGCTCAATTATGAAATAACATATTCAGACAGTTATTTCAAATTACACAAGAGCATGACACTTGCTGATGAACCTGCATTTATATGTGTTATTGTGTGTGTGTGTGTGTGTTTCTCTGTATGTGAAATAGAAAAGGGGTTAATTAATGTGCTTCTGTGCAGAAGCAATACTTTTGACCAAAGAGGCTGCAAGCAAGAAGAGTAGCTGCTGTCTATAATAGGAAGAGAAAAACAAGAGAGACTAGCTGCTCATTTCTGAAGGCATTTTAATTGCTAGAATACAGCGCCAAGCTAAAAAAGGTCTCTACTGGCCTCCAGCATGAGAAAGTAACAGAAGCTGCACAGTGTAACACCTCTGAATCAATGCTGCACAATAATAATATTAATTCTCAAAAATGCACTTGAACAAAACTAAGCCTTTTGACAATTTTAATTGATACTGTCATAAAGGTTAATATTGTGAGTTGGATGGTCTGCTTTTAGGGGTACAAATCTTTTTCTCCCTCACTCAGTTCATCACATGAAAACAGAAAAAATGACAGCACTGTAGGTCTGAGAGCACTCAACTCAGTCAAAGTCTCCTCCTGTAAAAAATCACCAAGCTGTGATACACCAGTATGACATCCTCCTGACTCACCAACACAAACTTAGACTTTTTTTCCATTCAATTAAAATATATCCTACAAGACACAGATGTTCAGGAGCACCGTAGCAGCAGTAGTTTCTTACACTGCTGTGTTGCCTGTCTGTGTCACAGTGGTTGTGTGACTGTGGAGCACAAGGTGACTTTCTCAGAGGCAGTTTTCCCCTGAAAGTGCTGAAAACGGGATGTAAACAGTTCCAGCTCAATGGAAGCCACAAAATAACAAAGTTAAATTCAACACAGGTTTTAAGAACAAGACGGGGCCTGTGCCTCCGTTTCTGACCATTTCAACTCTCCTTTATATCTGTTTTAAAGTTGCACATTCCTTCCTAATTCCATTTGCCTTTTCCTGTCTCCTCTATATTCTCTCTCCAATTCTTTGTCCAGTTAATAGACTTCAATGAGACTCAACGAGCTTGAGTCTCTTTACTCAGAGTTTCCTGATTCATTCATCATATATTATTGAAGAATTTCTATCAAGGACACACTTGTTGATAGTTAAGAGGGCACAGTGAGACCAAGAGAAAATGGAGGAGGTGTTTATTCCACATCAAGGTTGCTGAATTGGTAAAAAAAAAAAAAAAAAAAAAAGAAGTTGGAACATGCCAGAGATTACAAATATTTACAGTTTCAGGGTCCTAGATCAGCTTTCAAAGAGTATGATTCCAGTGATACAGAACTTCTAGCAGCACAACTGTCCCACATACATTCTTCACTTCTGTTTCTGGTCCTGAAATTCCAGCTTGAAACCATCTGGCTGTCGCCCACAGGGACACAGACCAAAGTGGGCTGAACGGTCGAGTATATAACATTCAGCGTCGTCTTACCGCAGCATCAAAATACTGGCAGCAACAAAAGTCTTTTCTGTCATGCTTTACTGCGTCCAGTACTGAGGTTTTTTCCCAAACCGCTCATCTCAATAGCCACTTCTCACCAGGCTCTTGGTCATTCACAGAATTTCATGTCCTGTTGACCGGACCATTCATGATTTGTGATGGTTTCTAAGGAATGATCTATTTGCTGTGTTTCTGTGTTCACTTTTGTCAGCAGATCAGACTGCAGATTGCACCACATTACTCTGATATAAATGTATTTGTATGCTGGCTTGAAGGAAGGTTTTTCACCATATATAGCCTTTCATGAAAGACCACTATCATTATGTGCTGAACAATATTTCATGATAGCATTTACTAGCTATTCCAAAGTTCCAAAAATATTCATAGCATGCTGGGATGGTTTGGTGACCAGTTATGATGATGATAAGCCACAGGTATCCATCCAAGTAGAGAATCTACTTTTCCCCTTGCCTCATTAACCCCTCAGGCACATATTTGATGTATGTGTTAGATATTGCCTTTAGATAGATAATGTCATACGGTTTACAAACTCAAAAAAGGTTACCTGGTTACCATGGAGACCATTTCTCCTGATGCAACAAGTTACATTTTTCATCAGGTCTACATCAGGCCTTAAGGATAATATATTATGTGTCTCTGGAGAAATTTATGACATAGCAATGATCTCACTACTGTAAGTCCACCTGAAGTAGAAGAGGATACATACTCATGTAAATAAAATACCTTGATGTTTTCCATTTCCAGTTGTTTTGACACCACAATGAAAAAAAATACCCTGTGCACGCACCACTTTCACAACATGCAAGTGAGTAATATTGTTTTAAATGAGGGATGACAGTGGTTTTCAATACCTCTGCCAACGAAACTTCCACAAACGTTCCCATGGGCCCAGTGTTTATTTCGTTATAAATACATGTGTTTATTTTTGTGGAGCGCTCCATCCTCCGGCCTGGATGCATTGGGGCAGCATGGGAACCTTGATTAACCCCTTCTGAATCCTGAGCTCTTGGTTTTAACAAGTCTTGTTGCAATTAAATGTCTAATGACAAGGAAAGTCATGACATGAATCACTGAATCACTTGATGGCACGTTTACAGAGGTAAAACTGTAAATCTCTGAGCACTGCAGTACACAAGCGCTCAAAGAAGTAAAGTACAGATTTATAATATTAAAGCCCACATTTACCCCAAAAAAAAAAAAAAAATGTTGTGTGGATCATCCAAAGTAACACACTTGTCTCTGGACAGTAATTTTACTGTGAACTTTTTAAATGTATATTTTCAATGTTTCAATCAATTTTCCCTACTGCGCTGTGATCGCAGCAATAATCTCAGAGATTATCCTAAAAACCTGGGCAAATACTACAAGATAATACTGTTAGAGGTGGTTTAAGGGAGAAATATGCTTAAGCGAACCAACCCTTCAGCATGTTTCTGGGAGCACATACTGTGCTTTATGCTTGGATTCACTATGAACGATATCATTTCCCATAATTAAATTAGAACGTAGGTACCTTCTGTTATTTGTTACAACTCCCCTTTCAACTGAGTCATGACCTTAAGAATTTCTATTTTACATCATATCAATGAAAAACTGCCCATAATAAAGATTAGAGTGAGCTTGCCAAGAACATCTTGAAATCTTCTGATGCTGCAATAATGTAGTTTATCATATTTCATGTCAATGACTCATCTATGGCTCAAAAGAGGAAAAGTTACTTTCTGTAGGACGTTTATCATCACCACCTGTCAAGTACTTTGTATTTTGTACTTATCAACAGTTTTAGAAAGTGTAATTCAGTACATTAAGATCAGTACATTGAATATATGCATTAAAACAAAACAATAGAACTGAATGTGGATTATATTTTTATTTAAAATTCTCTGGTTTAGAACCTATAATCTTTACACAACAGCAAACATAATAAAAATCATACCTACAAGTTGACATATAAACAGGAGATTTGGCCGACCAGTGCCCAGGCACTAATTCAATAAAGCGTAATAACACATGGAGACACATTACCAGCTGAGAACCTTCATTTCCACAAAGCTTGAGGGGAATCAAACACCATGACGTTTCTACATCCTCATCCTCATTTGCCCTATTAGTGCGGCTGCAGTAATACACAGACAATTTAGATGTAGGGAGCAGGGGAGGGGCTGGCACAGCACTTCACCGCAACCAGCTCCAGCTGTTTCTTGTTGTAAATCTATTTTAAATGTGTAGAAGTCCTCAGGGACCAAGGTTCACCATGGGATAGCCCTCACCCCGCCCTTTAAAGTACCCAGTCTTTCCCTAGTCCCAGCTCAGCTTTAGGGCCTCACAATCACTACCAGGTGAGATTCTCTCCATCTTCCTGTCTCCCCCCTATCAAGTTTGTGGTTTGTCTGATCTGTTGTCAGTGCTCCAGGGGTCTGCATGCTGTACAAGAACTGTACAAGAGACCTCATTCACAAATTAACCTCATCTATCAACACAGGAAGGGGAAAAGGAACATAGACAAATCTTTGAAGTGGGAACAGCGCAGTGTTACTAGCTTCAAAAACACAGTTGGGTATGTAAGCCTTTATCATTACAACAGACCTTTTAAAAGCCCTGCCAAGGCATCTGGCTTATGTTTGGACCTGGAATTGGATCAGGCACCAGTCTGAGAAGGCACTGGCCAAGGTACACTGTACAGGTGAAATTAAAACTTAACCTACATAAGAAATGAAAACATACAAGCATATATATACATCCTTCATGCAACATGAAACGTGTCTCATAGCATTAGTAGATACAGATCAGTATTTGTGGCTCATAGTGGCAAGCGGGGGTGATTGCACAAAAACCTCAACAGCGCTGGCATTTACACCCTTTTAAGAGTAAATTAAAAACTTCTTATATTTAAAATAAATTAAAACACCATTTTCAAAATGGCTGTCTCATCCTTCTTTGATTATTTATATTTGACAAATTAAAAAAACAGAAGAAAAACAAAGAAAAGAAAAGAAGAAGGCCAAATTAAGTCATATTTGATTGGCAGTATAATAGTGGTATGTCACTCTTAAAGTTCAACAGAAATGAAATCTACCAATATCAATGGTTTCTACCTCTGCAGTCCATTTCACACAGGGGAAACATGAATAAATCACTGACTCCATAATTACGTTTATACATTTCGAGAAGCGTTTCTCTGTTCAAAATATAAATATGATTTCTATTAAATTGGCCTACTTTTTTGGTCAGATCCCAACTGTTGATCCAGTCTGGACATAAAGCCTATCTGAAAAGGTTAAGACTTGGCACATGTCCTCTCCCAAATACATATTCAGACTACTTGGCCAGATGATTTATAGTTATCATGACACGATAAGATAAGTCTGAAAGCTGATATCACTTGGCAGTTGCACTAGGAGTTGATTAAAATTGGGTCACCAGGCCTGACAAGCCTGCAGAATGACCTTTATAAACCGTTTTTGTTTGTCAGAACTGTTGCCCAAACCTGTTTGTGTGGCAGTTAAGAAAGCAGTCACAAACGTCTAGTCACCTAATTTGGTTTCTGAATGTTGCTTCTAGTTTGGCCTGTCGGTTAAGTTGATGTACTGTACATCTTCTTACTGTCTTGTGATGTGAAACAGCTTTGTGGATGTTTCAAAGCAGCATCAGGAGTCCCATCATTGACTTTTTACCAAGAAGGAGAACATTATATATTGAGAATATTTGCTCAGCTACAATTTGTTATGGCTTGCAACAGTCTTTTAGTGTGTAGTCAGTTTAAGGTAAAAAATGATGGGGCTAATCAACAAACTGTGCCTTAACTAACATTTACAAACATTCTTATCTTTCTTCCTCTCATTTCTTTTATCACTGCCAACAAATTTGATTCTCTACAAAAAGAAATTAAAAATCTTAAAGCTCCATTAAGCAATATATTTGATATTAGCATTATATCAAACGACCCCTTGCGAGTGAAAGATTTGCTAGTACTTCCAATCCCACTGGAAATCAACTCTCAGATCTTCCCACCCCAAAACTCTGCAGTTATTGTTTTGGTTAACCAATCTTTACTGTTGTAATCCAATTGCTCACACTGTTCCGCTATATAAAAACAGCTGTATCCTGCAAATGTGACGTTAGAAACGGATTGCACACTTCCAGATCACTGCAGGATGGCGATCGTAATGGAAAAACTGTGTGTTATAAAAGTGGAACCTCTATAAAGCCAAAGAGAGAAAGATATGTTTCTCAAGAGGTGGTGGCTTAAAGGTAAGTGAATATCATACTTACATTCATCATATGGCCAGAAAAATAATGTTGCACTCTTTCTGCTTATGTTGCTCGTTTGCTAACACATTAGCCATAAGCATTTAATAAGGCAAATTGCATACGGTAACTGTTGCTGTGACTTTGGAGTCTTTTCGCTTAATGTAGCTTTAAGCACATACACTTCAACATCAACAATGATGTCTTAAAAACAATATGTTCCTCTCTCTCTTACAGGAGCACAGGAGGTCATCATGGTGTCTTTGAGAAGGGGCTCAGGCACCTGGCAATGGGATGCAGCCCCGTCAGTCAGTCCAGTGGTTGGGGAGCAGGTGGGGTGTGAGTGGTTGACACAGAGGGTGCTAGGGGCTTTGAGGCTGCAAGCTACAGACCAGATCCCTAGCTTTACTCCTTTCAAACAGAATAGGTTGCAGAACTCATATAGATAAAATTTAAAATCTCACACGCACGGGACTTCTCACATAGCATAGTATATCACCTCATGTAGCATCAGGAGTCTGCAGCAGGCAGCCTGCATGACTGCAGGTGACCCAGGCTATTCCCTGAACTAAACACTGTTGACTGCGCAATCAAGGTTCAACACCTGGGTTGGACCCTATCACACAGGTTTGGGGTCTGCAGGCTGCAGCCTTTGTTCCCCAGCTTCAGCCCCTATCACACAGGGCCAGGGTTGTGGTGATAGTTGTAATGGTTGCTGTGATCAGAGTCTGCAATCTGAAGGCTGGGTTTCCTCTCTGGCTCTTCGCTGTCAGCTGTGTCTGCCCTAGTGCAACGTGGAGGACGCTTCTTAAAGAAGTCTGACACAAAACGCACCTGCAGAGGAGAACAGAGTGTTGGTCACTTAGGAATATTTTTCTCACAGAGTTTGGTGTGTAAGTGTGTAAGGGATGCAGAGGAGGTAAGGCTGGAAACTGTGATTACATATGTCTGGACAGGTCTGTGCACAGCTGTGAAGTGACACACACACACACACACACACACATCTAAAGGGAACACACAGAGAGCAGCCACAACCCCTGCAGGCTATAAAACACTATGCCCAGGAGGCTCTGTAATTGCACACAGCACTGTGAAGTCAAAAGGCACGGGCTCACTTCCCAATTAATCATACATGGACACACATAGACACGCACGCACACACTCTGCCACTCCAGAATTTCCACAAGGCGGTGCTGACAGTGGTTCAATCAAAACAGGGAAGTGGCCAAACAATAAAGACACACAGCTGGATGAAGTGAGGAGAGTGGACCATTCCCTGAGAACCTGCCAGTGAGTGTGTGAGTATGTATCAAATCACACGCTACTGCTGTCACACTTCACTCCCCTCTTACTTTTTGTGAAATAAAGCTGAAATATGGTTTCATCAGTGCTTATGCTGCTTTGAAGGGAGTATAACTAACAGTAGGATTTCCATTGTAATATGTCATTCTTATGATCTGGACAGTCCCACCCATATATGCTTTTCCCAAAGCCAGAAACCACAAGACTTAAAGCTGAGATGTCATCAGGTTGAAGGCTGAAGTTACTTCACAGAAAATGAAATGTCAAAAAAAATATTAGCTTGAAGCTGATGACAGCAACACAAAATCTCAACTTTGTGTATATTGAAAATGATCTACTGTGGTTTCAGCAGCTTAGTATCTTGACCCTGGATCACAACAGAAGTTTCTGAACATTATTCGATTGTTTGTGGTTTTACAAGAGTTTCTGAACATTCACACAAGCCTTCAATATCTTATGTCATGGAAATAGCAGGTAGGCATTCTTAATTTGGCATTTGGTTTCCCTTAATGGACGTTGTCTTGGAGACTCACATTGAGTACAGCAATGAGCGCTCCCTGCAGCAGCCCTACCAGCACGTCGCTCCAGTGGTGCTTGTAATCAGAGACTCGGGTGTAACCCACATACACCGCGAAGGCCACCAGGAAGAACTGGATGGTGGGTCGAAGAAGTCTGGCCCACTTAGCCACCAGTCTCGCCTGCACGTAGAGCTGGAGTGGGAAATGGAGAGGAGGAAGAGCATAGGGTGGTAGATCGGGGGGTTGTTGAGGAGAAAATGAGAGAAAGGAAGAGAAGAGAGAGATCAATGGGGAAAGACTGCATGTTTATGTAGACATTCCTTTCTGTTTACACTGTAAACATATACTTATACTTACATATACATTACTTCATATTTCATTAGCGATTTTGCTCCCCGAAAAGTTTCACACCAAATAAGGTTAGGATAATATAATTATCTGTCAGGAGCAACATCTATTCGCATTGACATAATGTTCTATAAATGTAATGTAATATGCTGACAAAGCAGTAAAGTAAGTTAAATGTCTGTTTTGCAAAAGTTGTCTCTATATCTGCGTAAATAGATAACCTGCTGTACCATCAGGTATCAGGGTTGATACTATCTGAGAGACACAAATTTGTGTTGCTCGAATGCAAAAACATTTGCTGCTATGCCTCCAGTTACATTTAACAGCAAAAAGGTGTTGAGTACGAATCAAATTTACGTCCACCGTTGACTGAAACCTCTTTTTTGCAGGAAAGAAGCTGACGCCAAAAAATTATGAACCTGGCAACAGAACAGACTTCGCCGGGCTTCTGCTGGGCTGCTGTTGAAGGTGCAAAAATTGGCATCGTACTATAGTCCCCTTGCCACATAGCCACACAGCCAGACTTACTGAACACTACAGGGAAGTTTTTCAGTAATACAGAACACAGGCTCCATATCACAGTTTAGATCTATTTGTTTGCATTATTTGCCTGGCAAAACAGGACTGACAGCAAGAGACACTAGCTGAAGATATTCTGTCTTTTCTTTCACATTTTATTTAAACTGAGTAAACGGAGCAGTATTGTTTTGCTTGGCCTCTTGCAGCTTGCCGTCTAGCACTGGTGCCTGGCTTTTAACACAAAGAGATGAGGCCAAGGGTAATGAACAGGATAGGCCTGGAAGAACACAGCACATGCTTTGCCTTCATCATTGCTGGGAAAAAGGCAGCAGAGGCCTCCAGATCATTTCTCTCAGTATCCACATTCTTTCCCTGAACTCTTGCCTTGTCCTTTTATGTCCACAGGCACAAACTGGCTCTATGAGCCTTTTCTCCGTCTCAACAATTAGCCCTTGAGTAGTGATCCAAATGTGTAAGCTTGTTTTTGGACGAGCCCATCTGGGGATTATTATGTGTGAGTCACAGTGAGATATTTGCATGGATATTAACATGGAGATTTCCATATTTACTGTACATAAAGATGCACATTTGCTTCTGCCGTGTTTTGGGATATTTTATGATGCATCGAGACTCATTTGTTGTACTTACTGCTAGGAACAGCATGCAGTACATCCCGAAAGAGGAGTGACCAGAGTAGAAGGACAATCTGGAAAAGATGAAGAATAAAAACTCATGCAGGTGTTGTTTTGAGGTGTTGATTTAATTCTAGTATTTTTTTTTAAATTTAAGCAGATTTTCTCTCTAGGCTCAATGATACAAGTATAATACACAGTTTGTCTCTTCCTACCTGGACTCTGTGACGTCCTCAATCTTGCCAGTGCAGTTGATCACCTGCATGTATCCTGTGCACACCTTGGGAGCACATATGGCCATGAAGTTAGGTCTTGGGCGGCCAATGGTGAACTTCGCAAGTTCAGTCAGCGACTGGCTGACAGCTGCTCCGAACAAAAAGGTACCCACTACCTTGTAGAGTGCAGCTACATATTGGTTGAAGTCTGAATTAGAGTAAATCCTCTTGCTGTAGACCAGATAAGCCTCACCAGAGGAGATCTGAGGAAAGAAGCAAAGAGTGAAAAGAGTTTTTTTTAGGCCGACTTTTTACATTTTTCACATCATTAGAAGGAAATTACTTTTCCTCCTTACACATCAACACTTTGCCTGATTCCCATTGCCATTTAGTAATGGAGCAAACAGCACAGGATGTTGTTAAATGAGTAAATTCCTGTAAACTTGCCATGATTATATAAGTCATAAAACTGGAATTGGACTGATGCTCTTGGTAAAACTTACAATGATGACAGTGCAGGAGATAGTGACCGCTGCCAGCATGCCATGGGTGATGGTATCCGGTTTGAGGGGGTACATGATGCTCTCATCGTCACAGTAAACCCCCCTTTGATATGGCTTGAACACAATGTTCATAATGATGAAGGGCAGTGCCGCTGTAGCAGAAACAAACCAGAAGAATAACAGTCCGATAACAATAGATTAGATAATGGGAAAAGATCAGTTTATCAGACTTTATTTAGAGAAACAGTGCTGTTGCTGAAATGAGATCAATTCACTGGTGTTTGACTTTGATATATGAAACCTAGTCATAGTAAAGATTATGACCAGGCATTCAGACCAGGAAATTAGGTTAATCCAAGTTCATGGACTTCAACATTTGAGAAAAAATGTTTTGGAATAACATATTTGTCTCTTTTTCAACAGGTTTTCAGACATTACATCATATCCTAAGCTGGGAAGTGCAAACATTTCTCTCAGGATAGCTAAATTGTTTTCTCTTGCCCTCTAGACCTCGAGTTCTAAAGTCACAATGATGAAACAACCCACAAGGAGCGAAAAAAAAAACATTTGGTTGAATGTTAGGGTTGAAATGCACGGCAAGGAATTACAAAAATAAACAGTGGAAAATAGTTTTTATATACATAGGCGGGTGAGTATACAGTATGAAGAATCACACATCACACGTTCAGACATAAGAGTGTACAAACATGTAAAAGACTGTACATAAATTACTGCACACACACACACATGCTGAACTGAACGTCTTCTAAACGAGTGATGTGGCTGTGTGCAAAAATGAGACCAAATATAGTCGCTCAAGGCTCCTGAGTGCACGAATGATGTCCTTGAGATGCTCGGAAACATCCTTCCCCAAAAATACTCACTCACTCTCTTCCTTTCTATCCCTCTCATATACATACACACTCACTTCACTGCACTTTGTAGATGAAGAAATCTGTGCACCAAACTTAAAACTTTGAATCTTAAGACGTGTGTTCATCACAAGGTTGTACTGATAAACACAGGCTAATGAATAACATTTGGCTCTTGCTTTTTCTCCACCCGCACTGCCAGGAATGAAGGAAACTGAAGTAATGTTTATGACATATTCTGGCAAACAAAAGTAGTTTGTTTTTCCACTACAGTGAAAACTTCTCACCATTGGAATCCATTGTAACTGACCATAACTTTTTACTACTATTTTTTAAGCCTACATTGGTGAGTGTTACGTATTCTTAATATTTCCGGTGGAGTTACACTTTAAGCAAATACAGTATGTTGGAAAGATCTGATTTGATAGATAGAAACTTCTAAATGATCATTTTTCCATATTGTAAATTGAATACTTTGTGGTTTGTGTCACAGGCAGCAGCATATGATGGGTATGTGTCATTACTTTTGACATTTGATACATGTTGTAAACAATTAACTGATACAAGTAAACAATCGGTGGTTACAGCCCTAGTGAGGAATGTGCTCTCCACCCTGATATCCACCACCACTAGACAGACAGTCTTGGGGCCACTATGGAAATGCCATACCACCGCATACTAAATGCAAGAAAAACAGTCATGTAAAAGCACTGCACACTCTTGAAAAGTGCACTCAACAATAGTATTACATTTCTGTATAAATGAGCAGCGCTCCCCTCCTATTATTTCCAAAAAAATGCCTGTAGCTGACATAATTCCAAGAGGACTTGCAAGGGAGACTGATGAGAGACCAAGACTCCGTAAAACTGAGACTTTAGGAAAATATACAAGTAGATGACAGATCAGGATTCAGCTGAGGTGAACACTCTGCCCAGAAACCTGATGGAAATGGAGCAACAGTCTACTGTAAATGTATGAATAATTGGTGATAGTATGTGATAGTGATGTAATAATGCTGTGATAGACTTGGGTAGGGTAGATTCTTCAAAAGGTCGTAGAGAGAGTTTGAACATTTGAATTATTCACATTTTGAACTCTAAACTTAGTTTGTAGTCAGAAAATTCTTTCATTTTGAACTAAAATTGAATTGAGTCAAGAAACACCACTGACAAATCCTCAGTGTGTCAGCCTTAATGTTTTCAGACATTGCTTGTTTCCAAGGTGACAGGAGATAAGTGATGACATTGTTTAGAGGCATGCCAACTGCACACATGTTCCTCATAGACACTATAAAGACAAAGAGTCTTGTTGGCTCAGTGAGGAAGGGCCAAAACAAAAGAGGAGCTTTGTATTGAGAGGAGAATAAACAATAGTTCTCTATAGGATAAACACATCATTGCGCATCAACTCCTGTTAACCCAACCTTGGAGTAGTTGGGTTTAGACTAGACAAACAAGGAAGGAAAAAGAACAAGATACCAGATGACGGTGCAACCTCCTTACACAAAAAGTTCTTCATATGATATTAAGAATAAGGAGTAATCACCATTCCCTGTTACAATTTCTCAACACAAGATGTTTTAGTAAAAATACAGCAGTCTTATCAGCCAGAAGGTGCTGCAGGCAGGTTTCAACACTTCTGCAAATGCAAGTGAAATATAAAATGTCTCATAAATCTTGTACATCAGTAAAGGAACACTCTGTTCAGAGAAAGATTACTCTCCAGCATTAGAACTTTTGCCTCTCTTGTGAAACTACCAACATGAAAAGTTCCCATTCATAGCTTCAGAGGAATATTTTGACATTTTGGGAAGTCCAATTATTCACTTTATGTTTATATTTTTTAGTAGATGAGAAGATTGATCGACTCTTATATTTGTTTGTTAAATAGAAAGCTCTGGCAGCTGGTTTGCCTGATTCTGTCCAAAGGTACCAAAATCTGCTTACTAGCAGCACTAAAGCTCACTAGCATGCCATATCTTGTTTGTTTCATTAGTACGTTTACATCTGCCAGGCCAACTGCTTCCCTGTTTCCAGTATTTATGCTAAGTTAAAGTAACTGGTGAATAAACATATTGCCCAAAATGTCAAACTACTATTGCTTTAACCAACATAAATAAATAACATTGAACAAAATCCGTGCGTGTGAGCACCACCTGTCCAATGCATTTATTTCACTTTTCCACCCCTTTGTCTGCACTACTGTCTATTTGTGAGCAGCAGCAGCTGGATGACACCTGTTCCTGTGTGGCTGCTTCCCACTGGCCACCAACCACCAGACGTCTACTGGATCCCAGTTTACACATCTATCACCTATGTCAGGACGTGGTAAAATGGAAGTAAAAAGTCTTATTCCATATATTTTCCTCTTAGGGCCACCGAAATCCTGTTTGTGACAACCACAACACAATATAGGGTCCCTTGTATTTAACTACCATCCTGTCTCAGGCGTCTCAGGGGAGCACCCTGATATGGATTTACTGATGTGGCTTTTGGATGGCAGTGTCTGCATCTGTATCCTGCATCCTGCTTCCAGCTGGCAAGAAAAGAGCAGCATGTCAAGAAACAACTGCTGCTAGTTTGCTTTTCCTCCTCCTCATGGAGACACATGGTTGGACTGGATAGAGTTTCATTACAGGAGTTATACGTTAATTACCTCCATGCCATTACTTGGTTTAAAAAAATATTTAATCTCAAAAAACAAAAAAACAAAAAACAAAAAGAGAAAACGATGAAATTCAGAATTCATAGCAGTTTCTTTCAACAACCACAATCTTATCAAAATATTATTTCAGCCATTTCCAGACTCCTGATGTATGACATGGACTAGATTGAAATTTACACAGCCTGTCAAATATCTTAAATATTGTTTGAAAACATAATATTATCAGAGTATTTGCAGTACCAGACATGAAATCAAACTTTCTTTGTGGGCTTGAGGGTGGCAGAATTCATGGTTTGTGGAGATAGATGTTGGGGGAACTTGGTGACATGAAATCTGTTTCCACTCAACATAAAACATCAACCAATACCAACTCTTTTATGCAATGCAGAATGTTTGCATTTAGCATAGCATTAAAAACAAATTAGACCTGCAAACAAAAGCAAGAACAGGCTTGTTTGACACACAATACAACTATATAAAACAGCAGATTTTAAATGTTTGTATAAGATTGGACTGCACAAAATCAGGGAAATGTTTATTTACTTAATATAGCATGGTAAATGTCACTTTTAAAACAGCAGAAGGACATAATTATTTCTATATTGGAGTCACATGGTACTGTAACTTCAAACTGTTTTATGAAGCTTTTAACACTTGCCAGAGTGGGGCCATTAATCACAGTGGAGCGGGAGAAAAATTGAAGTGAAAAGCTTCAAAGAGAAGTACCAGCAGTTAATGAAATATACTACCTTCTTCCACCTAAGAAGCACACAAAATGCTAAATCACTTTTGGATGTCCATCATCAAGTATTGTACGTATTTATCTGTTTAGATATATGTTATGCTTTTTATGAGTTTCTCTGTGCTTACTAAATCCTCTGAGCCAAGCTTGGATTTTTAGGCCCTGGGAGCTTTACAATGTGCAAACAGTTCATGGATGGAGTGAAGTCAGGGCCTCACCCAACCCTCTCAAGGCTTGTAAAAAAAAATATGAATTTTTATTTATGTATTCATAATGAAGCAATGATTCAGGCTACACCTGACTTCAACTTGTTAGTCAAAAATTTCATGTTTGGATTAATATAAAAGCTCTCAAATAAAATGAGAGTCTGGTCTGGCGTCATGGGAAGATCAAATGGTACATTGTGAGGTGTGTATCTCATGAGCAGTGCCCCTGGGGATAACATCTGCAAGAAACAAATCAGCCACTCTGTTGAAAAGCAGATACACATACATTGCTCGCAGGCAAAAATAGACACGTCGCCAGACAAAATAGGTCTCTGGGATACCATGAGACACCCCCACAACCAAAACTAGCACCACTCCAAAGCTATATCCACTTAAAGACTGACTGGTCTCTGACTTGTGCTAAACTCAGACATCTACAGCAGATTTTTCTATGGAGCACATCCAAAGGAACACAGAAAGGTATAGGGAAGGTGGATTTACTTATTTAGGATAAAGGAGAACCTTCTTACTAGACACCTGCCTTTACGGATGGCGGTAGGGAAATGTTGCCAGTCTGGAATGTAGCCAGGAAGCTAATCTGCCACTCAGAAATCTCCTGTCTGAGCCTCTAATGGGAGTCTGTTTGAAGTTGCAGGATGCAAAGCTCCAGCTTTCCTCTCAGATTAAGGAAGGCTCATTTTAGAGGCTTTGGTTCCATTTTGGGAAGTTTAAGGCTTCTCATTTACCTGGCCGCAAATTAGCATTCATGCACAGTGGCACCTTGGTGTCTCCCCCTGCTGAAATGGGTATTAGTGCAACAGAGAACTGGGTAATTGACAATGACTATGTGTCAAGAGGGTCTGAAAAGTATGCCGTGGTCACTGGCAGTCAAGTGGAACATCCGGGAAGAAGTTAGTATTCATTGATGCCCTGCTGACAAATAAAGCAGTCAGTGCGGGAAGACATTTGAACTCTTTCCTACATCCTTTCCACCACTGCTGATTCACATCCTCCATTCTGTTTTTTTTTGTCTCTTACTCAAAGTCATTCTTCTCTCTCTGTGGCTTCATCTTGCTGTCTGTCATTCTCTTGATCGCAGTGTCCTCCCACACACTTCTCCTTCTGTTGTAAATATAGAGGCCTCAATGGGACGGTGCTTTATTTAGCCGGCAGATGTGCAATTACACAGGACCATTTGGACCACAATCGCACTCTGGAGCTGAGATTCTAGGCTCGTTGTGTCCTCTCTCTGCCCTGTTTTTTTTTTTTTCATTTCAGTTTTTCAGCCTTTGTCCCTCTCCTGCTCCATTTTTTTCCACAACAGAAGGGTCTACGCCTTGGCTTAAACTGAAACCATCATCTGGACGGCAGAGTTCCTCCACAGGTTCAAGAGAACCTAACACCTACTTGCCCTGGTTTCTCTAACATAACCTGCTGCACCTGCAAAACCACGTCAATTTGAAAAACATACAGTCTGGGTTTTCATTATGCATATTTTCAAGGCGTGTAAAGTCTGTGTGTGTGTGTGTGGGTGTGTGAGAGAGGGGCGTTCTCATGCCCCTGGGCTGCCCTGCTCGGTCTACAACTTTACTTCAGGGTCACAGCTGGAACATTTTCTAGATCTCTCCTCCATCTAGGTTTCATCTTTTCGTATCTTTCTCCCTCTTTCCTATCCATCTCTTCCTTCTGTTGATAGCCCCCATTTCCTCTTGCATTAATACAGTTCCCCACTTCTTTATTTTTCCTCTCTCTAGTCAGTCACTCCATCTTTGACTATGCTTCCAACTCTCATCCCCTCCCACTGTGGACTCTCTCTCTCTCTCTCTCTCTCTCTCTCTCTCTCTCTCTCTCTCTCTCTCTCTCTCTCTCTCTCTCTCTCTCTCTCTCTCTCTCTCTCTCTCTCTCTCTCTCTCTCTCTCTCCCTCTCTCTCTCTCCCTCTCTCTCTCTCCCTCTCCCTCTCCCTCTCCCTCTCCCTCTCTCCCTCTCTCTCTCTCTCTCTCGTTTCCTCCCTCCAATTCAAACACGCTTTGCTGAAACGACAGCAAGAAAACTACAGTGCCAAAGCCGTATGATGTATCAACATACTGTAGGTGACGTTACAGATCTTTAAAAGACGGCTTGTAGTGACAAAACAACTTAACGCTCCCTCATTCTGACTGTCTCACTCCAAGCTGGACTGACTAATGTGGAAGGTATGTGCTGAGCCTACAACCTCTGCCGGCGTTAGCCTCTGGAATTCTAATTCATATGAGGAACGCCCAATTTCACCAGTCACACCAAATCCTGCTGCTGCTGCCCATTCTTTATTTTTAATCCCACTGCTTCGCTCCGTCCATCATTTACGCATGCTTAGCTCCAAGCAGCGCAGAAGGAGACAGGGTGGCAGGCAAGGTCGTATGAGTAAAGTGGTGGGAGGGCAGCTAAATCTGGGTTGGCAATCAAAGAGTCTGGGTTTGGAGGGGATCAAAGAAAGAGGCCACACAGGTTTTTAAACCTAAACCATTAAGGTCTGCGGGTGGAGTTAAAGTCAGCCTGATGTCTTGAACTATCATGAATGGTGCTGAGCTTGTCTAAAAGTTCAAGAAGTGTGTTGCTGCGTATTACATATTCAAACATTTGCTTATTATTGCCAAATATATAGTGATTCTTCAGTAGGGCACTATCTGCGGTATTACACCAGTGATAGTGTTAGTGATAGGGTTTCTCTAAATTAGCACCATATTTCTCATAATTCTGTTGTCTGTCAAAAAGTGTAAACTGCTACTTGCCCATCCTCACTCACTCAGGCTTCTTTCTTACTTTACAGAGAAGTATTAACACATTGGAAGAGATTTTTCCAGCACTCTAATCATCTGTCTTTTGATAATTATATCAAAAGGTACACTACCTGATTTCACAATTGTATCTAACAGCTCCCCAACAATTAAATTTTTTCTTCCAGTACACAATTTGTTTTTTTGTTTTTTTTAAATCGAACTTTCAGAAATTAGGCTTTATGTCTCAAATTTTAATCTTACAAAAGATCCTTATCTACTTTAGAGTATTTCTGATGAAAGACTGCACATTTCTTCCAAAATTCCGAAAATAATTGGAAAGAAAATACAATAAAGATAAAAAAATAGGATCATATGTCTCAGAGGGATGTGTGTTTGTTAACAGGACTTCGGTTTCCATGACAGAGCTCTCCTGAGGAAAACAATTCCCATCAAGCATCTTCACTGCCTCTCTCTCTGAGAACTAAGGACAATCAGTCTTCCCAACACAACCACATGAGAGGCCCAGCTCCCTGGAGACGCTGCTGCACGGCTTCACCAACAAACTCTAACCAACATCCCACAAGGTCAAAGACCAAAACATGGAGGGATATTTAGATATTACCCAAATCTAATGAGATGAAAATAATGTGAAATATGCAGCAACTATTTGCTTGTTTTACTGCCGTTGGGCTTGGGAAGAATTTAATAATTAACTGCTGGAAGAGAATCAGAAACTCCATTGCTTTATTCTTTATGGGTGAACTGGAGGAAAACACTAAAACACACTATGACTACTAAAGGACATCATATACTACTAATTAAGAAGTGCAGGAATCTCTTGTTAAGAAATTAAATCAACAGGGGTACAATACACAAACTGATAAAATACTATAACCCAATGTCATTTTTTAACCCAGCTGTGTCACTACAAAAGAAAATCACATGATGTGATAATTAAACTTCTAACTGATCCCTCTGCTTACATTAGCCATTTGTGTGCGTGGATGCCTGTAATCGAAGACATAAATGACTTTATAACAGAACTGGTTTGTCAAAATGTTCTTTACAGCACAATAAAAAGTGTACACACAGGAAAAACATGCATGTATACCAATGCCTTGCCTCAAGGCCATTGAGTCACACACTACTTAGTGTATCAAGCACATTACTCATAACTCACAGCTCATTGCCATTCATATCACCTACAGCGGCACCTGATTCATGCGGCAATGTGAGAGTGTGCTCCTCCTCTGACTCCCCACACAACCTTCTGCACACCTACTGCACCTACAAATGTGAGCTGCAGGCAGTGAGAGGTTAACCCTGGCCTTTCCTCTCTGTACTCTGAGCCAACACCCACCGTCTATTTGTGCTGAGTGTAGACTTACACAGGCAGAGGAGGCGAGCGGAAGGGAGGGATACACCAAAGAAAGAACGGAGAAGAAAGAGGGAGTGAGATAGAGAAGTCAAAAGCTTGGAGTGAGCAACAAACTCAAGTCTAAGGCCTATATTTGAAGAGTGTTTTCTCAGGTTACTTAGTTATAAACAAGACAGAAAACACAACAGACTTTGTGTCTACGGAATTAGTAAACCGCTTCATTGCTCCAGGCAGCCATTTAGCATCAGATTTCTTTATCTTCTTTATTCAGTGAGTGTGTTTCATGTTGTAAGAAAATATTGTCAGAAGGAACATCCATTCATATTGCACCAACAGTTGTTAGTTTGACCTGGGCACGGCAGGGCGTGAATGACAGAAAGCATGCCAAAGCAATCACTCTCTGATTGTATCTGCTACTTTTATTCAGCCTTTGAATATCTTATCAAAAGATGGCTGATGTACACTTTAAAAAATGGAGAACAGGAGATTAATATCTGGAGCCAGAGGTTAATGTAGCAAAAATAAAATGGAATTAATGCAATAAAAATGGCATCAGTAGAAGAGCAGCGAGTGGAAAAGCTGAAGCAGATAATGCCAGTCTTTTCTCAGAGAGAGTAACTACGTCCAAATCACATGTGAATTTTTTGGTTTGATGTAAGAAATGTAAATAGAAATGCAGACAAAACTCCTAACCCAACTCTGTTTCCATATAGGCTAATGGTCAGTATAATTACAAGCTGTACCATGTAGTTATTACATGGCTGGGGCAACCTCGCATAAGCTTGGGGTTAACTTGATGATTATTTGGGTGGGTGACGTGGGTGGCAAAAGGGAAGGGAGAGGCAAAGGGTGGGTTGCAGACCATCAAGACATGACCAACTCAACCTTCACTCAGACGTTAATCCCAGACTTGTGATAGTGAAATGGTGAGGCTTATCAATTCCAGCATGTCTGTGGATGTTCCCACAAACTGAAAAAAACAACCTCTAAACCAGGGGGGAACTGAAACCACAAAGTGGAGCAGATTTGCAAATGCACATGCACTAGCCGAGTCATCATCCCCACCCTTCCCCCCCACCTCATCTCCATCCTCCCTCCAACTTCACCACCATCGCCAATGCAGACACAACAACAACGGATGAACACGCCGCCTGAACACCAGGCTATTATAAAACATGCGTGTGTCAAGGGTTTGTGGCATTAACACAGAAAACAAATGTCCCACCGCAGTGGTACATTCCACATACACACATTATCTCTAAGGCTGTATCTGAAAACAACATCATCAGAGGATGGAGGTGATGGAGCACTCACATTTGTAGATTTTTGTGATATCATTATCATATACTATTAAGTTCAATTCATTAAAGATTAATGACAAAAGAAGTCAAAGGAAGACCTGATGTTGAAAATGTTAAACCACAATATGTGTAACCGATATGACTCCTTTTCCAAAAGCACATCGCTTTGGGGCAGGAGACAACAATTAAGAAAGAAATAATGTGCTTTGGCTTCTAGAACTTTTTTTTTTTTAAGAGGCCACAGTGTTCCTTCCAAAGTTCACCACAATGACCTGTAAGGCACAAGTGCAAATACATCTTGAGAAATGCACTCAATGTAGGAAGTGGGACATTCTTGGGAGGATTCCTGGCAGACAAAAACGAGAAATAAGCGGGGCACACACATTCATATCATATTTCCATAAACAAACATTCAGCTTCCTGAGGCTCTGTAAAGTCCAGCAAAGTTTTTTAGTGTGCAGGTCGAAGCATGCAGCAGACCTCTGAGGAGAATAATATTCCCTCAATGTCACATTTCAACCTGAACAATACTCCAGTTAGGGTCTGCATAAACAAACTGGATGACAGCCTGCTCCAATTTAGTGTTGGACTCATGGATGGAAATCCAGCTGCTTAATTTGCCTTTTAAAGACAGCCTAGGATAAAACACTTTCTTGTCTTGCTCTTTTCGTGACATTTTAACGTGCAGATAACAAACCATAAGTTTCCTTATAATTTATACTACAAATTTCCCATTACTAAAGCAACTCCAGAGTTGCTGTCATGGGTGCAAAATACACAAACACTCTAACCTATCAGCAATAAACTGTTGACACCACAAAGATATAATCACAGAGACTTGCTAACAACTTTTAACTGCTATTCCCAGATAAAGACCGGTTATGTTGACGTATAGTTTAGTAAAAGTGACCATAAACATACCCACTAAAACGCACAGCACGTCCATCAACACGTACAGCTTCTTCTTCCTCAGCTCCTCCATCTTCTTTCCGTTCATTTAGTTTAAAATCAATACTTGTTTTTATAGATAATAACTACTTTTAGAATAAGGTAAACAAGTCCATCGGCGCTCCCTTGCAATTGAATAAGAGTACAGGCTATGCAAACACAACCTGCACTACGAGTTCTTCCGGGATCTTCTTCACTACCTGTGCTGACATCGACAGCAAAGGTGTGTGTAGCTTCCTTAAAACGACAGCCAGTTAAAAACTCGTTTCCCAGTAAATAGGCGGCAGCACTGGAGTCCTGCGCACTTTTGCGCGCATTACGGCTTTGGGTACGAAAATCGCAACTGGAGAAATCCTCCGATTTTACAGCGGTGGAGGGGTCCGGAGAATCCAATGTTAACTCTTTTTCTCCGCACACACCACGCCACCACACTGATCCCTCCTCCAAACTTCCTCGTCGTCTGGCTCCTCTCTGGCTATCTGATCATCGCCTGCCTCACAGCGTTTACGCACAGGCGTGCGAAGAGAAAGAGAGAAAGACAATCTCTTGGCGGTTTGCTTGACTTTCTTTTTCTTTCTCGCCTTGCAAACCAGCTTTTTAGGTCTGTTGAATGCAGAGGGCTGAGACCAGGAGGAGGTGCCTGAGAGCAGTAAAACAGATACAAACTGTTTGCAGCACATTATTTTTAAAGGAAGAAAAAAAGTTATATCTTTAAACAAATACTTGTCATTACAGTTGGCTTCATTAACTGAAGTGATGTGGGGTTAATTATGAACTTGTATAAAGGAAAAGGCGTTTCAAAACACTACAATAAGGCTTTAATTGAGGACTCAGCTGTTTCCATTTCTGAAATCCTCACATAGACGACAGCCCTATAAAAAAAGCCCCACATGATCTTATCCCATCACGCACTTTCCATAAAAGTCACCACAGCTATTGAACTGCTCAGTTCTGTGGAAAACTTAAAGGACAAGTTCACAATTTCAAGTCTGTCTTAAAACAATAAGTCACGTGTCCAGATGAACTTCAAAACAGGTTGCTGTAACCATTCCTCCTGTTCACATTGGCCATTAGAAGATCCCTTCATAATGCACTTCAAATGTAAGTGATGGCGGCCAAAATCCACAAGCCTCCTCCTGTGCAAAAATATACTTAAAAGTTTATCTGAGGCTATCCAAATTAGTCAAATTAAGTTGATAGCTTAATTTGAGTCCCTCTTTTTGTTACGATCCTTCAAACAGGGACACACTGTCCATCAAGACGCAAAGGGGGAATATGAGAAGAAATATGGCAGACATCCACTTGATAGGACTAACTCAGACTGCTGAAGTCTCACATAAGCTGATTGTGACTTACATTGAAAGCATATTTGAAGGGGATCTTTTAATAGCCAGTAACTGGAGAAATGATTATAGCGAGGAAAACCTCTTTCAATGTTCATGTGTGCACCTGTCTTTTGTTTTAAGACAGACTTGAAAAACTGTATCTTTTAACCTTTCTCCAAGGACTCTCCTCTCCCATACACGAGAGATTGATATTGAAGTTGACTAAAAAGCAAACAAGCTCTAAGTGAGGTCCAAATATATTAGTCAACATCTTCATGTCATTGGGAGCCATACTGAGCACAATGGGTGGGTGTTTTAAAAATATGCAGTACATATAAAGCAGACAAAACTTCCAGTCCTGCAAAAGCAGGGGGGCTTTTTCATAAGCCCTGCTGGGACAGTAGAATTAGCATGACTTAACATCAGCTTGACTCCAGGTTACACTGCTTTTTGCTCCAGGCAGTCAGGATGTTTCCCCACCAGCAGGCCGCCTATTTCTGGCTGCTTCCAGCCGTGTGTATGGCAGGACAGACTCATGGCTGCGTTATTAGCAGTTCATTCTGTTTGCATGACAAACAGCACAGTTAAGCAGATAATCTTACATTGCACATTGTCTCTGTATTGCAGCTTTATTTGACTCTCTGCATATTTGCAAATAATAGAATTAAATGCATTAATATATATATATATATATATATATATATATATATATATATATATATATATATATATATATATGTATATATATGTGTGGAATATATATATATATATATATATATATATATATATATATATATATATATATATATATATATATATATATATATATATATGTATATATATATATATGTGTGTGTGTGTGTGGAATATATATATATATATATATATATATATATATATATATTATATGTGGAATATATATATATATTATATGTGGAATATATATATATATATATATATATATATATATATATATATATATATATATATATATATATATATATATATATATATTCCACATATACAGCTGCCAATTAAAGCTTGATAGTATGCGATTAAAATTTAAAGCATACAGGAGAATACCTGATTAAAGGCATTGAGATTTGAGATTTCAGTGTAAAACTACAGGAATGCATTTAAAACTGAGATGTCTCTGCCCCCTTCTGGTTGTTTTTTAACAATAAGAAGCTTCTTTTCCAGGGCCTTCAGATTCTCCAGTAAAGAAAGTCAAAGATTTCACCTTCCTTTTTTTTTCCAATTTACAAAATTGAACATAGAAAGAGGTATGCTAGAAATCTTTCAGATATTCTGCAGGGAAGAACTTCTTAAATATGGCCTTCATCCATATTTAATTTATATCCTGAATTTCATATTTTTTTTATTTTAGTCACCTTGTTTTTGCAAAATCACTTTCTTTTTTCTTTTTCTTTATGAAATACAATCTAAAAGAATATTTTGGTAAATGGCTCGTGGAGTCAATGTTAAGCACATGCCCTATAAGTCAGTACAGTCTAGTGAGCACACACTACTGTCCTGTATATGCTCACAGACAGGAGGAGAATGGTCTCTGGTCCATTAATTTCACAAAGTTGCATTGCAGCACAAGGAGACGATGTGGTGGAAAAGATGGGGATGGATGGTGATGACTGCAATAGTTCACACTGAAATAAGAAAAGAATACAATTCTCGGTTCTGCACTGATGCCATCGCCATAAACCAGTGCCAACATTCCCACACTTGAGAGAGCTGACCTGTGTTTTTGAGGGTCACATCAGGTAAATATATTTTGGATTGAAGCTGCTGAGGGTTGATATACAGCAATTCTGAATACATCTTGATGTTTCATCCATCTTTTATTTGTGACTCTTTGTAAAATGAAGTGTGAATGATTCCTTAGAGTAGAACTTTTTCATGGCGCATTCAGAGTCAGACCTCCAGGCATTCAGACTACTGAGTGCAGTGTCTGGAAGTGGAGGGCAGATATTCTGCTTTATCCTGGCAACAAGAAAGGGACACTGTAAAAAGTGATCTTGACATTTTCGATTTTGCACAACAGGCTGTTAATTGCATTTTGACCCAAAAAAAAAAAAAAGGTTTCCACATTTGTCAGTAACCTTTGGAACAAATGGCCACTGCAGAGGTTTTGACATTTTTTATGTCACCATTTCTCCAAGCTATGTTCAAGAGAACAGTATTGTTAATGTTCCTTGTTTAGCCAGTGATGGCTGCCTGTTACACTGCTAGACCTGTGTTCGTTTAACTGAAATGCAAATAAAGAACATTTCTCCTCATGACAGACAGTACAAATTTACATAATTAGTGTAGACTCTGCTGAGCTGGCCTCATATGTTGTATGTTTTATACAGATGAAGGGTTGGATAAGCAGACATCTATTTGCTTCTCACAAATCACACTTTCATTTAATCAGGATGTGTAAAATCTAGTGTAATTCAGATATACTGTCTCATAAGGACTGTATTCTATCTTCTGTTTCTCAATGGCTGTAGAATATTAAAAACATATTAACTTTATTCACATCCTTACATGTTCACTCTGCATTTATTTTTCCTCCAATAGTTTGTCTGCATACTTACAGTGTGGCTCTAATCAGCCAGTGAAAGCTGGCCTGGAGAGCAGGGGGTCAGAAGAGATAGAGAGACAGTTACAGTTACATTACACAAGGGCTTTTCCTGCTGTGCTGTGCTCCACAAAAAAAACATGAACTAAACTGAAACTCAGCCTCTCTTTTCACTTTCTGTAGCTCATTTTCTTCATTGTAGTTTCTTCAAGGCACACTGGACCCTTGTGGTACCCTTCACCCTACAGCTGTAAACTGAACTGTATGCTATGCTGCTAAAAATCCACACAGCCTTTGAACATTGTCTGGGAGCATCAAGAAGTAATGAACTACTAGAATGAGTAATGCCAAGAAATATATATATATATATATATATATATATATATATATATATATATATATATATATATATATATATATATATATATATATATATATATATATATATATATATTTATAGTCTTTTACTATTATACCTCATACCAATACCACTCAGTTCTGTGACCACTGAGTCTAAATTTCATCTATGGTCTTTTCATTAATGCAGGTAGTCTACATGTTTACATTACTAATTTCTAATTGACATTGTGGGTGTATGTGATGTGCTGTTGTGTGTAGCTTTGTAAATTGCATTTTGTATGGCATGTTCTGTGTGTTTTTTTCTTTGTAGGGTTTGTTGTTGTGCTGTTGTGTGTTTTGTTTGTGGGGGGCTGCGGATGTAAATTAACTTTGAGCTAACTCCAGTGCAGTGCATCTTTTATGTTAAAAACTGTACACTGTCCCAATAAATAAATAAATACAAATATGAAATTTAAGGAATTTAACACCTAACTGTTCCATTAGAGCCGTTCGGTGGACACTTCCCACAGTTGTCTACATGTTTGATAAACCTCCATAGTTACATAAAAAATACTAATTACTCTCTTTCTATTGTAAATACTAATACTTGAAAAGTGAGATTAGTTCAGGTGTTTCCTATGCAAAATAACACATTTTACCTTGCTATTCATTGAGTCAGTTAACTTACTCTGCCTTTTTTTCGACTTAACACTTTTAGAAAATCATCGACTATACAACTTCTGTTTAGCATTACATCACTGCTGGTATTGTATTAATCTGGTAGATAATCTCACCTTTGCCTGCATGCTGTTATATTCAGGAGCAAAACCACCATGAACATTAGAGGTAGGACACAAACCAGCATGGTCTGAATATTTGTCCTCTGACAAAACACACAGATGCATTTACGCAAGTACATACAAAGATCACATTGTTCATGTCACTGAAAATTCTTCAAAGGGATCACAGTGTTATGAGCTCAACCACAACGTTCTTACCTACAGTGACCCACATAAGTGGGCTGGCTCGTCCCTTTTCCTTCTGCTGTGTGAGCCGCATGTAGACCAGATATACTCCAGACAGACCAGTTAGTTGGAAGTGCAGCTTCTCACCTGACACTGTGTTTACTTCACCTGCACCACACCACAATTTAAAAATGCTTATTTTCACACACGTTCCACTCATCTGCTGATTATTGAAATTTGTTAGATAAAAGTCTTGCAGAGATTTAAATGAAGTGTATTATTACCACAAATATTCTTGTAGGACTGTTCATTTTTTAAATATTTGTGTACCATGAACTAGTATCACTGTGCATACACAAAGCATTCATTAAATACTTTTGAGCATTCTTTATATTTTGTCATGCAACAGAGTGTATCAGGGTTAGTTTCGGATGATTGTGTCTCTGTGAGATGTATGGGTGTGTGTGTGTGTTTGTGTGTGTGTGTGTGTGTGTGTGTGTGTGTGTGTGTGTGTGTGTGTGTGTGTGTGTGTTTGTGTGTGTGTTTGTTTGAACCTGCTTGTTCTCCTTCTGACCGTATAGGCTGTATTGTGTGATGAAAACTTCACCTGCAGTCTGGCGCCAGTAGAGGACACTATTTACCCGGGAAGAGAGGAAAACAGGACAGAAAGCAGAATGGGTGGGAGAGGTGGTGGTTAGTTAACAGGAAGTGAGAGAGAAATAACTACGCTGCAAATTAACTAACCAGAGCATGCCACACATGATCTCCCGATAGATAATATCTGTATTTTCTGTTCCTTGTTCTTCAATAAAGACAGAACAAATCTTCTTGTTACTTTATAAATATATTCCACTTGACTTTGTAAGCATCATGTCTGCTTTAATACTTGAACACACACAACAAAGTCTGATAATATGTTTAAGTACATAAGCAATTATATTTAACTTCATGAATCAAACCTATATAGGCCACACCAAGGTGTCGTTAAAGTTATGTTCATCATATGACAACAAGCACATTACCTCCTTATCTCGTGTGAGTCTGCACTGAAACTGCTTCACGGTGTCCACTGCCAAACTCAGGCCTTACAGTAACAATACAGTATATTGTACATCTGACAACAAATCTGTAACATAATAACTGTGAGAGCATGTAACATTTTGAACACAACACTACCCTGGTACACAGATCAATCAACAACAGACATGGTAACAAATTTACTGGCTTACTGGCACAAACAGCTATCAAGGTTGAAATGCAGATTAGTTTTGGATTTTTGTTCTTCTAGCCCTAAGAAGGCAAATCAGGATTTGCAAACCCTTGCATCTCTATAGACTGGAGAATAAATTTAAGATGCTCCTCTCATGGCATGTACACTGACTGAAACAAACTTTGATAATTCAAACTATATTTTTCCTGATACTTGATTGATTCATAAATGAATCAGATCAAAAACCATGTTCATTGTATTCATGTTGTTTTTAGCAGCAATTTCTCAAGGCTGCTTTACAATAAATATGACTATAGTGGTATCACAGAATTAGTAAAAACAACCAATAGTAAAGAGGGAAAGAGTCAAAGCCTCATTGCCCTGAGTTACCCTCTCACCCAATATGTAAAAAGAGAGCTATGAAATCAAATAAGAGTAATCATTGATGCAGAGCTGAGTGATATTTTGCAGTTCCAACTGTTGGAGCTATTAGCTGCCATCCCATTATAATAAACTTCTGTTTTTTCTTTTGCATTCTTTTGCAACAGTAGCCAAAAGATAAATTTACCAGTGATGGTGATGCTGCTGGCATTATGGCTCAGTCTCTCCCAGTCTAGATGTTGACTGTCACCAATTATTGTAGGAATTGGTGACAACAGGAAGCCAGTGAGTGAGTCATATGTGATTGCTGGCCATGTAACCTCAAGACTGAAGTCATTCAGTGCTTTTGCACTCTTTTCATGGCTCAGAATCAGAGATTACCACACTATTAAAACACACTATTTCACACATCACATGTTAATAATATGAGTTATGGTTAAAAAATATAATTTAAAAATATTTTTGTGAACAGAATATCTGCATTTTTGAATTATTAATGAGTGAATGAAGACCTTGCAGTGCCGACGTGTCTCTGTGGGTGCTGGGAGGATGAGCCAGGCTACAGGGGAGCTCCCAGCAGAGTTGGATGTAGTCAGAAAGCAGGAGGAGCGCTCCACTGGCAGCGTCAGTTGACAGGAAGTGTCTGTCATACTCAGGCAGTTCTTAGTTTGCAGCACTCTGTGGGATTCTTCTGACTGACAGTTCACATCAAACCACAGATTGGGGCAGGTTGGCTGACTCTTTGCGGGGGATTGCATGGGAGATGGGATTAACATTGAGATTAACACCCTCAATTAGGCCATACCTGAGCATTTTTTAGACACCCATTAAGATTTTGCTTTGGGGGGAGCTCTCAGCATCTTAACCATCGAATTGTCACTCTGCCAGTATAAACTCAAACATTTTTGAATAGTCCATGGTCTATGTACATGTGCACTACTATTCGTATGAAAGTGTACAAATACACATCGCATTTAAGAGCCAGATGATGCAGAAGTTGCTTAGTTTGCAACATGACACAGGCTGGTCCTGCTATGTTCTAATTCACACTGAAACCTAAAATTCTGTATGTATAAAAAATTATAAGAAATGGTTGTATTTATCATTTGCCAGATTAGAATAATAAGCGGTTGGCCCTAACTTAACTCTATACACTTAGAATAATATGCATTCATTTGTGTTAATAAACAAAACAAAACATGGTCTTTCCACACATGGAATAAAGGAAATGAGTAAATTACTGATGAACTGATTTTTTTTACATAGTTTCCTGACCTTCTAAAGTAGCGTCACTGTGTGTCTCATCTGTAGGTTTTAACACTCTCCATAGTTGTGGGGCAGTAATAGGTGCTGTGAGAAATGATGAAAAACAGACAGACAGTATAATTTCAGGAAGCAAATTCTTTTTTTCTAGAGTGAGCTGCTGAAGTGGGCAGGACAGTATCATGACATAGTAAACAATCATTATTCAAAATGGGTGGGTCCACATTTGTCCTGCATACACACATAACATGAATGCATTAGCAAACAGACCATGTATACAGTATATACACACATGCACATGTCACTTTACATCACAAATGTAACTCAACCAAAGAGAAATGCCTTTGTTCGTGACATTTCCATCCTGACATTTGCACTCAACATTGTGAGTATGGTTAAATTAATATTACTCCAGCATACTGTACAACAAAATTGAACTTCCTTTTAAGTACCATATTTTGTGAATTTGGGACTAGAATTAAGCTGAATACCAAGTCACGGTTCAGTGAAAAGAACACTGTGCTCAAGGACTTACAGTAACCTTTAGGAAGGTTTTGAGAAATGATGAGAAATGAATTCCTTCCTGTAGTTACATTGATGAGGACACAGCAGTACTTTTGGCAGCATTTCAAACAAATACAACAATGGCCCTCAAAAAACTGTATAGTATACATTATAGTAGTATAACATAGTATATAGTATAACATCAACATTCAGCAGTTACACTGTTGTTCTGAAGGATAGACTTGTAAACAACCTGTTAAAAATGCACAGGAAGCCAGCTGGAAATCACTGGAAGAGGAAGTTATCACTCAAGACTTTTTTATTGTCTTTTTGTTTAGTGCTCTTGGCAAAGACATTAAACTCCAAAATGCTGTGATGTAGTTGGTCAGTGGCCAACAGTAGAAGACTATACTGTTAGTATTTGAAGACAAATATGTGTTGGTATATGCCCATGTAACACTCAGCACATCCCCATTTATGCATTCAGCATTTTCTAAAGATACATTAACCAACAGTCTCCTCTCCTGCCGATGTCACATAGAACACATGTTGATGATAACTGCAGCTAAGTACATTTACAAAATATTAATGATGATAATTTCACTCAGAAGCATGAAATGCAGTCCTGATGTTGAAGACATAGCAAATTCCATTAGTGAATGTGTCCCGGGAATAAGACTGGACAGTTATCAAATCTGTCTTAACATCTTTCAGGCCAAAAGTGTTGTCATATTTTACACCATTTCCATCAGCTAATGAGGTAAAAACTGCATGTTTTGACCTTATCAACTGTAGCAGGGCATGAACTTTTAATAGCCTTAAAAGGTTTGTTTCAACTTTCTTACCGCACTCAATGGTTCTCATATGGATGTATCAAAAGGCATGTGGCTAGTAACTTTTACTTATTGTAACTGTAAACATCTGGACTGGCCATTATCAATGAATTATGACATACGGACACTGACTTTGAGTAACTACGGGTTGCTTAACACTTTTTTGTTGTTTTTACAATGCAAGATAATACACCAAATGAATCATGTGGGACCATTCAGGATTTTGTTATTGTTCTCTGTAGGTTACTCAGCCAAACATTCCCATCTGGGATCAGTTATTACCAAACATAACAATATAAATTCATGGCTTCACACAAAACTAGCAAAATGGTTTTTCAATTTCCAGCTGAAAGGATATGACTAAGAAAGTCGAATTCCCTAAGTTGAACAAAGGAAAAAACACATGTTTACATAATAATATAACAGAAAAACAAGAAAAGTGCTTCCCTGCCTAAATAATTGGACTACTGCCTGAACTATGGACATGAAAAAGCGTGACAAAACCCTGTCATGACAAATGACCCAGTCTGTGTTCTAAGGCTATTGTTTATGCTTGCATACAAGTCTGTAGTCCAGTAGTCTGAGACACCAGATTTTTCATTTTCAAGTGACCAAGCGCACCTCTGACACACATATTGGAGGCTCTCGAGGCATCCTGGAATGAAACATTATTGCTTTTCCTCAGTTTTCTGTCTCATCAGTACATACTCATGTTATGTACACAGTTGCAGTTAATTTGAATGCACTGCAGCTAGCTAATTACTGTAAAGCCAGATGCTGGGCTGGAAGGCAATTAAGTGAAAAAAGATCACTGATTCCAGTGTCTAGGTACTCCATTTCCATTTCATTGTAATGATGTTGGGGCCAACACAGAGTCCTACAGATGCTTTTGTGGATGTGCAGGCAAATATCTGATATGTTGTGTTTAACAGATCTTACACATCTGCCTCTAAAGAATAGACAGTGTTCACAGGAGAGTTCTTTTCTGGTGCCCAGTGTCACTTCATCATAGGTGATGAAGACACAGCAGGTCCGACCAGGGCTTGGAAGTAACTCTGCAGGGGACAAGGCAGGGACAGAAATAGCATTTGAATTGAGGACCACATGAAATCACAACAAGAGTTTGTTTCACATGGAATGTTTCTAAAAAAAGTTTGCATATCTCTTAAGTAAAAAACCATAAGGTATAATATAATACATTATTATATTTGAATAAATCACAATCACAGGTTTTAGGTGCCATTTAAAAGGCCACATCAAACCATCCTGTATGTCATATAGCTTAAGCAAATGTAAGATCCATGTCTGGTGAGATCAACACATACAAAATATATTGAAGAGACAAATCTCCACCTTTAGCAGCAGCACAGCAAAAGCCAAAGTAAAGTGCCATTTGGGTCTGATGAGCTCTGTCCATTCTGAAGCTGCTTGTCTGCAGACATTGGAGGAAGCTGTCTGGTCTTGGGGAGGTACATGACTGCCTGATGCTGGTCTCTGTCTGCATAAGGATAAACATCAGTGGAGCTTTGATGGTGCAAGGAGCATCTTTCAGTGACCTGCAAGCAAGTTTGTCACATCAGAGGACATCACATTGACTTACTTTACAGAACTCTGATTTGACACCCATCAGGCTTTATCTAAAAACCTGAAAAACGTTTTCTACTTCACCAGGAAGAGTGGTGCATGTATCCCTGTCAGCTGTAAAGGGTTTTAATAACCTAACAAAAGCATCAAAATGTCCCAAGAAACTTTGTCAGACTACTGCAGCTTCTGTCAGCAGAGTGACAGCGCCACATACTGTAGCTGCTGCTGAGGAAATGCAGAGCAGATGGATGAATGCTACAAAACTGGCTTTTATATGGAGTCCCAAAAGTGACAAAAGTCACAGAATCCATGATTCAAAACAGTGCTTATCTAATTAATTTGTTTCTAGCGTTTGTTTTTTATTTGTTCCTGATATTGAACTTTTTAAGCAACATCTACTTATGACTGCTTTAGTAGTCACATGTCACCTGAAAGTGATTTTCTCTTTTCAGATGATTTCCTTTGAATAATGTTTGGAGGCCTTAAGAAGAAAACATATTCCACATTTCACAGGAAAAAGGCACAGAATGAAGAAAGGTCAGAAAAACATTATGTAATTCAATGTTGCTGAGATGTGTTTTTTTTTTCATTTCTTAACTACTGTTAATTATTTCTTGGCATTTATCTTGTGATGTCTCAGAGGTGATCCCCAGGTTGGTTAGAGTGTGTCAATGGTATAAGTTCTACATTAGGTTGGTAATGATACCTTCAAATGAGGTTGTGTTTACTTTGTTTTTGAGCACTGGATTTGAACGAGTCATAGTATTCATGATTGTATTCTAAATCCCTGATTTGAACATTTCTGACATTTGGGATATATTTTGGGACATATTTTGCAAACATTTATCATGGAAATCGGATGAAACCACAACTATGTTAACAGATTAATGTGCACACTGAGGCACAGGCATGTTTCCTGGACTTCACATCCCACAAACTTAACCTTTACGTTAATTACCAATATTTCAAAATTTCATCTTGCCAACACTAACACGACATGTAATTATTCACAATAGTATCCCTGCTCAAACTTCACTTTGTGTCTCACTAACAAGTGCAATGGTTGCATTAGCCTTCAAAATAACAAATACAACAAGCAAAACATGTTAATATTTCACCATTGTTCATTTTAATCATTTCGTTTTTACAAAATATAATTATAAGCAAACATAACGGGACAGTACAATATATAAATTGCTAAAATAAAAAGAAAAATAAAGAATTAACAAAAAGGCAGTGACTCTACTCCGTTTCCTGCCTTCATGGTCTTGTCCTGAACCCTCCTTATGTAAACATTCAAAAGACGAAATAAACATTGATCTGAAACCAGCATGGTTTTAAGCAGATATCTGAGGAAGAGCTTGCATATTTACAGACAGAAAAAAGGAATAAATAGAAGGACAGATGGAAGGAAAAACATGAGGGTAGATTTAAACAACAAACAAAATCCCTCCCTTCCCTGACACTTTTTCTTTACCTCTTTAGAGACACTGTGACTAAAATATACTGATATGCATAAGAACATATCACATGTGTAGATATTAATGACTACACAAATCAATATATGAATTGTGTGAAAACATGTTAAAATGTTCCTGCAAGAGTCATCCTAAGGTTTATCCATTTGTTCTATACAATTTTAATTTTTATTATAAACTTTGTCCACCCATATCTACTGTTTCCATTTATCATCACATCACAGTTGAGTCTACATACATTTCATCTGCATTTCTCATTCTTCAGGTCAGGTAAACGGATAAGTATGTACTCATTTATTTGAAAGTACCTCTGTGCTTCTGAAAATTCTGTGAAACTATAAAACTCTCAAAATGCATAAGCCAACTTGAAATCTCTCTAGTTGGTGGGCTCATGAGAATTGTGGAACTAATGAGAAAGCTGATCAGAAAAAGGTTGATATGCTATGCAGTATTCAGACGTGGACTGAAAAAAAAAGTAGAAACATAAATGCATATACATACAGTATAGGACTTTTTCAGTATATTACAGTACACAATATCTTGCGGAGGTCAGTTAAGATGCTCAAGGAAACATTTTAGAGAAAATTTTTCTGTGTTTGTTTAATCCACATTATTGTTTGAATTTGTCCCACTTTGACTTAGAATAATACAGTTTGTACCTTTCTTCACACATCTTCACTGATTGGACGTTACTTGGATATTGCTTTTGTGTTGTTGCTTTAATTCTGGGTGAGTTATTAGATTTACTCCGATAACTCCAAGTTATCAGAGTAAAAACCCGGAATGCAACACAAACGCACCAAACAGTTGTGGCTGAAAATTGATGATGTGGTGTCCATACCGTAGCTCAAAGGGGGGAATTTGCAAAAATAAACTAGAAGCTTCAAGAGGCAATCAAAAGCAAAGAATAGTTAAATTCCATGTTAGGATGATCTTTGGACCCAAACATCTGTCATTACCTTTAGACCAACAAACACAATTAACAATATCATTTTTCTAACTGTTTGTATGTATGACACCTGTCCAGAGTGACAGCAGGTCCTGGAGATCATCAAAGTTGTAAAACCTGAGAAACTGTGTTTGCATTCAGTGACTTACCTATCTTAGCATGTACATTTTACATTTACATGCTTTGTTTCATGCTTATTCTGCATGTCAAACAGGCTCTCAATGGTACTAAATATTCAGCATGATAGAAACTGTGATCATGAAAAAGCACTGCACCTTTATAAATCTCTATATAAATCCTCAGGTAAGAACAAGGATGAAAATGACCACTAAAGCAAAAGAAAAAGTAAAACCTGCAAAAATATTGTGCTCCTTTGTGTTCCTACACTGATCCATGTTCAAATCTCAAGCTTAGAAAATAATCTTTAGTTTCAGCTCTTTATATTTAAGCAGAATTCTTGAGGCAGATTGACTTTTGCCACAGACAGAAGTGCATGGAAGTGCAGACACATATTGAAAAAGGAGAGTCCATTACAGACTCAGAAGAGGACGTTTAAATAAACTATTTTGCTGGGGAAAAAAATGAACTGCAGCAAAACTTTCTCAAATGATGAATGAGAAAAAGTGGTTAACAGTTAACAGTGGTTAACATTGTCCATCTTTCTTCTGTTTTAGAAAGAAAAAGGACTACTATTGTAGCAACTTCCGGTTTGTTTGCATGGTCACTGTGGCTCTCATCACATGCACTGAGCTTTTAGTATTCATTAATATTGCCAATTAATATTGCTGCCCTGGTGCAGGTTGTAGTAATAAACTGTTAATAAAACACATAATCAACACCTGAAAATGATAAACACACTCATCATTCCATAATGGACAGAGGGTTTAAGTGTCCCAATTTAAAAAAAAGGGGTCAGACAGACAAGTAACCCCCTAAGGTAGTAGGTCCATCCTTTTCCACAAAGTTAGGTAAATGTAGTTTTTGTCCTGGTGTCTTTAACTCCGGTGTAAAAAGCGACACCAATTGTAATCTCTACTCAGAGCAAACCACGAAGAGCACCACTCAGTTTTGATTTTCCCATGGCCCTCCCATCATTGTGTGAGAGAGCGAGGGTGCTGGATGGGAGAGGGATGCAGCAGGCTGCCAAATGCCTGGAGGTGTGATGGGAGGACAGCAGATGAGGGAGGTGAGGCACACGGCAGGCTAAATTCCACCTGCAGCCTGTGAGGGGAGTCAGTCACACCGCCTGCTGCGCCGCAGTCAGGGCCCTCTGAAACAAAAGGTCCACCACGCATGTGTAGCTGGAAGAAGCAGGGGCCCCATAGGCAGTGGTCGTCATGGCAGGACGGAGGGCCCCCGCAGGTACACTGGGAGCTCTGTGGGGAGGGCTGGGACTGGAGCCGGGCTCGAGCTGAGGGACAATAACTGCCTGAGTCAGGATCCCGCAGGTCGTCCATGGGTGGCAGAGAGAAGGGACAGCCAAACAACTGCTGAGGACATCTGTCGCCACACAGCTCTGACAGCCCCGTCACCAGCTCACCATCTGGACAGATGTAGAAGAGTTCATAGCATGACAGATTAACAAAATGTCTTTTAAGACTTAAGTCATATAACATACTCCTGACTTATTGTTCCAGTAATTTTAACACATTGCATATTTCATGTAGATGTTTACAATTACATGTTTTTGTGTACTTAAAATCATGCATACCCAGTGCACACTGTTCATTCAGAAAGTATTTCATCACTTTTATGCTACTGATCAAAGAATTGAAATCCAGATTTGATCCCATTGCTGCACTTTTAGTGAATTAATTATATAGAAATTATTATTACTATTAAGAGTTTGATTATCTTCCACACAAAAGTTAATGAGATTTGTTCCCAGACACATTATATATTTTCTCCCTCATTGGGCCTCATGCAAGAACTTTGTTGTTATCTTATCCTAATTCGGTTTTGCTTCTTTTCTGTGAGACTTTCTCATGTGAGTGTTCCATTTATTTACTAAACTCTCTCTGGACAAACTTATCCTAAATTGTTTGTTTCAGCCTGATGAATGCCACCTGTTCATGAATAAGTCCGCTTTTGTAAGATTTTATCATTAGCACAACAATGCCATAAAAGGCAAAGTGTCTTAGTGATTGTGGGCAAGATCTCGACAATCCGCAGATAAAAACATAACAAATTTAGCAATGCGGGTAATGGTATTAGTAAACCTAAAATATTAGCTAAAGAAAATATTAATAGTAGCTGACAAAAACATTTATCAGAGCACTGTGAGAGAAATAAGTGGGGAAAATACAGTCGGACATGAAGTTGGATGCTGAAAAACATCTTGCAATAGCGCAGCATTCCATGGCTAATATGAGAGGAAGTCAAAGGGGAGCAGACAGTGGTGATGAACAGATGATACTGGACAGAGACCTGCAGACCCTGAGGCAGCTGTCAGAATGAGAGAATTTCCTCACAACTTCTGAAATGATCAAAAATATGCTAATAAACTCATTGCTGCTGTGAGTAATTTCCCTGAGCTGTACAACCTTATATGAGTGCTTCTTCTTTTTCATTGTTTCTTTTGTTGTTTCATGGTGGTTGGCAAACTACTTTCATGCATATTACTGCCACCTTCTGGACAGGGAGAATTAACAGTTTACAACGTGACATCACACAAATGGCCCACATAATCACACGCCCACAAATCTGCACTGACCCGCGGCGATATGCCACACCGCCGGATTTGGTGTGAATGCAGCCTTAAATAATGGTCAGAAAAGTGTTTTTGCAGAACATTATGATGTCATAGTGAAGTTGACCTTTGACCTTTTGGATATAAAATGTCATCACTTCATCATTTTATCCGACTAGACATTAGTGTTAAACTTTGTCATAATTAGGATATGAATTCTTGAAATATAGCCAAAAACATGTTTTAGGAGGTCACAGTGACCTTGACCTGAGTTCTTGCATGAGGCCCAATCTCTCTTCCAGCCCTCTTTACCTGCAGGCCCAGCCTGCTTTCTGTGTCCTGTCTGGACCAAGGTCATGGCTTTAAGAGAAAGCGGGGAGTTCGTCTGCGCCGGGGGCGGCCCTCTTCCTCTGGAACACCATGTCAACAGGTGTGAACCACACACATACACACACACACGCACAAACACAAAACAAGACACACAAGAAGCAAGAAAATAATGGGGGGAAACAAAAGAGGGGAGATAACACATAAAATGATTCATAACGTAAGATAATGAATATTTGATTAAAAAAAAAAGACAAACCATGTGATCAAAATCAGAAATTAAACAAACAAAAATAAAATTCATAGTGATGTATGTGTACCATGATGAATAGCAGAAAATGATGCGATTTGGAAAATGTGTATGACATGGTATGTAAATGGTTTATATATAGAATGGGCGAGGATCCCAACTTTGACTGACTGATTTACCCACAATTATTTTGCCCTTCAAACTAAACCATGATGCACACAGAGATTGTTTCAGTATATGTTGTATTTACCAAAGAACAGAGCTCAGTGCTCTACAGTATGATCAGTTCCTCTTCAAATGGAACTGTATGTGGAAATGCTCTTAGCCTTTACTGTTTATGTGCCTCTTTTAGTTAATCATGTCGCACTATGAACATGAAGTCATAGGAATGATATTTCTGCTCACTATGGCTATAACCTTTGCTCTTTTATTGATTGCTTGTTATATCAATGATTGATAAGGGAGGCAAATTACTCTAGTGTGACAAGTCAGTTTAATGCTGGACAGAATCAATTTTGGCAACAGTTTCCATTATTTGAGCCACTACAGGAGATGCCTGCAGAAACTATTGTTACCTGAAGAGAGTTTTACCTTGTTTGTCTAGGTCCAGGCTCGACTGTAGAGGTAATGGAGACTCCAGCTTTCCAGGGCCCATGGAGCTATGAGACAACAAGCCAGGGGAATTATTTCTTCCCTCCATCTCTGCAACCTCCCCATCCTGGTCTCCATCCTCCCTGCAACACATAATCAACCTACTATCAACACATGAAAGCATGTTAACAATTAGAGGCTGTTGTGGATGACACAACTGTAAGTTATCGAGACAGTTTCAGATTTAAAACATAAAGTGCAGAGGTATAACAAGCAAGTGAAGTTACTGTTACTTGAGCTCAAAATTCCAAGCAATAAGCTTTACAAGTCCCCCCTTTGCATCCAGTCCGAATGATTAGGCAGATTGGTGTCAAACAGAGCTAAATTCAAGAAACAAGTTGCATCAGTAAGGTAGATGACAACAGTTTAAAGGGTCGACTCACCCAAATTACAGAAACGCACACATCTGTCACTCATCTCTAGTGGTATATATTAAGGTTTTTTAGACATCCATCTAATTGTCATCTCAATACAATAGAAGTGAATCTTTGTTTTACTGAATACATTAAAAAATGACATTTAAAAAGATCTACTGCAACATCTCTTTGGTTCTGTTACTCTTTATAGAAAAGTAACAGGAACACACCATCAACAGTTTTCAAAGGGTAGATGCAGTAGAAAGCTGCCTCAGTAGCTGATGTTGTTATGTAATTTGGGTGAACTGACCCTTTAAGGTGACTGGCAGAAGTGCACTTATTATACAAACATAATTCCAGTTAAGAGGCATTGTTTCCACAGGATAACAGAAGAAAATAAACACTCAAAAGATGAGGAGGGATTTTTTTAATGACAACTAGCGGCTAGCGGATGGAACATGAGCCAAACATATAAATCAAAGTATACGTCGAATACATTTTTCCTTAAGATGGTTTCTGTCATTTTAGGTCGTTCTTGTCACACTGATGTTTGTCCAAGTGCTAATTTTTCTGATAAGTTTGTTTTTAATTAGTTATTTGACAATATAGGAAGGGGGTGTGATGTCCTGATTGACAGTTGTGACAGCCGCTCTTAAACCTCCATCAGATGGTGGTACGGCTGAGGGGGCGGTGTCTTGTGGAGCATCATCCAGTGGCCTGCCTCTACTGCACAGACTCTGGCTCCAAATGATGTCACACAAGCAAGACGGCAGCTTCCAGAAAGGAGATATTTTGGCTTCACTTTTGCTTAGCGGCAGGAAGTGAAGATCATTCACTTTTGCTTAGCGGCAGGAAGTGAAGATCATCCATCTTTATATGCAGTCAGTGGTTAATATCTATTGCCCATTTTCCTGTTCTCCTTCTCTATGTATGTATGTATGTATGTATGTATGTAATGTATGTAATGTATGTTGTGTGTGTGTGTGTGTGTGTGTATATACGTGGGTATATAAGTGTTGTGTATACGTGTGTATATAAGTCTTTTTGTCCCAGCAGTACTCACGTGCTCCCTGATTGCAGGCTGTACTTTTTGCGGCTGAGCCTGGTGGTTTGTTGGGTAAAGTATTCATGACGGTCAGACTTCTTCCACATGTAGTAATACTCCACACACTCTCCCACAGAGCGGGTTCGTACCTGAGAAGAAGGAAAACCTTTTTTTTTTGGTTGTTTGCTTAGAGAGTAAATCTTCTGTAGAGTTTACACAACAAACTTCAAGATTCAACAGAAAAATGTCAACACGCTCCAGACCACTCACCTTATTAGCCTGAATGAGGTGGAAGTTTTTCCCGTAAACTCTATAGCCATGTTCAAAGTTCCTACACTCCTCCTCGCTCCAGGCACACAGCTCTTCTAAAGAGAGGGAAGAGTATAATTTTCACTTTAAATTATTTTAAAAATGAATAGAATGCAATTACAGCTACAGTACATGAAATGAGGTTGTGATTAAACTGACAAATCAATACACAAAACAATATGTCAAGTTTCAAAAAGTACAAGTGAAAACAATTTGGGTTCTGTTTTTTGGTTAATTTAGTTTGAAAAGCAAGATTTTGTTTCCATTTTGTAGTTTTTTCCACACATAATCCAAACTGCAGCCATGGTCTTGGATATACATCAAACTGGAGCCTCATTGCTGAATCAGAGGCCACAAGGCTGTTACTCTTGTGAAGTGCTGAAGTCAGCAGCTGTGTTACACTCAGAGGGTATCAAATATGGTCATATTTTGCAGCATCCTCCACAGAAAATGTTTTCATTTGGCTGAGATATGGCTGTTACTGTCTTCTCCACTGCATTGACTTCAATTATTTTGTCCAGGCATTCAAATGAGTTTACCTTCCCATCACCAGTTTTCATGTGATGGATTTGATTTTGTATCTATGAAATCTGTGGAAAGTGTGTGCTGGTGCAAAACCGCAACTGCAGATTTAGCCCACTTAATTTCAGAAACGTGTCACTTCATGAGGAAGTTGTTATGTTTAAACTTGAGGGCAAATTTTATGCATGCGGATGAAGATTATAATGTCATCCGCATGCAGTTTAAACACCCTGGATTGCGATTTCCTCCGTGACAGTCAAAATGACTTGATCGCTTCCCATTTAATTAATACACACACACACACACACACACACACACACACACACACACACACACACACACACACACACACACACACACACACACACACACACACACACACACACACACACACTCACAAGGAGTCCTGTCCTGTCTATGCAGATCTTCACTAAGTTCGCCGACTTCATATAAGCTTCTTTCAAAGTAATGAAAACCAAACTCCTTCACATCTGCATCAACAAATTTGAATTATATGATCAATTAACAGTCTTTGTTGCTGTCAGTTGTTTTGTCCATCTATAGAGCAAAATATATCTCTGATCTTGTCAATAAGCTCCTGCCATTTTTGCATGAAATACATAAATAGAGTAGTACTGTTTGACAAAGGGACAGATAGCTTTTGGTCTGCTGGTTATTGATTTATCAATAAGGACCAACCGCAGTGTGGTAACCTCCTTTGGTAGGAAGGGAGAAATTTGCTCATCACAATAGTTTTGTAGCTTCAATAGGTTTGTGCTCAAAATGTTAAGTCTCCAAGTGGAGTCTCAATGTTATTGACTTTAAAGGATATTTTTTTAAAAGGCATACAATGTGTTGTGGTCACTATGAATGTGTCTCTGAAAGGACATACCCCCCCCACTCTGGGAATCACTCAGCTCTACCTTTGCTTGAGTCAGACATGGTTTCAGTTTGCTCCACATCTGTGAGATTTTGAAGAGTTTATAAATAAGTTTAATAACAGCTTGGAAAAAGTACTGTAGGACAACAGGATGTTTCTTACCACTGAACACTTTCACATTGAAGCGTAATCGTCTCAGTGCCTCTTCTGCATTAAAGTTGCATTTGACGAGTTCATACAGTGCCTAATGTAAAAAAAAAAAAAAGAGGAAAAGAATGAGCAAAAAGGGTTAGACAGTTACTGCAAAAATCTGACCTCTATGTTTACACTGAGTGGAATACAGAAGAACTGTCAAGTTCAATGACACAAACTGACCAATGATAAACAATGACCGTAGCAGAAGCCATGATCCAATATAATTGCATTTACTTTATGTAGGTTCATCATCCTGAAGGGAAGATGTGGTTTAATCAGACCTGTTAAGATTGAAGATTATTGGGAGGTGGTTTGTGATAAAGGAGGTACAACTGTTATCAAGTCAACTGTAAAGTCATTCGGTATACAAATTCAGATAGAAGTAGACCCCTGTCTATTCATAACTACCAGTTTCCTTCAAACCCCTTCAAACAGCATGTCCTCTCTGCTATTCAACACATTATAAGGAGAATGTTTTGCAGTGTCTTTCTGGGTTATTTAAGAATATTGATGAATGTTTTAGTATTTGTAACAGGTTATTCCAGAGTCACTCTACAAATGGCAGCACAGCTGGAATACACTACAGGCTCTCCAAAGATAGTGTCATCTTCTGGGATGCAATGTCAAGTTACCATACAGTACCTGTTCGTTATCTCGCACAGTGTCTCCGTGCATTTGTGTGTAGGCTGACCCCTCCTGGCCATGTGGTCTCTGTGCATTAAGCAAAAAGTTTTCCACTTCTTGCATCGGCAGTTCCCCTGGCCTCCACAACAACTGGTCCTCACTGTTGTAGGCTGGACACATAGAAAGAGGAAGGAAGAAGAAAGCAGCAAGATGCAGAGGAATGGAAAGAGAAAGAGAATGAAGAGTTGGGAGGGGGTGGAGGAAGAGAAAACTGATTAAGACAGAAAAAGAGATGATGATGGGTAGATAAAAATGTGTTTGGCTTTTTCACCAATAGTGAGAGTTGCTAGAATTGTTCTGATTATACAGAGGGGCTTTAATCATCTGAAATTACTTTTATTCAGACAACATGTTTAAACTTAATCTACATAAATTACCTTGTTAATTGTTGTTGTTTTTAAAAACGGTAACATGATCTTTTTAGTTGCTTACCTCTCTCCTGGTAAGTATACGGACTGAGTGGAGGGATCTTTGCCTGGTACATAGAGCCAACCATGATCTCCTATGAAGGAAGTTAAAGACAGTCAGTCATAGAGCTGCAATATATCATATACACTAATAAATGTGTTGAAGATGTGCTGTGTGTTAGGGTTCTTCAGACAAACCCCTACTGGAGAGAAAGTAATTCATTAAAGCTCATCTTCTCTCACTGCCTGTTTGTTTTGTAAAAGGTACTTTCTGCAATTTTCTCTACCATTAAGAAATTCAAACTGCAAAATACACAACACTTTATGTCTTTTTGACTTAAACTGACTCAGTCAACTGAATTGGAGGATTCTCAGTGGAGTGCTGAACCCAAGATCCAGTGGACAAAACATGGTAAGGTGGCACATCTCAAATTCTCAAGAAATTTGAGATGTGCCAACTTTTCATATTTTTGGGACAAGTCATCGGAGTCTGTTTCAAACAGCTACAGTGATCATGAGATGTATGTTATTGTCCTTGGTGACCTTGTAAGCCTACCTTGTGTTCTTCATTGGAGGGAATAGAGGCATCATCGGAGTCCTCATCTGATGAGCTGACTAATGTGTCTTTGTCTCCACCTGAGAGAGGACAAATTCATATGGTTATCATCTGTTTTTCAATTTCCAACTCATTCAGCAGACCTTTGTGTTTCATTCCACAGCGTTGCAGGCATTGCCAAAACTTCTCTGATGATTTTTCTGCTGACAACTGATAATATTTTTTTCTCAAACAACATTCCTGAACTTCTGGTTTTATTTTTCAGTTTATTATTAATCATTATTTAACTAAGAAAAAAAAATCTTTCAACCTATCAAGTAAAAACTCAGCCACTGCAGCAGTAGGTGGCACTGAAAGTTATAGAAAGACATGGTGAACATAATAAAATTAAAATATAATATATCTAAAAACAAAATCCAGGAAGTCTTGCTAGATATTTGTCCTGTGTGGTGCAGACAACCATGGAAAAAAACTAAGGCACTCCATCTTCAGGTGAAATAATGTAGTGAATTTATTCTTTGAGCATAGGCAATCAAGAAGACTAAAGCTCTAAGTCTTCATCAGGGTCCCTGATGAGTCTACTTTTTAGCTCCACTAAAGAGCACCTGTTGTACGGGCCATCAGAACAACACAGTGCTTACTACTCCTATTGTAAACCGCAATATATCTAACTCAGTATAAAACAAAATTCATGATAAAGCAGCAAAAATAAAAATCATAGACAAAGAACAAAGCACTTACTCTATTTTACCTTACTATGTGCTCAGTTAATCTCGATAAATACGGACAAAAATGCAGCATACCTGTCATATATTTAGTTTTTATGATATTTTGTGGACTCAGCACCAATACTGTCTCCACTTTCAAATAGAATCACTACCAGGAGAGGGCTCTTAGATTATGATTAAACTCCTTCAATTCGGAGTGATTTGACATGATTCAGTCTTGTGGGCAGACGACACACAAAGCGGTACATGTTGCAACACTAGTATGGTCACATGTCACAATATGCAGAAACACACAAATCAAAAGTTTTCATGAAACATCCTTATAAACTCTGGCAAGTCATGTCATTAAAATACAGCTTCAGTACATATATGTAACAAGCTGCAGTCTCAGCAAAGCACCAATAATTTAAAATTGAACTCAGAGAAATTACTCAAACAAAACAAGATTTCAGGAATTTCCTCTCCCTCAGTACAACTGTGCACAGCTTCACAAATATGAATGGAGTGTGCAGGTGGGTCTGAGGACTTGAATGAAAATGATTCAGCCAAACCTCCATCTTAGATCATCTGAAATGTCATAAAGTTGTTTGTAAATGTTTGTTTTTGTGTAACTTACCTTGCAGGCGGCGGAGCAGATCTGAGGTGTTTGAGGTGACTGAGGGGGTGAGATCATCGGCTGATGATTCCTCTTCCTCCTCCCCAGGAAAGAGGTCCTCAGTTATTTGATCCTGAACAAGAGAACAAAAGAATAGCACAGTATTTCAAAGCACAGGAAAGAACACGGTAGAACAGAAAGCACTAATCATGCTTCATTTATCAGTGATCTTCCTTGGATTCCCATGTTGTTTCATGTTTGTACATGTATCTTTTCACTGACTGAATCCCAAGTACTTCATTCTGTAGAGAGATGAATGAGGCCACAGGTATGTGCTCATATGCCTCAGGTTGTATCTCACCTTGTCCAGTGTCATGTCTGGCAGGCTGGCAGTCAGGTGACAGGTCTCCTTCTCTGGATCTGACACTGTGTAGCCATACAGAGCCAGCAGCTCCTCCAAGGGAAGCTCACTAGCCTAAAACGAAAGGAGACAGCGACAGGTGGTGGGAGATGGTTTGGAGAAAGAGGAAAGGAAACCACAGAAATATTCAAATTACTTCCACATTTCTTGAGAGTACCATCCCCTAGACCTCTCAAGGACACTCTCCTTAACCCAAACAACTTAGTTTGCACAGTTACTGAGCAGTGGCCAAAACAAAAGCATTCCAAAAATGCACAAGAAACAAATGCCCCTCAAGTTTAATTGCCAACCAAGGAAATATGAGTCAGTATCATGGACAAAAAGAATAAATGGAAAACCATAAAACTGAACTGTGAGGTGAACACATCACATCCAAATGTGGATACAGTCCATAAACCAAGCGTCTGTTTCAAGAAGCATGTTTACTGATTTATCTGGATTGCTTTACCGGGTAAAACCCAGAACACATCAGTCAATGTACCAGATTTGAAGGTGTTTTTTTATTGTTTGTATTTTGTGATAAAGCAGAGCTACTAACTGTATAGACAGAATAGAAGTTTGACCAACAACACTGAATCCCTTTGAAATCCTATATATATTGCAAATAATGACACAAATGATGGAAATATGACGATAAATGATTACAGTAACCAACACTCTTGACTGGGGAATGTTTGTTTGCACTTCTCTACCAAAAGTTACAAAAAGCAAAAGACAGTGACACTATGTGGTGTCATCTTGTCCTCAGTCAAAGGGTTTTCTGCCTACAATATCTAAACATGCGGCATTCATATGTATTTTATCTGTTCACAATGAAATAAGATATCTGTATTTGTGTACATAGCTACATACACAGCTTGCCTTTAAAAAGAAAATGTTTGCAATGGGCGTATATATTTATTGTGCCTAACTTTATATAACTGATAAAGTAACTACACCACACTAAATTAAATTAGACCATAAAATGATCATTAATTAGGTTTATTAGTTTAGTCATTTAAGTTTAAATAGAATCTTCTTATAGTGGATGTATTGGTTTTATAGCATATAAAATCCCAGAGGGTTCCTCTGAATATTGGTACGCAGGTGATGCAGTAAGGCCTACAGCTACAGTATGAAGTTTGCATAATCACAGAAAAACATTTCATTGAAGAGATTGTGGATTTCATACAGCAACTAACTTAGACATAAACAACACATGGCAGAGCTTGACCGTACAGTGTGGGATTGCGCTGCCATCTTCATGGGGTGAGGAGAGTTCTCCTCCAACTCCTGTTAAGACTTCTGCTTCTCCTGCTGAGGGTCTTCATTGCTGTACCTCAGGATCTCCACTAGGCCACGATCTCCACACTCAGGTTCAGAGGCCTTTCACCCACCTACAGACACACAGACAGCCACACCTTTGTACGAGCATTCAAAGTCATGTAAAACAGCGTGGGGACGCATTACAATAGGGCAGCGCATTCCTCTGTACATATGTGGCGCTCGTGCACACATTTTCTACACACCAACAACATATGAGGGATCAAAGAGTGGCTGATCCCGGCTCATCCCATTACAGAGCAGGTGACTAAAAATGCCCTTTTTTAACTCCTGGGACACAAATGGCTGATACTCTGCAGTGGGTTGTGGCACTCAGTTGCAACTTCAAGATAACCATAAAGAGTTATTTTATTTTATTTCTAACAGAATTATTGTAACACTTTGAACTCATAATACTATACTCATCATACTAATATTTATGTAATATTCCTTTTTAAATGTTAATATATAACATAATAGTTTTTCATGAGATGACAGCACATCTACATCCTATGAAAGTGTTTTTCCAACCCAGGCTTTAGGCTAAAGTAATTTAGACAAAGTGGGACATGTGTCTGATGAAGACAGTTGAGGCCACATTAGAGTTCAGCACAGAAGTGAAAAACTTGAAAAACTTTAAGGGGGTGGTGTATAGAGAGGCCATTGAGGATCCAAACAATCCCACCCCAGTTCACATAGACTGCCAACACTCACTGAATTAGATTACACTTCAAACGACTCTAGTCTGGACAAAGAAGTGGTAAAAGTCCAGTGAAAGCTAAATATTCATGCGGCGTGCCTCTCCCAACCCGTCGGGCGCTGTCTTTCTGACCAGGGGCGCTTTCCTGTGACTTGGTGCTGAACGTGTCTTCCTCTCTCCGGCTCACTACGAGTGGCACAAGAAGGAAATAACTAGTTCTCAATATTTTCGAAAGCGAGGCTCGGAGTTTACCACCGCCGAGTCATGTCATCTCTCCTAACTTTTTCGCCAGGGCGCACCTGAAATAGTTCAGCACCACCGTGTTAGACCCCGCCGGGCACCCTATTGTTTCCTACGGCTTTACTATCAAGGCAGAGGGAATGGCTCTTTAAAGGCAAGAACGCGGAGAGAGGCGATACGCCGGAGAGGTTCTCCATTTCTTCCTCCCCTTCCCAGTTTAAAACCCGCCGTAGCTCTCTTTCACCCGGCGTTCAGCGGCCGGGGAGACCGCCGACAGCCACGGGTACCGCACGGAGTGACACAAGTCTTACAATCGGTCCAGTTTCTCTATCATTTGGGTCATTACATTCCTCGTTTTCGCTCACTTACCTCCGCCATTCCGTTTCTGCGCAAGCTTGCCTATTGCCCGGATGTTGTAGCCGAGGTCTGCTCGTCTGTACTGCTCCGTTTATTGCCGCAACGATTCGGCAGCAGACTGTGTTACAGTTTTATATCGAGCTATTTCCAAGTATTTTTTCTATTTTAGTCTCATCGACAGCTGGCATTTGAGAATTTCCCCACAGTTTTTAATAACAGTTTTAAAACCTCCCTCACACTTTCGGTATCAATTCAAAACTTCAGCTCTTATCTCATTTAATATATATATTTTTTCTAACATGCTACTTTAAAACAAAAAAGAGATAGTTTTATATATTCCAGTGCTCATTTTTTTCTTTTATAGGCTGTAAATATTAAGCCCCTCCGTGTTGTCCCTCTTTCTTGTCTAAACAACAGGTTGACACTGAATACTCAAATGAAATTTAAGTGACACCCCTCAACCAACAGTGTGTCCATGGTTGCATACTATATGGTGAACTGTGAGACTATAAGATAAATAAGGGAGGGGATAGGACATGGCCAAAGCAGATAAAGATATAGGGTAAGGCTCTGTCCGTCCACAGCCAATGACTGCTTCCAAGTCTCCAGAGATATGACATGCAGAGTCATATGTTAACCACACGTGACATTGTTCAGCCACAGCATACAACATAGATCATATGATGATGACTAATCCGTCATATGTGGGCTGCAGGTTAAAGACCATAAAGAATTTGATATGAGTCAGGTGATAAAAGTGAAGAGACACAAACTGTAGGGCATGTGGATAGATGAAAAACAAAAAACTAAATGTAAATAAAAAGGCACAAATTGTACAAAAAATATAAAGTTGCTTGTTTAATAACTTACCTTTACCCATTTAAATGATTCTTGCTTAGAGGACTCCCTCTGACACTTTATATTACTGTATGATAATCTGTAAACATTTTGGATCTTTATTTACACCTCCATTTTCTTATTCATGGTCATGAGTTTAAAAAAAGTTTATTGATCCATATATAAAACATAAATGTATAAATAAAAAAAGAGAGAGAGAAATGATGCAATGAAATCAGGAAACTGGTCTTCAATGTATATCAACATACTGTAGTTCCTCGACAGCTACTGTAGATCTTATTTTAGAGACAGTTTTTGTCCCTGTATAGATCACAGACACAGGCCCAAGCAATGCCCTTTCCAAGAAGACAAGAAGAAGAGTTATAATATCCATGTAGATGTACTTGTACTTCAGCTAGATTCATAAGTAAATTAATGGTATTCAATAAAGCATTACTCATGAATAAACATTAAATGAAGACTTTGTGCATTTAACAAAATAACTTTTCATCATTTCCAAACTACTCTCATTCCTCAATTAGAGGATGCTTGCTCACTGTTGCCTCTGTCAACTCTTGTGTTTAATTTACTCAATTAAAAGTAAGTGTTTGTAATTTGGAATTAATAATGCACAAGGAAAAGTAGAAACTTGTAAAAAAAAATTTTTAAAGTCGTCTTTCCACCTGTCAACACCACCTGAGTGAAATGGTCTTTATGTGTCAAAAGGTATGGCAGAGAAAAGAGCAGCATTTATGCACAACAAAAAGCCAAACCACACAGAGAAAACAGAACAAAGCACATTTGTCTAGAGAGAGAGAGTGTGGTTGCACGACCTAGATTTTCTATTTAGGGAGTCAGGTTTAGTCTCTTTTACGGCACTTTTTATGAATGAATGTCATGAGTTAGGTGTGTGCCCGTTGAGAATGTTTTTGTGAACATTGTATGTGTGAGTGTCTGTGTGTATGGGCAGTAAAATAGGTCAGTTTAGTGGAGAATGAGCTTGTCTGAATTTCTTTTAAATTCCAGATTCGACTGGTGCATAAAAATATTGTAGGTGGTTTTGACAATTTGTCGCACAATAAGGATTTGATCACTAGATAAATAATAAACAGGATGTACAGCAGAGGACAATAGATGTAAACCTCCTGGAATAAATTCAGAAAGTAAGGATGCTGGTCACAGAAAATGGGACTTTTTAAATATCAAAAATCGCCAGTTGTATAGCTAGAAATTCACCTTCAGTATCCCATCACATGTATCACATCTGATTTTTAAATTTGCTGCTGTGTCAGACAACAAATTATTTCTTCATCCCTGTACATATTAACAAGTGTGTGAAAGGTTCAGGACAGTGTATAAAGTGTTCATCAATAACTCTCCTCACTGGGAGACCTTTCCTCTTTTTAATTGCTCCCCAGTGAAAGTGTTTTAGGAGGGTCAAGCTGGGACACTGTGTTGTGTCCTCTGTTTCTGCAGGGGTCTTTAACTGTGTGTGGGTGTGTGTGTTTTGTGTGCATAAGAAAAGCTGTTCACAAAAAGTCAATTGGATGTTTTTGTAAGGCTTTGTTGTATGTGCTGTGTGTTTTGAGTCTTTCAAGAAGAGCAAGAAGGCTCATTTGTAATAGTTTAGATTACCGCCCACAAATTGCACTTTAGTTTAGGGTACCAATAGATCCAGTACAAAACTGAACTGTAGTTACAGGGGAAGAAGACAAAAGGCTTGGAGAGAAGGCCTGACAATTTGCAGTTATGATATTACATCATGATATTACTGTAATATCAAAGCTAACAAAATACATTTACAAAATGGTCAAAATTCATGGTCAACTTGCCAGGTTCTCCCAGAGCTTTCAACCATACCACACAGTTTTCATCCATGGATAGGGTTTGCTTAGTTACATGTCACTCAGCAGGTCTTATGATTTCATCCATAGCACTTTTAGGATGTGTCGTCCATGAGGCTTATAAGTTAAGCATGAGAATGTATTCTTTCCCTTTGAATAGTTTGATAAAACAAATTAAACCAATTTAAGCTTCACTTACTAGATTTGTTTACAGCTTTCAGCCCTTTCAAAACATGACAAGAAGTCCTCATGGTAGTATGAATGAAATCATACTGAGTTTCCACATGAACAGAATTGTCTTTATGAGCTCCATCCACTAATGAGTACTGTGTAATACAGTGGAAAATCCAGATTGTTGTACTATTGTACTATTTTAGAATTTCAATATTTATACTCAGCAGAAAAAAAGTTTCAGTAAAAAAAAATGCATCGTAAGTTGTAATGTTTATGGTGCGTACTGAGGAACTTCTAAAATAGCTCCACTTTATAATTGTAAAATGAGGAAATAGCAACTTACTAAAGATAGTGTAATGAAGAAGGAAGCTCATGCAAATATAGTCACTTAATGCACGGATATACAGTATGTGCCTCAGTATTTGTGTTGATACGATTTTACAAAATGAAGTGGGCTTTGTAAGTTTATATGTGTCCTGGCATCATACAGTAGTGTAGCATCCATTAGTAAGGGGCTTTGAGTCTGATTGTGTAATTCCTCAGTTATCTTCTGGTGTATATGTAGTGGTAGAAGATAATATCAGTGATGAGAACCCACAAACTCACAGAAAGTCAAAGAGAGTACAGTATAATTAAATATACATGGAGATGCCTACATAGAGAGTTTATTAAAACCCATTTAAGTGATAACTTTTCATGTTTTTTTTTACCTGTCTGAGTTACAGTAGATAATTTTTAATTTTTTAGATTTTATGTGACTGTGTCTTATCGTAAAGTGGGTCATTATAGTACAACTTACACCATCCAGACAGTTCTTTATATCCTCTAAATGCAGTGAAGACTTATGGTACATCATGGGGAACTGAACTGAACCGTAACCCATGACACCGCTTTGTGGCAGTCAGCACTACCTGTTTTCTAAAGGATGAAAGGCGATGTGAAAGTGTTTATGCTTGCATGCTGATTTCAGTTTTAAAATGAGCAAAACAGGCTCTTATCTTATTTTATGTTTATCCTTTAATCACATTTTTTTGTTGCATATTCCCATCTTTTTTCTCTTTTCTTATTTTGTACTCTAAAGTGTGCTGTATGTTCTATGGAATGGTCTGTTGTTGTAAAGTGGCATGTGAAAACTGATAAATACCATATTCCAGCATGGTTGTCTTCATTAATCAGCCTGTGGTTTATTAGTTACATTCAGTGCCTCAATGACTTATTTGCTTAAGAGAGAGCAGCAAGACAAAGGAATGCAGACACACAGAAGACAATGCAAACTGGGACCTGCAAACATTCACAAATTAAAGTAGTCATTGGAGTGTGTTTCAACATTTCCATTAACTCATCCTGTTCTCTTTCTCCTTAATAATTATACTGTTTTATTTGCTTTAATTTCTTTCTTTACGAGAGAAGAGGATGGGGATTTGATGACAGGGGCAGGTCCAGGAGCAGGTTTGGACTGTCCTCCCTGAAAACATTACTAACCTGCTACTTCTAGACGCCGCAGCCAGGTTAGCAATCAGCTGACAGTCCTCAGCCCAAATGGCCCAAATGCAATACATCAAAAAACAACAAACTAACTGTGCTGTGAGTTATGGAAGGTTTGTGAGTGGTGGTGCTGATGAGGCATGTGTGGTTAGGATAGTTAGATGAGTGAGTGTGAATGACGATCACAAGAACAAATATTCTGTTTCACTTTTCTTTCCTTCCAGGAGTCCTGTGTCTATGTATCACCATGCTAACCACTGAGCTGTCACAAGGGTCTGACCACAAAGTGAGACGCTATCCATATGTCACAGAAAAATGTGATCCATCCATGGGACACCATGCATGCCAACATGTGATATGTGTTTCAGAATTAAGCTTTACCACTAGTTATGACTAATCTGTTAGATTTAAAGTATTTAATGGACTTGATTGTGCTTTAATAAGTGTTGCATAAAGTTGTCTGTATATCTACATATTTCCATATTATGTAACTGGGCATGGTATGGGGGAAACCCATTGTGTAATTAGAGTTAGCTTTAAAGACTGCACTGTATGGTGTCATTGATAGAAACTGTATTGAAAAAAGTAGGTTTTCTTGACCATTTTCAATAAAATTTAATACAACATAATAGAATAGAATGACATTTGGATATGTTTGAATCCATGTTCACTCAAATACAAAGAAATAATCTATTACTCGATCAACTTCTTGGAAAGGAATATACTTGGAAGTTATTTCCTCATTCCTCAATTTACTTCCTGGGAATGACGGTGCATTATCTGTGCTTGGCTGGTCACTACTTTCTGTTTCATTTCTTCACGGAGCACACGGTCATCAGCCGATCTGGGTTCACCACCACAGCTCATCCATGATGACAAAATCATGACCAAACCATATGAAAACATATACAAAGTTCAAGCTCTAAATGCATCTTGTGTTTTCCTCTGTATGATGAGAGTGGTGATCAAGAGTGGTCAAGTTGAAAAGATACTCGTACAAATAGATGAAGTAAGACAATCAAATGAACTCAGCAGTAAAGTTATTTGTCAGCTATTTGTCCACTCAGCAAGTGATACCACAGTCAGTCAGTGCATCTGCGAACTGAATGTCATACTGTATATTTTTATAGGCCATTCTTCATCATGCAGATCACATCATTTCAACACATAGTAACTCTATACAATTGAACTGCACATATTTCCAAAAATGTGTAGTAATAACATAATTTACCTATAAGTAGAAAAGAAATGAAGCCTCTGTGTGTTTGTTCAAAATAAATGTGATTTACAAAAAAAAACCCTAACAAAAATATGACTCCAAAGGCTTCATATTGCTATGTTATAATCAGCTGTTTCCTTGAGCAGTAACCTCAATAGGGGAACAACCTTAACCCACATCATTCTTTACACTTATACATACTTAAGTCAGTTATGAGGGCCCCTGCTACTGTAAGGTTTCACTACTTTGATCATGCTGTTATTTGCCCGTCTTATACTAGTCTGCCTATCTAATTAAACTGAATATGATTATAGGTTACCACACTGTAACTACCATTCCACAAGGGGGCAATGCTGTCCTGTGCATAGCTTGATTCAGGAACTAAGAACTTTAACATGGCAGCAAACTATTTTCCTACATCTATTACACCAACATCCACAGGAATCAAGTGTCAACATTGTAAAAACCACTAAGTTTAATTGTATGGTAGTTTATCCTGAGGGGAATTAGCCAGCATTCCTCTCTTAGTTCTACATATGGTGTATGTGTCTTGTGCCTGACTGGCCCAGATGGAGAAAGAGATTACTAGCAGTGCTGTGGAGTCATAATTGGGCTCATTTTCAGTCTGCTGGCTGCTTTGTTTGGTCTTACTTTTCCGCAAGCATACTAATACCGCTCACTGTCTACATGGAGAATTTTCTGCTATGAAAGAAATTTAGTTTTAAGAACATGAGTAAACAAACACTAAAACCTACTGTGGTTAACATAGAGAACTTGTGAGACTTTCATTGCATATTTGCACAGTCATTCCAGCCAGTACCCTCTCTTGCTCATTACTGTCAATTTACACTGGTATTTCTCTTTCTCCCTCTTTCTCGTTTTCCCACTCCCTCTCTAAACAGGATGTTTGTGTCTCAGCGGGGCTACCGGCAGCGGACCAGTACAAAGCTGATGATCAGATAGCGTGGCTTTGGAGTGCCCAGCTCTCCCAGCGCTGTGACAGATTAAATGGGATTTAGGGCTTCCATTCGGATTCCCCACTAAACCAAGAGACAGCAAAACACAGGAGGTCATGCAGCCGACAACATGCTTCCCTTGGGTCGTTGCCTTGACAGTGCAGCCGTCCCTCTGCATGCATGTTTATTTAAAATTGCCTCTGAGCCCCTGCAAGCATCAAACATAAGCATGGTCATATTGTCTTTATGAGACAAGCAATACAGTGGAGAGTATGACAACACATGTAGCCAGCAAGGAAATGGCCAAAAAGGTCCCTGAGTGCTCCACTCAAACGAGACAATAACTGAGATGTTTGTGTGCTGATGCATGACAAGGATTGCCACACACGCCTGGAAGTAGTGAACTTTTTGATGCCTAATAATTCAGGCTCCATTGATCGTTATATTCAAAGTTGATATCCTGAGACTCAGGAGACTTGGATTTCCGTGTATTGTACTGCTTTGCGTGTGAACTCACCATAGTTAATATCAGATGCCTGGGCAGTGGTTTGTGGAGCACAGGATCTGAATCATGAGCACAAGTTGTTTCATGGCATAACAATGTTGCTCAAGTTATGTAAACACAACATGGCACTAACAGGCAAATAGTCATATGGAAAGTGGTGACAAATCTTCAGGAGGGAAGTAAAGGTGGGGAAAAAATTGCTAATATTTTCTCCAGCTATGGCAGACTATTAATTATTATTCAATAGATGATAGAGACAACCACAGACTGCAATGTCACTTTTCATAAATTATGCCAATAATCTAGGATACAAACTACAGCTTGAAAACTGCTATACAGTGATCTCATAACAGTGTGCTCTGTTCTTTAGTTATATTAATAGTCTGCTAGACTTTTACCATAGAAGAAGAAAACGTCCGCATGGAAACAGCAGAGGGCATTTCCTGTGAGACACATCAAGCTCAAATAAAAACACGGGAGTGGAAAGATGTGTGTGGCTCTGCCCTGTCCTGTTTTAGTTTCTCTCCACCCTCCAGCCCCTGTATCACTCTCTCCTTTGTGATTTCTCCGGCCAAATCGTTCCTTTCCCTTAGGCTATGTTTGCTATTTTTGGCTACAATTTACTACATAAGTAGTTCAGGAACTGTGTTGGGTTTGAAAAATACTCAATTTTCTGAAAGGTGTCACTTTTCCAGTTGCTGACGTGAAAACATGCCAAATGATGCCTGTTGAATAAAAGAATAAACAGAATTCTATTTTGAACCAGAGTAAGGATCAAAGTGGGTAAAACATGAACCCTAAAATGTTCTCCTCCAATCTGACTGACACAACCGATTCTCTGTTGGTAGGACTTCCTCATGTGGTGTTTTTTTCAAATATGCACAAGAACCTGAGTGTGAATTAGGCCAGTAAGTGGTGTCATTAAGTCACTGACGCCCAGACACATAGGCCTTTCACATTGAGGAGTCACTGGTGTGTACACACATGTGCCATAGATACAGCATACAACCAGACTTCTGTTTGAATCCACAGCTAATCTGCAGTCATAACCAACCCCCTTCTACCTCCATACAATCATATGAGCTAAAGGTGGATACAGGCTATTTTTTGAAATATTACATCACTAGTCAACGGTCACTGGTTTTCAATGCTCTTAAGATTTGAGCAACATGGTGAACATGTTCTTCACAGGATTTGCTACTGCTGGATTTCTTTGCTAATGACTCAAGCTTCTTCTCATATACTGCACATTATTCATGAAATCACAATTACAGCAAATAAATCACAAACCAAATCATGTTTTTCAATGAACAAATTATTTCTATGATAATTACAGTGCCAGACTTCAATAATAGATTCATTTACACAATGTAAACAATCCGCCTCTGTAGGCTGTGCTTCATTTAATTGTGATTTTCAACAATAGTAGTTAGTTCATTTTTCCAAGTCCTTTTCTCTTGCAATGCTTGAAGGCTATATTTGAACTGAAATTTTCCAAGGAAGCAAGAATGCCAAGTGAGTGAGTGCCTTCCTGGTGACGGTCTCGTAGAACTGGCAGTCCACTGAGAGGTCACGTCTTTATCTTTTGGTCTGAATCCATGGAAAACAATCCATCAGAGTGAGAGCTGCAGAGAAAACATTAAGTCCAATAAGCCCTAAACTCTGAAATTTTGATTTGTTTTCGTTCCTTCCATCTTGATAAATCTTTGTCCTGAAGAGCAGCTCGGCCTGGTGACAAGGTGTATACCAAAACAGTGCTGGGATATGTAATGCTGTGACAGGGTGAAGTTGAAATATGTGCACTAGATCCAAACATAAACTCACAAGATAAGAGGGCCACCTCATTTGCCAACTCTTGGTTTTCAAAATATTTTAATGATATTATCTAGAACTTGGACAATGTTTTTGAAATGTGTGTGTGGCAGTGTTTCAGGGCACTGGTAGTGACTAAAGGTGATGGATGTGTTGGAGACATATGTTCACTTTCCTGTGTTAGTGGTTTAATTGTTTTGGTTTGGACTCCAGGGAAAACAGTCCAAAGGTCCACAGCAAGGGCAGAGTTGTAGCAGTTGTGTGTGCATGTCTGTGTACAAATGCTCAAAATCTCAACTTTACTCTGTAATTCTGAGAGATGTTCTGGTGGTGTCAGGTTTGTGGTAGTCTAACCCAAAGGTGAAACCGTTGGAAAGGATGATCTCAGAAAGCAGACAATTCTTTAGTGTTTATACAAAAGGCACATAAACTTTGGACAGACCTGGATCTGACACACCATTGTTGGCTCCACTGTTTGCACCACTGTTCGTTTATTTTCACACCACATTCCCCCCCAGTGAAACCCCCCTCCACCTCTTCCATGCCTCTCTCCTCTCCCTTGTTCACTTTGCACTCCATCAATAAACAACCCATGACCATCACAGCCAACCTTTCTTGACCACCGATGAAGCATGCTGCTGTTGGACCCCCTCTAGCAGCCCTGCATCTCCAGAGCTCCCACAGCACACTGACAGGGAAAGAAGGACAGATGTGGGATGACTGGGTGGGAGGTGAGGCAGACTGCTGTGATCTTAGTAATGTATTGGACAGTCATGACACATAAACAAAAGTGCACCACAGAACAGCAGGCCAGGGACTCCTGTATGTGTGTCTTCTGGTGTAGGATGTGTGTGAGTCCACAGATAAACTACACTGACATATGCCTCACAGATGCCCAGAACCTCCTATAATATTTTTACTTTAGTAAGACTTTTAATGCAAGACTTACTTGCAACAGATTTTATTGCATTATTATCATAAATGTAGCTAGTTGAGGTTAAGCTAATTTTAGACACTTTGTATATATACTGTATATATACATATTAGGGCTGATTTTTTAGTCTATAAAATGTCAAAAAGAAATGAACATCTGTCCATTAATTTCCTAGAGACCAAGACAATGTATTCAAATATCTTGTTTTGTCTAACCAACAGTCATATTACGTTGAAAGAGTTTATATTTAAAAGTGCACAGTGCACATACACAGGGAGCAAAATATTGGGAATTTACTTTATATTATATATACTGTAAACTCAGTGAGTGTATACATTTTATTTAATCTGCAAAGTAAATAACTATAACTGACAAATAAATGTAATCCGATGAAAAAAATCACAATAAAGTAGTTTTAGAAGAATTAAAGTAAAATAGTAAAGTGCCTCAAAACTGAATCAATTTCAGCACTTGAGTAGATGTATTTAGTCACTTTCTACCACTGGAATTATCTACATGTATATGGGATTACAATTCCTTGATTTATTACCCTGAAAGCAATGATGCATGTTTAAAACATCTGGCAGGCCTTGCAGACCAGAGGTGTGATAAAGACCATGACTATAAAACATAAACATGCAAAAACAATAAGTATAATGGCAGGGTTGGCTTTAAAAGCAGGACTACCAGGTCAACCTTGTTTTCTATTCATGCTATTTACTCATTCATCTAAACTTGTTGGGTTTACTTGGTGGAGTCGACCTGTTTTGGGCCCTCAGTCAGCTGTCACAGTGACCCTGTCTAATGAGATGTGAAGTGTGTGTTTTTAGCTTTTATTTTGTCCAGCGTGTCTCTGGAGCCAGGGAGCTTTAGGATGGCCGTGCCCGATGGCTATCCTGTCTTATTGTTGTTGCTGGTTGAGCGGTCACCATGGTAGCCTTTACTACCTTTGCAGATCTCTATCGAGCCTCTCTTTATGTGGAGCATCGCCGCGTCACACAGGCCACAGAGCCCACTGTCAGTTAGAGGCTGTTAGCCAGGCAGTGACTGATTGCCACACAGTAATTCATTCACAAACATTCGCCATTCATTTCATCGACCACTTGCGGCAGGGTCACATGCTGGGAAAATACCTCTGGACTCTGAGTACACACATGATCATGCCCAAATACTCTAAACCTCACTTAGGTCAGCACAGCATATTTAAGGGTTTCAATGGGTTTATCTGGTAAGATTTTACAATAATACAATCTTCTCACAATGGAATTTCCAGTTTCTGTTTGAATGCATAATAACGTACTGATGCAATGTAGCAAAACAACCTCCCTGTGGCCATTTTATAGTTTGACTTTCTGGGAAATAAAGAGTGATATAACAAACAACTCATTGGACTGGTAATGATAAGAGTAGTGAAAAAAAACGCCAGAACTATTTCGCTTTCTATCTAGTTGATTTGAATTTTTAAATAGTGGAAGCAGCCTAAAAGAAAGTATTTAAAAAAGCTTAATAAACAAGAATGTTCCACAAATGTAAATTTCTGTATGACCAGACAATCATTTTGTTACAGAGCAATAACACAACAAAAAGCTAAGTTCTCATTCTCTTTTTGATATGATTTTATGATAAATGCGATTGACTGATTGATTGATGTAGGTATGCATAAATATCATGGATATTGAGGTGTGATTCCTCTTTACAAAGTTATCTATTTTGTATTATGAGGGATTTTAGATTTGATTTGAGAGAAGAGTTAAGAAGACTGACTCCACTCTCATGTATTCAGTAAATATGAAGCTTGTTATGCAGCTGGTTAGCTTAGCTTAGCACAAAGACTGGAATCAGGTGGAAACAGTTAGCCAAAAAAAATAAATCTGCCAACCAGCACATCAAATTAACTCACTTGTTTGTTCAGTCCAGGCACAGTAACTTAAGCTAACTTGGATGCTAACGCTAGCATGAGAGTGGTATCATTGAGTTCATTTCTCTGAAAAAGAGCAAATAGGCATATTTAGCAAAAACTACTTGTTTAACAAATATATGGAAAATATGTATATATATGTACTATTATATAGGTATATATATTTAAGTATTTGTCTCTGTCTGCATCTTTATGTTTGTGCTGTCCTGTTGTAATGTTGTGTCAATGTTTACTATAAAACTGGTGACTTAGTTCTAAAGACAGTAAAAGAGAAAAAAAACATGAGCATGTCTTTGAAAGGCTGAAGTGATTCTAAATCTGTACTGAAGGTATTTGGAGATGGAGTCTGGTCAGTTTCTGTCAGTGGGTTAGTCCTTTCTCAGGCTCCTAGCTGCCTCTACTTGGAGAGCTGAGGGTGTGTTTCTGGTAAAGAGGGATCTCTGGACGTGGGAGAAATTGGTGATGAGGTGGGTGTTGGGGCTGGTGGATATTGCCTGACTGGGGTTGCAGACCAGAGCTCCAAAATGGACTGCATGACCATTAGTGCTCGTCTCTAGGGAAATGTACCTTTGACCCTTTTCTTATAGAACAGCAGACAGACACAACACAGCCAGCCAAGATATACAAACTTCCCAAAATAGGATGCGCAATAATGGATGCGTGTTTTCTGCTCTGTGTGGCAGTTAACCTCTTGATGTTTGTGTTCTGGTGCGAAGGAGAGAGGGTAACTGTGTACAAAAACACAGGCACATGCAAGTAAATGGGGCATAGACATGCATCATGCCCATGGTAAGGTTTGTAGAAACTCATTTGTCTTGCAGCACACACACACACACACACACACACACACACACACACACACACACACACACACACACACACACACACACAGGATTCTTACACAAGCTTTCCCAGACATCAGAAAGGCTGTTCTGAGAAAATCGGGCATGATTGTTTACATGACTGAGGTCCAAGTTATTTTTAACATATTTTGGCGAGGCAAGGTCTTGAAGTCTATTTAGTGTTTAAGCCCTCCTATCGTAAAGAAAATAAATAACACCATAAAGATCTTGACATTGTAAGTTCCACAGTGATTATGTGAGAACATATATGGTGACATTTTAAAGACAAGGGAGCTACGATGAAGAGTTCAGATGTAATTGCCATGTCTACAAGCACTTAATATTGTATTGCTTTATCTCGGAGCCTAGAAAGTCTTAAATTGTGGTCTTTGAAAGTCAACATACTCAACATAAATTTGGCAGTGCGAGTGATCTGACCCTTTGTCTCTGATTTCTAATAATTTCCAAATTACATTATTAAAAGTTTGCATGTGTTTGAGGCGGAGAAACCAGACTGTATTCATTCAGGACTTGATTGTAAGATACAGACTAAAGATATAAACTTCTTCCCCTTCCTTGCTGATAATCTCCCCCTCTTCCTCCCTCCTGATAACTGCGTACAACCATGATGAAGTCTCTGTTAAATCTCATTACCTTCCATCTATAACAAATTATATTTTTCTACATATCTCTGCATATGTGCAGAATGATGCACAGTTAACAAAATGGTTAACTTACCATGAAAATACATTGTACAGCCATCTGTTATCCATTCATCCCTCCATCTGTGCGTGCTTTGATGTTGCTATTTTGAGCTTGATGCAGATAAAAAGGTTATCTAAAAGAAGCAGCGAGACTGGTCCTCAGACAAGCAGTCACCTTGTGCCCTCAGAGAACTCAAGCCTCCGCTGATAACCCACCAGCAGCACCACTATATCAGATACACTATCAGCCCTCAGAGTTCTACTCATGACCTCCTGCAGAGACATACCCCATGTGTCATGTAAGAAAATATGCGATGGTCCTGGAGATATAGACATTGTTGCAATAATCTAAGTTTAACAGGATCTGGTTTATTGTTTTTTCTCTTGTATCATCCTGCGGAGATTTGCTAAGTGCTAATGGAATATATATAAGTAAGTACGTAACGTTATTTAGATAGCAGAGATGTCTCAAAGTCCTTCACATAAGAAATACAGCACAAACATACATACAGACATAAAACATGATAAAAACAGAATTAAATAGAAAATAGATAGACTACACAAAGGCAAGTCTAAACAAATTGGTCTTGAGCTGCTTTTTAAATGACTCCACAAATCCTAAGTCCAAAAGAAGAGAATTCCAAAGTTTAAGAGCCACAACCTCAAAATCACCGTTTCCTTTAGCTTTAAGCCTAGACTGAGCAACAACGAGCTGACCCTGATCACAACGATCATGACGACCTTATAGACCTGCTGGTGACATAGGGCTGCAGTAGATCTGTATTTCTCATGTATGATCTAATGATCTCATGTATTGTGGGGTCACTTGAAGAATCCATCTAAATTGCATCAAAATCCTTTATGAAAAATAATAATTATTATTATTTTAAAACTGTATTCTGCAAGAAATAGGAATAAAAACAAAGGGGATTTTGACAAATATAACTAACAGTAAATACCAACAATTAATACTCTGGTAGAGGAAAAATGTATTTTAAGTTTCTGAGTACAAGCAAGTTTGAAAAGATTTGTTTTAAGCATTCATTTAAAGGTTGTAAGCACATTCTGAACACATTCTCACACTGTCAACTACTACAAGAAGATTGTTCCTGTCTGGTGGTGAATGAAATAAATGTAGCATCATTGTAGACATTGTAGTCAAACAGGTAGATGACTTAATCCTTTTCACTGTTGTCTTTTTAATTTCCTTTTCTTTCTCACCCCTTTCCTTCATTTTGAAACATCCCATATGTGTAGGACCCAATCACAGATCAGTCTATGTTGTTTGATGATGTTATTTGTTCACTTGCCCTCTTCCTTACCACCAGAGATACTACTAGAAAAGAATGTGGGCCCTCTGAAAACACCTGTACATGTGTGAACCACCACTGCTCTCAGGGCTCAAGGCTGTCCCTTTGGTTCGAAGCATTCAATAATAAGTAGGCTGTTTCCTATTTGTCTTTGTCTTTTGTATGCAGGATCCAGTCACAGTCAATATTGATGTTTGTCCACCCATCTTTTTCCTCACTACCATGGGTGCTGCTTGAAAACATGTTTATAATTCCAAACATATTTGAGGGCGTCTGTTTGTCTCTGGTCCCCAGAATCCAGAGATTTCCTTCACATCAGTTTCCCTGCCAACAACTACCAGCATCAAGACTCCAATGGAATTTAGACAATTCAGACATAATCTTTTGCTGTCTAATAGTCAGGCTCATGGTTAATGAACTGCATTTATATAGTGCTTTTCTAGTCTACCGACCACTCAAAGCCCTCTACAACACATGCCAACATTCACCCATTCACACAATGATGGCAGAGGTTGCCAACCCTGCTCATCAGGAGTGATAAAGCACTTTATATCCAAATACTCACTCACCCATTCACATAAACTCACACACCAATAGCAATTTGCGGCTCAGCATCAGTGGAGACACTTCGATGACTGGAGGAGCGGGGGATTGAACCACCGACCTTCTGATTAGTGGACGACCCACTCTACCTCCTGAGCCACAGTCACCCAGGAGAGATTCTCATAGTCTCTCTTGATTGAATAACCCTTTTGGAAACGTCTGGCTATTCACAACTTGCTATGAGGTGTGAACATCCACTGCATGGCTGAAAGGATGTTCTCCTGCCCTCACCATGCGTTTAGGTGCACCCGCTACGCAGTGAGCTAAACACACTAAAGGTTGAAGACAGCAACCTTTTTTTTACTGGAAGCAATTGTGGAACTGAAAATAGACAATAAATTCAGTGATATCGATTACAATTCAGAATAAGATATCATAAGCAACAGTCAAAACAAAGTTATAAAAAAGGATTCACAAAAGTACAGTTTAAACTAGCATTAGCTTTCAAATTAGTTCCATTGTTCATGCAAGTAGAAAAAAGTATCATCAGTCAGTCCTTCCAGGTTTTAATGGTTATGGGTTGTGATTATGATTAATTGCTTGATTTCGCAGTGGCTTTTCTCAAAAACTAAGATACAATTTGTGATGTTTTATGTGCTCTTTTTGCTGTAAAATTGTAGGAACTGGGAAAATTGCAGGCAAAGGAAAATAATGTGATTTTTTAAAAACTGTCACCAATGAAGAGTCTTACATAATCGCTTTCTTTGATAAAAAGTATACTTCATATCACAGAAATAACTGACCAAATAAAATCATCAAAGTCATTAATGCCATTGAAATAAATCCATCAACATAGAAATACAGTATTATTTCCAAAGTGTCCATTTTTATGTTTGAGGTAGATCATGTTCATTTTGCTGTCTGAACAATACATCAACTTGTATTCTTCTGACTAACTGAATGCAAACCAAAGTGCAGGTTAAATGAAAAACAAAGTGCAGTCTCATACAGCTGCAGGGGTGTATAATCATGTATGAAACTACAATTCAGTGTCCTCTGAGTCATACTCCATCTCCTCTCTCTCAAAAGCTCCACTGTGGAGTCGTTGGTTATGGTCCAACCAAACAAGGCTCAGAGGTTCTGCTCCTTGCTGAATACACACTTTACTGCCATGACCAGAAATGTGACAATGGGTCCAAATTACAAGTGGTTTGTTGATTTGGCCATTTCATGCAGAAAAGAGTGCAGGAATTTAGCAAAATTGCAAACTCTCAGAAATAAGATATTTCTTAAATGAGCATGAGCAAAATTGCAGTTTCCTGGAGGGAGTGATCAGTAGATCAAAAATGAGTCCTCATAGGAAGTACAGCACTGTAATTGTTCTAGTAAGCATACACATAGACAAGAGTAGAAATGCAAAGAGTAACATACTTAACAGTTAGTACAACAGTAAAGCAACAGTTGCATTAGCAAAACATTAGTAGACAGCTAATGCTTGTAGTATGGCTATCTTGTTTGGCAGTAAGCTGATCACTGAAATACAAAATTCTACTAGATCATAAACCAACAATCATAAAACATCTGTAATAAAAAGGATATGTAAAAAAATAATGCTCCAACAAAGGCATTTCAAGTTTAGATAAAAGATGTCTGTCAACATTTGCTTAGCCACAGATCTGACAAGATAGTGCTGCTGTGGAACTGTGCCAGTGCTGGTTTCTAGCAACAACTGGAACCAACTGAAAGTTGCTGTTGGTTTCAGAACAAATACCTCTATCGCTACATCTGAAATCGTATTCTGTATACTACATACCCAATATGTATGCTATTGTTCAACATACTTTTGTGTGAATAAGCAGTAGTATGTATCTTTTCAGATGTACTGAACTGTAATTATCACATAACTTCCTGAGAGCCTCCTTGCCAGTTGGAGACACGTAATCATGGTAATCCATGCCAAACATTAAGTCTGAACTCATTTAAAAAATATATTACACCTAGCAAAGTGAAACCTTGCTTAAATTGAAGTGTTACTGATGTTACACCAGAGCTACCTTAGTCGCTGTCCGCCATTGTCTGTTATGTTGTTGTTGTTGTCACTACTGAATTGCATTGTGGGATATTTATACTGGCATAGTGTCCAGTGCTTGTATACTGTAATATTTCCCTAGAAATAGTATGCACTTCACGTACTACTGATTTCATACTAAAGTTTCGGACATACTAAAAAAATCTCACATACTGTTTTAGCGTGCTAAATAGCATGTTAGTTTTGAATTTCAAACACAGCCTATATCTATCTCTATATCGTGTTTGAATAGTACGTGGTTGTTGTGTTCTTGTATAATTCTTGTAAAAATATTTCAGTGGGTGTGGGTAAATTGTAGGAGGGCAATGGGGTGATGGCCCAAGAGGGCTTCCTTTTCCAGCACTGCAGCTCCTCCTTTGTTCCCATTACATTTCGCATTCCCAAACATCTAACTCACCACCCGGTCCTGCGTCAGTGTTGCCCTGTCTCACAGTGCTGCGCAAGTAAACACACAGCTGTCACACAATCGCACCACACACAAAGATGCAGAAACACGGACCAACAGCATCACCATTACACAACCTTTTACCGGACTTTGCTCCAAGGCCATTTTTTCTTGATGACCTGTAGCTACATTTCCTCCTTCCAACACAGAACCAACCATCCAGGAAGTCTGTATCCAGCTTGCAACAACACACAGCCAAGGCCTTTGGGGGGTGTTTTCATATGGTTATAAATGGGTTGTCAGAGGGTCTGTACATCTCTTGCTGCTCAGGGTAAAGTCAACAGCTCCAGGGGTCATTCATTAATCTGCAATGCCTGGGCTGACATGTGCAAGAAGGCCAGACTAGCTGTAACTCCTCACAGTCTTTGAAACCAGAGGGACTGAGAGAGAAAGAAAATATGAGAAAACTGTCTGCTCTGTCGCTTCTCAGTCTCTTGTCTCTTTCCATCTCCCCCTCTTTTTATCAACATTTGTTACGCTGTCGGTCACTGTTAGCCAGCACTGTCATCCATCACAGTCCCAATTTCTGGCCTCTTCAGTGCCTAGCCTATTTGATCCAGCAAAAATAAAGAGTGCAAAAACAAAACAATAAAAAGAGATGGACAGTTTGGAAAACAGAGCCAACACTAGCAAAGTGAAAAGAAAAAAAAGAAAGAAGAGTCCCTTTTCAACCATACCATCATCTTTTTTTGTTATGAAAAGTACTGATTCATTATTTATTCATTCTTTTTATAAAATGTTATTATATGCATTTGTCTTTTATATCCTTAAGCGATAACCAAGTGGACACAAATGAGTAGAAATAGATAAGTAGTTTCATTTTCATCCAGCAATCTGATCTTAATCCTTTTATTTTACTTTTAAAAGATGTATTCTTAAGCCATTCAAGCTCATTCACATCATTTAAATGAAATCTAAGTTGAATTGCTTGTATTTCTTTGTTCTTTATTTAGCCACGTTGAATATTACAGTGCCAGTTCTCAGAACCACCTGTCACCTGGGGTGTCACTGGGGTGTTGAAGCTTAATAAAAAGAACAGAAGTAGACTGGAGGGAAACAGACCTCCTGTTGTGCATGTTACAAAATGCCAATTGCAAAAGAACCTACATATAAATCAAAGACTGTAGCAATACAAGACAAAGCTTTGTACCTATTGACCTCCTTAATTCAACCCTCATTTCTTTCCTGCCCCACCTCCCCCCAACCTTTTTTTCCCATTCTCTCAAACTCACTGTCAACCATCCTGTTTTTGCACAACCAGCTTTCTTTGGAATGCTCTCACAGCCTTTCTCTCTCCCATTCTCTCTCTACCAGACTGAATGTGAACACATCCTCTCCCCTGGGTGTGTTATGGTACATAAAGTCAGTGACCATCATGTGGGAACGCTGTAATAAAATGCATGGCATAAACACTCAATGAGAAGTAACTGCCCCTACCCTCTGTTTCCAGCCACTGCACCATCCAGCAGTTGGAATAACAGCTTTTGGGAACGTACATTTTGATTTTTAAACACAATGAACAGCCAGCTCAGAACAGGGTTGAAGAGGAGGTGTCAGCTGGTCAGACACAGTCCTCCAGATGTGGTTTCTCCCTAGTGTTCTTCAAGTCATTTGGCTCCTAAAGTCATACATCACCGGATCTCTCTGTGAGAAAGGTCTGATTGGTACCCACGGGGAAACACTGGAATTTGAGGACAAGTTTTATATTGCAGTACTGGTTTACAGAGCAAACCTGCTGTTTTCAGCAACAGTCAGCTTTGCTTCAGTCATGCCATGATGACATAGGAATTACTTGACATAATTGCAGTCTTTACTCTTCTGGCCACTCAGTAGTTTGTGGAGGATCAACTGCTTTTGCAGTTAAATTTTCTTGTAAATTATCTCGTTCTGCAATGACTAAAACATCATCCTTGCAGACTGACCCACAGGATAGCAACCTAATGACCTGAACTGCTTTTTGTAGATGGACATGTGACATCATGAAACCTCTATAAACCCTGTTGTCATATTTAGCCTCCCATACTTTCCTTTTATCTATAACTTTTTTTTCTTTCTTTTTTTTAGAATTTAACACTATAGGAAAGTACATAAAAGGAGAAAGAATGTGTGACTCTTTCCTTCCCATCCATCCCGGTGCATTGCTTGTTTTTAACACGAAAAACAATGACTCATCGGATCACAAATATCAAAGGGGTTGTAAAATTTCTGGCACTGTCAGTAGATGGGCGTGAATTCAACAGAAAGGAAAATAAACACATATGTGAGTTTGTTTTCTTTCATTAAACTGTGGTCATCTTTGGATATGATTGATTTCTGCACTTTTTCATAATGGACTGAGAAAAAAGAGCTGGTTGCAAATGCCTGAACATATCTGCCAACAATATACTGTATAAGATAAAAATGAAAATATGAAGTTGATACTGGGATCCTGAGGTGCAGCTCAGAGTAAAACAGTAGGTGTACAAGGCTATTACAGATGACACAACTTTAAGGAGCATATGAGGCCTTGGGGCAAAAAACTGTAACATGTGTTGGGGCAAGTAAGTGCAGCCGTTTTATAACACGTTGGGACAGACAAATTAGGTGTTCTTGTCAATACAGTCAGCTGCTCTTTGTCCACAAAGGACAAAAACAAAACTCTTTAACCTGAACTTGAGAAAGCAATCCAATCAATCAAACAAGAAGTGATACATGTGACACAACATCTGGCATAACGAGACGCTTGGCTCTGACATCTCATCTGACTCATAATAAATGGTGAAAAAAAAATTAAATGGAGAGGTAGGGATGATCCCGCCCCGTAGGCTGGGAGGGGTGAGCGGGACTGTCCAAGCTGGAGAGAGTCTCAGTGCGGAGAGAACGCTGAAAAGTTCAGGACATCCTGGATGTTTGGAGGATTGTACTTCAGTGATATGAACCTTTTTTTACGTGCGAGGACAAGATATGGACTTTTAACTACACGTCGATTATATTCCATTTTTGGCACTCACATATTTTGTAGCAGTGCAACTTTGCGCAGGAGGAAAAAAAAGTACAGGTCTACCAAGTTCTGCAAATCTTGCCACAGCGCTGAGATGTTTAGATGAAGCCAATAACACCGAAAGGTATGATAAATTATTGTAGCTGTTGTGATTAATAAAAGAAGGGATAATACACTAACTGCGATACTTTACCAACGTTGCCAACTTTGAACAACTTCTCCAAACTAAGTTACTCAAATTTTCACGAGTATGCATCTTGTTCCTATTTAACTTGTGTTACACATTTTATAGTTACATAAAGTATAAGTATAAATAATAAGTACAATAATAAGTATTCCATTTTTTATAGTGTTTATGAGTTGGTTATACACATAATTGAGATTAATTTGAAGAAAAATCCGTTAATTCGACCTCCAGATAATTTGTATCCTATGAGCATAATTTCAGGGTTATTTTACAACATTTTACATCGACTTTTATCTATGAGTCGCAGTTCACTATAAATTATTTTATTTAGTAGCTAAGTTATAGTATTAATGGCATACGCTTTATGAAAAGCAGTAACTACAACAATAATTAGAAAAAGAACAGGTTCCCTTTATTTCCCTATTATTTGCTTATGTTTGTGAGTCTGCTTTACATGTTGTGCTGTACATGTGATGCTATCTTGCCAAAAATAGTTCTATGAAATAGATTTTTAACCTCAGTGATGCTTTTTCCTTTTGTTTTTAATATAATATTGCTCTCATGTCTTAAAACTCTTCTTAGAAACGCCTTTGTACTTTAATTAACCAAAACGTTGTTGAAAGTAACTTTTTTTTACTTTAAAAGTGTTCAAAGTAACTTTTAAAGGTAAAATGTATCCTTAAACTAAACATTTGATTGGCAGGACCTTGAGGAGGCTGTATGATGTCAGTTGTATCACTGCCAGGTTGAGAAGTGTCCAGTGCTGTGGCGCCCTCTGCTGTGTGACCAAGGAAGGCCAGGAAGGCCAGGCTGTAGTATGGGGAACATGATGGAGGAAGGGATGAACCATGTCATTGTCAGCCACTACAACCACTCAGGGAAGTGGGACCGGCCTCGAAGTAGTGGGGCCTGTAAGATGGCTGTGCTGCTCTTCATCTGTGTGCTCATCGTCCTGGAGAACGTCACAGTGCTGCTTGCTCTCTGGAGGAACAAGCGCTTCCATAGCCGCATGTACTTTCTCATTGGAAACCTGGCACTCTCAGACCTGCTGGCTGGTGTGGCCTATGTGGTTAATATCTTTACCTCAGGACGCAACACCTTCTTCCTGACACCAGTGCAGTGGCTGGCCAGAGAAGGTAGCATGTTTGTGGCCCTCAGTGCCTCCACATTCAGCCTTCTGGCAATTGGGATTGAGAGGCATATGACTATGGTGCGTCTGCGTCCATGTGAGACAGCACGTCGGGGGAGACTTCTTGGACTGCTGGCGGCCTGCTGGCTTGTGTCAGTGCTGCTCAGTGCCCTGCCCAGCCTGGGCTGGAATTGCCTGAACAATTTGACCTCTTGCTCCACTGTGCTGCCGCTCTATGCCAAGAGTTACGTGGCCTTCTGCATCAGTGTCTTCAGTGCACTGTTGGTTGCCATCGTCATCCTCTACATCAGGATCTATCGCCTGGTGACCTCTAGTGGCCGCAGGGTCAGCAGCCGACCTTCAGAGCATTCACTGGCCCTGCTGCGGACTGTGGTTATCGTTCTTGGAGTGTTTGTCATGTGCTGGGCCCCTCTCTTCCTCCTGCTGCTGCTGGATGTGGGTTGCAGCCCAGATAATTGCCCTGTGCTCTACCAGGTGGACTGGTTTATCGCCCTAGCTGTGCTCAACTCTGCCCTCAACCCTCTCATATACACTCTGTCCAGCAGGGAGATGAGGGCTGACTTCTTCCGGCTGCTGTGTTGCTGTCAGACCAGCATGGAGCACACAGGGGGGGCTGTTGTGGGCAACCCCCACCTGGGCACTGTCATCCCCACAGTGGAAAACAGCAAGACCAGTTTGGGTGGAGGAGGGGGCAGCGGGGCAGGCAAGTCCACGATGAATAGAGGGAAGGTACCGACACCTATGAACTCTGACAACAAGCATGGAGACCCCTCTGCCACCGCTGTGCCCCACCCCTCTGGGCCTGCAGACCTACTCTCAGCTGTGCTTGTGAAGGCAGGGGCGCTGCCGCCCCTCAGCAAATTCTAAGTGAAAGCACCTTAAAGAGGCCTTACAGTCACACAGAACTGACATATCCCTGCTATCAGCCACCTTTTGTTTATGCACTATGGCCAGTGTAGCACGGACAGGATGAAGTAATGATAGCTAAGACATTCAGTTGGAACCAAAAAAATCCAGATTGTAGATTAAGAGTACAATCAAGATAGTTTAAAGCCACTATTTTTACAACAACTCAATAGCAGCAATATTACTCACAGCACCAAAGTAAATGAAATGTTGTGTTTGTCTTATACAAGGATTTAACATTTCAAATCTATGAAAAATAATAGAACAGCTTCATGGACACGGACTAAAGAAGCCCCAAATCTCTTAGCTCAACCTATGTCTGTGAAACTATAGGCTTAATAATAATTCAAACAACACGGTATTATGAATTTCACTAGTGTTGTGTCTGTCATTGTGTTTTGTTTTTTTTTGTTTTTTTTATTTCTATTGAGCAGAAAAGATGAAATTGGGGCACTTTTTTGCATGTGCTAAATGCATGCACTCTTAAAACACCTGCATTTTCCACAACTTGACTTTTTAAACTATTTATTTTCTGTGAAAACATTTGTCACCTTATAAACTGTTAAGGTATACTTTTTGCTTTGTGTGCATAAAAATCGTCACGGTACTGGGACTTTATTATTGATTTTGTAATGATTTGAGATGCACTGTGAGAGAAAATGACACTAAAGGTTTATTATCAGACCAGAGGCCACATGAGGCTGACATGCTAATCACACACCAGTAAACAAAACTGTTGGATGAAGGAAAATAGGTGATCCAACCTTGCTATTCTTGGATCCTTACCACTAGTGGGGCCGAAATGTAAAGTTTGTCCTGATGGTGGCGTTAGAGGAAAAGCAATCTTGTTAACTAAATCCTAAAAAACGGTTCTGAATGTAGTGGCAATTATAGGACTTAAGACATTACCGCTGTACTCATTACCACATGTGGTTTATCTTTCATTACTCTAATTTGTACTTTGTCAGCAACAGCTGCACTGTGAGCTGAATTAGCGTGTCTAATAACTACACTTATGGACTTTTTTTTTTTTTTTTTGCTTTTCATCAGCACATCTAGAAACCACTCACACATCAACTAACCACTAGTGAATAGGAGTGATGGATGTGAATTATTTAATGGTAGTAGACTGTAAATTACATTTCTGCCTAGGGTGGTGTAGTGCCTGATACCATTATATAGCAAATAAAATAAAATCCTATTCCCTTTTATGAGATTTTCACGTGTCATGTTGTGATATTAAATCTATGACTTGCCCACTTTCAATCCTCTGCCTCTCATCCAAGCTCAGTGTCTGTGCTGATCCTCAGCATAGATAGAATTACAGGAAAGAGTGATATTTTGTGTTTAGATTTGACCCTTTGTGAGCATTTTTGCCCCTTTTCCTCCATATGAATGGTAGATGTTAGCTCATCTCAGTCCGTTGTAGGTTATTATTAAAAGATAAGCTATACATATATTAATGTAGAATTGCTCTAATTTGTCAGTTAATCATTTGCTATTCAGACATGAGAAGAGAGATGTCATCTGACTTAACCTGCTGCACTGTTTAATATCCTAATGAGAAGCTGATTGATGCTCTCTTATTCCCATTCATAGGAAGACCTGGGTCAGACAGTTATGAATAATGAAGAAAAATTCTTGATATTTATCGTAACTAGGGGATTTTGGGCTGGTGAGGTCAGATAGCATGAATCTCACTTTGAAGTTTCCTGTTATTGTGAAATATGTCCTGTGATTGTGAGTTTTAAGGAACTTATCATGCCAAACCCGAGTTTCTAAATGAATAAGGTAACCAAACTGATTTAAACAGCACAAGGATTTTCACATCACACATTTACTGGATGTGTTTAATCAAAAAGAGTTATTGATGTGGCATTTTGTGTTATGAATTCTGAGAAATGATCAGACATTGGATCCAGGTTTATTTCCTAGATGCTGAAGACCTTCATTCCACTTGTTTTTGTTCCAGAAAACCTGTGGCAGTGATGGTTACTTTGAACTGAATCGATAGATGGGCTGATAGCAGAAGAGTTTGTTGTTCATACCACATTGCATAGCAGAGACCAGACAGGAGCTGACAGACTGGCATTTCATGCTCACCTCAGTTAAAGGATGTGCCTCTGTTCTGCACCTCCAGTTCTGATGGAAAAAGACAGCGAGGATGCGATACCAGTCGAGCATCTCCAGCTTAAAGGTCACTGACTGCTTCCTGCCAGAAATGTTTGAACGCTCTTTCCTGAATTAGCCGGGGATGATCGTGGCCTTATGCCATCTGGAAAATTAGGAAATGCCAAAATGTTGAGCTGTGTATGGAGTATAGTCATTTACAGTCAGTGAAACCCTCTCTCCTTCACCTCTATTTCCTTCCTGTCCAACCTGTTTTCCTCTTTATCTTGAACACCATCGTTTAGTTTGATTAAAATGTCCTTGTTGTCTTATTCTACAAATTCAGTTGGAAAAGAGAGTGTTTCCTTATTTAAATTGGTACATGGAAATATTTAGTATGATAGAACTCTACAATGTCAAAAGTTCAACTAAAGGAAAAAAAAGTGTTTTAAATTTAAGGTTTTTTTTCTTATTCTCTGACTAACAGTCTCAGCAGACTAACAAATTTAATCATTTTTGCCTTCAGTCTTCATCTAGACAAAGAGAAAACAGCTCAAACATGTTTAGTATGAATTAACATATTTCTTTTCATTCGCATTTTCTACTTTGTGTCATCAAATTCCCTTTCTCCAAACACCTGAAACAAACCCATTTGCTAACTGGGTCAAACACCTTAATAAATCATGTTAACTAAATAGCCGTCACCAGTCTTCTTTGAGGATTTAGGCATGGTGGATTTGTGTCATTCTCTGTGCACAATGCTTATTTGCATATGACTAATGTGAACACGACAGAGGACAAGAGAATCACACCACCCCCTGTCATTGTGATCCTGGCTTTACACTGTTAGTGTGTTGTGGAAATGTGTATCCATGTGTGTGCATCTGTATGTGTTTTTTTTTTTTTCAGACAGACGTGTGTACGTGTGCATGCATGTGGGTGTATATTTGAGACAAAGAACAAAGACTCCATCTGGTCAGAACCACTGAATGTGCCAGTATGAAACACTTCTGTCATTCTCAAGTCCCCTTTTTGAAGCCGCTTGGAGGTGGAGTGGGGCCAGGCGGAGAGCGGCGAGGGGTCCCATTTGAGGCTGCCGCTCACGCAGGGAGCCCCAGCTGAAGCCATTCTCTCCTTTATAGCTGGGTTATACCAGTCTCACCAGAAAAGACACACACACGTACACATTTGTCTAGAGTGTAATGATTTTTCTTCCCTACCATCACTTCCAAAGCTCTCTCATCCAATGCAGTGTAATTATATGTGGAACAAAGAAAGTGAAGACCCAGGCAGACTTTCGTGATAAGCTCCCCAGGATCAGAGGGCTTTATCCAGGGAGCAGCTGGGAAGAGGCTTGTGGAGAGTGAAGGCAAAGGTTACTTTTATAGGAAAATGTCTGAAGGAGCTAGCTGAGATGTGGATTGGTGGACACTCCTCTCAGCATCCCTCTCCACACCCCGCTGCCATTAATTCTCCTGTCTAGTGTCCAGTAGACTCAGTGGAGTCAATGAATCATTTCAACGCCTTGGCTAAATAATTTTATCACCACTTTCTTATTCATACCTTTCCACATCCTTATAGTGGACACCCCTGGGACACTATCATGTGGGAGTCAATGGCCTAATGTGTGCCTTGTAGGGTGATAAAGACTAAATAATTGGTAATGATTATTACCAATTGATTTATTTATGCCAGAAAAGTGTGAAAAATGCCCATATCAATTTCTCAGAGTCCACTAAAATATCATCAAATTATTTCTTTTGTATGAATAACAGTCCAAGATACAAAGATTCTCAATTTACAATGATTTAAAACAGAAAAAACATCAAGTCCTCACATTTGTGAAGCTTAAATCGGCAACTATTTGGCATTTTTGCTCAATAAATTACCATAAAGATTACTTTTTCAAAACTGTCATTCATTAACTTTCTGTGAAACAACGAACTGATCAACCACTTGTTTCAGCAACTAGTCTGTTTAGCAGAATGAAATGATTCAGAATCTCACCTTCTACGTCTGTGACCAACCTTTGAATGCCATGCTATCATAACACATAGGTGGCAGGAGTGGATAAGCAATCTCTTCTAAATTCTTCTCCTCTTCCCAAATCCCCGCGAAAACAGCAGCTGCGTTCTCTCTAAACCTTCTCTGATTGCAGTCTTCTGGCAGGGCCTGACGGCATGCTCACACCTGCTCGCACTGACCTCCAATCTATCTCCTCCACGCCTGCCTGCCACAACTGTAGGGATTAGCATGTCTGGGATAGGGGATAAGTGAGAAGGAGGACGGCGGCTTTTAGTCTGATATGCGTGTCCCGACCCTCACTTGTGGCATTGAGCGTGTGTTCACAGCTGGCTGATTCTCTGCCTCTGTACATGCAAGCAGCCTGGAGATTTAGGCTGTGTGAAGGAGTCACTGGAGGTGGGGGAAAACCCATGATAACCTTTTGATGTGTTTGAAGAGTTAAAGGCCAATGTGTGTGCCTCATCAATATACAGAATATCAATTTTGAAAGAAAGTACTAACATAAACTTAAAGAAACAAAATCTTATCTCTTTGTCAGAGAGCTACTTAAAATATTGACCTCCCTTTAAAAGCTTTATTTGACCTTTCACCTTGGATGACCTTTTAAGATCAAAATTTCTGTCTTGATAGAAACCTGGGTGAAATGGTGGCATATTTGTTTTCCTGATAACTATCTAATAACAGTAGGTGTTCCTATTAAAAGGATGACTTGATAATTTTATATTTCTCTTAATCTTGACAAAAGAATCACACCACAAGGTCTGTTTAGTTGCTGCTCAGAATCTATCAATTAGATGAAGTATGTCTATTTGTCACAGAATTGCTTGAATTTCCTTTTCTTCTGAGTACTTTAATGACTTCTCCTCAATGTTGGCTTAAAAGATGAGATTTGGATTTTATTCATGACCTTGGACTTAAAATAAGTCTATTCATATAAAACACTTTAAGTGTTCAAAAGGAAAAAAAAGAATTTTGAACATCTACAATTCCATGACTATTACTGAGTGTGATTTGATCAAAAATTCAAAAATGTCACCAAAAATCAGTTTTTCAAGGTCAGAAACTCACTTTCAGTTTCTATCTCTATGGAACATCCTTATTTGTATGTGCTTGTGAATCTGTCAGGCATGTTTGTGTGTTTTGCGTGTGTTTTCCTGAACATGTCTTCTGGCTCTGTGGCGATCACAGGTGTTCATTCCTCTGAGGCCGTCTGATAGATAACCAGCTGCCGTCACCGCATAATCGTTGACACCCACCACATCTGACATTACACAGATTCTGATTCTGATATGACAGCTGCACACATACGCAGAGTTGAGCACATTTCACAATTTACACAGATTACACAGCCTACACAAACTCATAAAAATATGGTTTCACGAGCATAACAGAAATTAGCTGATAGAAAAACTGTAAAGTCCCAAAAGCAGAGACAAGGTAAGAGCTATACAAAAGGCAGTGAAATATGAGCGTGATATTTGTTTGATTTTTACATGCTGCATTGCCACTGTCGTTATTATTCATATCCCTCCCCGGGGGGCCTTGTTTGAAAAATGGGACTATAGCGGCCCCCCTCCATGTCATCGTCTCTCTCTTTTACGCTCACAAACACTCACGCACACACACACTTGTTTGGAGTTGTGTTGGAGAAGTACAGCCAGACAGTGTCTCCCTTCTCCTCCTCCTTCTTCCCCCTTCCTTCATCTCTCCCCCCTTTCCGCCCCCTTTTTTTTTTCTTTCCTTCACTCTTTCTCCCCAATAGAGAATGATCCAGCTCGCCTCCTCTCCCCGTCATGCGGGTAATCAGCCTCTGCTATTTCATTTGGCTCAGTAATGAAAGCAATCCCAGTGCTTTTCACTGCAGCGCAGCCCAAATAATGAGGGCTGCCTCACCCCTCCTCAGCCACACCTCACCCCCAGTACTCACCCTCTCCCTCCCAACCCTGCTGTTAATGGATGAAGGAAAGCAAATGTGTGTGTCTGTGTGTGTGTGTGTGTGATTGAGAATGTGAAGCATGCAATCTTGCCAAGTCCTTTGTGCCTCTTTTCTCTCTTTCTAGGCTGCAAAGGAGTCTATTGTTTGAAATCTGATCAGCTATACTCTTATTCAGACTATTTTAGTGGTGTTCTCTTTTCGAATCAAACACAAAATGATGTTTTCATCTTCATAACTGGTTCCCAACCTTGACTGCATGTGATCCCATGATGCAGAGCCATGTTGTGACCACTCACAGGTCGAATGTGTGCATGTGTTTGAGTTCTTTCCCTTCTGTGATTAATTTTTTAAAGGCTTGAAGGGGTAAAACCACACAATATCTCACAAGAAACAAGCTAAAATCAGCAAAAAGAAGTCTGATAAATAAACATTATTTTGTTTGACAGAAATTAGTTTTTGATTGTTTCCTTCCCCAGTAATCATCTTGCGATCAATCAGATCAGATCAGATTAATATCCAGAGCCCTTGTGTGGTTTCAACCCCCAGGTTGGGAACCGCTGCTGTTCTAGATGATCTACATGTAGATTCAACACTCTTGAAAAGCATCTTTTTTGTGTACAGATTGAGGTGCTTCAACACAGCAGGTAAATTATGCAACCCACCATCTTTTACTAGTGATAGAAAATAATGCTCATGATAATAATTAATACAACACAGGCAATATAAAGTTTTGGCTTGAAAAACAATGATCTAAATCATTCTTGCATTTGTTAGAAATGGTCAGATGTCACCAGTACACGTTGTCTCCTCTCTAAAATCTGATTTTTGCCACACAACACTGCAACCAGGCAGCAGACGGGAACACACTCCAGATGGCAAGAATTTAACTCAAATGCAACTCACCAACCAGCATATAATCATTTGGCCAGGCGAAAAAAAAAATCTGCGATCAAATATGTAGGAAGTGTGAGAATGTTGCCGTGATTCACAAAGTTTGAGAGTTTGTCAGAGTCATCAGTGTTTCCTGATTAGCATCCCTCAGCTCCAAATGTAGCCTGCAGCTCAGCTTCCGGGCTTAGCTTTCAGTCAGTGAAAAGACAATGACAGCAGTGACAGGTCGCTTTTTTACAAACCCAGCATTGTCTACCAAATGCAACGTAGTCAACCAACAAGAGATACAGGTCAGCAAGGTCAACACGAGTACCAATACAACACAGCTTCTCTGTTGCTTACGATGAACAATCAACAAGTAACATGGAGACATGTGTCGAGCAAAATCCTCAACATACAGCAGCATGACAGTACAGAACAGACCGCAAGAAAATGAACAGAACAGACTATATAGTACAGTACAGATGTGTCTTTGTGTAAAAAAGCATCTGAAATATGACTGCTGTTGGTAAAAACCTTATATCTTTGAAAATAGCATTGTTTTTATAATGGTGATGAATTTCTCAACATTTATAAAAGGATTTCCCCAAGTAGGTGTGAAAAAAATGTTTCTCGTCCTTTACAGTACAATTTAATTTATTGATTCTGGTAGAAATGTGGAAAATCAGCAAAATACTGCAAGGCTTTCACCTAACAACAGTAATATTTTATCAGTGTCAATGAGGTGTTTTTTTTTGTGAAACAGCAGTAATTTAATCTCAATCTTCTGCAGGTCTTCTGTAAACTGGGGCTACGTTCAGAATATGCAGACTTTCTCCTAGATATAGCTCTACTAACTTCCTCTGCGTTCCAGTCAGAAAGAAATGCAATAAGGAAAGGGAGAATTTCAGATGTCCTGAAGTCAGCCCCCTCGGTTCAGCAAGGAGATGAGAGAAAGGAGGTCTAGCACAGGTGGTCTAGAGTTCAGGTATTGCATTTCATGTGAATCGATCCCCCCGGATGTTAGAGACATTTGGCACAAGTACAACAGCAGTGGTGGGTGAGGGCATTAGCGGCGTGTTGTATCATCATCAAAAGTAGTCCAGTTGAACAGGAAGATCCCTTCAAACATTCAAGAGTGTCCGATCATGATTAAATCCTGAAGGTCTAGGAGGGGTGTCTGGATCAGTCAGAGTGTCTGCACCAGTACGGGGAACAGCAGGGAGAGGTGCTCAGCACCTCGGATCGGGAGTTTGTGTGTAGTGTAAAAGTGGATGACCTCTGGGATGGAATCAAAGGGCGGGCTATTCTGTCCCAGCACATACTTGCCATCTTTATATTGTGTGAACTTCATGTGCATGAAACCCTGGCAGCTCCTGTGGGGGGAAAAAAGAATTGAGATGGGGAAGGAGACAAAACAAGAAAGAGAAAGGGAGTGATACAATATGAAACTGAAAAGGAGAAGTGTAGAGGAGAGAAATGAGAGACGACATGAAATGTGGGGCACATAAAACATGGTGCAGCCTTCCACGCATTTTGACACATAATGACACGGTGGAAACGACAACCTGGATTTATGTTCACTTCTTTTTTTCGTGCATTTTAGGACATGATTCTAACCAAGATTTAATACCATGTCACAAATTAGGCGGGGACATTATGATGGATGGATGAGTGGTGTAAAAGCACATGGGAGGAAAGACAAAGGCAGAGAGAGAAGAACGCTGGACTGTGAAAGCGGTTGAGCCGAGAGAACTACACTGCTTCCTCCCCTTTAAGAGCCAGGCAGCCACGAGAGAACTTCCCCTTTAAGAGCCAGTCAGCCAGCCATGATGTACGTCTAATTATAGAAGCAGAGGGAAAGACAAGGACTGAAACCGGTCACCATAATTGTCATTGTTCTAGTAAACCAAATTAAATTTGGAAGAGCAGTGAAACCAAAGAAACTCACTGTGACTTTAAGCTGCCAAAACAACAGGCAGTTCATGATCATCCCACTGGCCTCCTGAGCACTGAGAGACAGACGCTTCATTACATCGGTGCTCAGAGTTGACAGTGGGCTTTCATCCAGTCCTGTTTGTTTTGGGGACTCTTTGTATCTCATGGTACATTAGAACCAACTAGAGCTCTTCCATAAATATTCATGTTGGTTTAAACATTGGCAGGCCTGTCTGTGTCAGTGCTGACTCACTTTGGAGTGTCTCTTCATTTTGTCTCCTTTAAAACAAACTTCGTCATTCCTCCCATTGTTCACATTACTGTGTATTCTTAATATACTGTAGGTGTGGTTCACTTTTTCCAAGAACTACCACAATAATAAAAACATGTGGATGCTGTGTTATCTCCAAACTTTAGTGCCCTTCCTCAAGGATTTTCTAGAATAATGGCAGTAGTGACTAAACCAACCCGCCAACCAGTCACAACACCCAGGCTGAATGACAATCCAGACACAGAAATTATGGGAAATAGTTTCCGTCAAATTGGAGACATTGGTTCATTGTGCTCACTAAAGTAATTGCTGATATCTGGGAATATGGCAACATAGCTACAAAGTGCAAGAAACACAAACGTTTGGAGAACCCAAAGGATTAAAGTGTCCACCGATCACCTGACTGAAAGGCTTTACTCGGTGCCGGAGGGACAATAATAACACAAGAGTCTGCATTCTCTACTTTATCATGTACACAGTCTTTTATAGACTTTCTTCAGGCATACAAGACAAGCAGAATGCAATGTCTTACACAAGATCACACTCAAGAGTTTTGTAGTCCTCTGGCATGTGTGGACTCACATGAAGGACAAGAGACTCAATGTTTGAGACAAACACTTAAAACATTCAGAAAAGGTTATTCTCCATAAACAATGATGTCATGAAAAACACCAGGCAAATTTGGAGTTAAAACTAGAATGAGCGCACCAAAAATGCTGGTAATAATCTCTCATCACACAGGTTGACTGTGTGCATGCGCAACTGTGGAAAGTAAAGAAGTTCAAAGTAGGTCAGAGTCTTTAAATCTTAATGGTTGTTTAAAATGATTTTACAGTTTGCCTTCGTCATCTCTTCCAGATATGTTTAGCTAAGCAGGAGCCTTGTTTGAAACCTATATGATCAAACTGCTTGTGTTTCTTGCCATGTCTGACCTCCATTGAGTTATGTTGTGTTCTTGGATTTCCGCTATTAAATTTGTAAGTAAAATTGTATTATTACTTATACAAATTATGGCCAAAACTCAACGCACAATAAAGGCTGTATGAAACCAGAGATTCCCTTTGAGCTGATTAATGATCTAAGATGCTTCAACTCCTTTCAGATTTAATGCTGTTCTTTGTTTCATTAAGACTCTAAGTCTACTCTGTGAAGGGCGATTCCTCCTTCTAAACAACTGAAAGAATGTAAGGTTGATAAATTTTGCAGGTTCATTACTTGTTCCAGACCCAACTGTGGAACTGGTGCCAACTGTGACCTTGTTGCTTGAGCAAATGTGCGTGTGTACTAATATGTGTGTGTCACACCCACTCTACTCATGTAAATGAGTAATGCATGAGCTTGTTTATATGTCAGCACGACACGGTGACACTTGATGTCTCCCCCTCCTCCCTCTCTCTCTCTCTCTCTCTCTCTCTCTCAGCCTCCCGCTCCCCTTTCCATTCCTGATTCCCTTCTTGTGTGGCCCACAGAAGGTAATTCATATTCATTAGTGATTATGGGGAGGATGATGTGTGCACTGAAGTGTGCTCTACCTGCCTGATTACCACTTAGGGGGCCCTGCTGGGGCCAAGGAAGAGGACCACAGAGAGGGGCCAAGGATGGGGTGAGGACAGAGGGATGATGAGAGGGCAGTGTCAGCCCAGGACAATGGATCGTGGTAGTAATTACAAGGAAGAGATTTGACCAGATAAGCAGTATTGTGCTCTGCAAATGAGTATTGGGAGAGGAATCAGTGCAGCAGTGATCTTAAGTGGGGGTGACAGAGGATGGGAGGGAGGGCAAGAGAAGGAGGTGAGACAGATGGAGAGGTGTGGAGACTGCGATATGAGATCAGTAGCTCAGGTGGATTTACACACACTTCGCACACACTCCGCAGTCACACGGCAGGAAAAAAAAGAGAAGAGTGCAATCAAATTGTAAAGCAGTTAAATGCTGAGGTTCTTCATTGCTTGTTGTGGTAGCAGAGTTAGTGTGTGTGAGTGTATGTCCATGTCCTACCGTAGGGACAGGGAGTAGTCAGAGCGGTTGGTCTGACTGTTCCTCACCAGATAGCTGCACTCTTTACACAACGTTAGTAGGGACTCTGCCTCGGAACGTGAGAGTGAACCATGGTACCATCTGACGGACAGAGCACACACATACATACACACACACACAATAAGATCAAACAAATCAAAAGCTGTTTTATCAGCAATGGATATTCTTAATATGATAAAAGTGGTTTGGTGGGATTCCAACACTATTTTGTGAGAAGTTGACATCAAAGAAAATCAATAGTGTCATGTTATCAATTTGATGCAACAAGTTGCCAATTACACCAAAATATATCAAGATTAGTATAATAATGATCATTACAGCAAATATAATACAAGGGGGAGTATTAATAGTATGAATGTTTCTAAAGATTATTTACATCAAAGGAGTAATCTCCTGATTTAGCATTGCACTCAAAATGCACTCAAAACGTTTTAAAAAAGGAAAAAATTGATGCAGCAAAACCAGACACATCATCTTTTTTACTTCTTGCATTCTTCTTCCTTGACAAAACCTGGTGCCTACATTACCCACAACACAATTTGACTGCAGACAGTTTGGTTGGAGGTTGGGGTTTGTTATGCTAGTAGCAGCTAATGTAGCCGTCAAGCCAAGGCAGTAGTATTAGAGCCAGGTCTATGTGATTATTTATTTATCTAGACTTATGTCATTTTCCATCCTCTATAACTTGCTACAATCAGACTGTGAAATTAGAGTCTGGGACTAGAACAGTTTTAAAAATAGAGGAAGTGTTTCATCAGACTATCATCAAAAGACAAAATAGGTGAAATACATATTTTTTTGACATACTTTTTTTGGACATGACTTCACCAGGTGCACTGAATGTTACAGATTGACAGTGATGCTGTTTATTCAGTTTAAAACAGAGCTGAAGAAGCCCACAAAGCTCATAACAGTCCTTAAGAGATCATCAGGCAGTAATGGGGCAAAATAATCAACTACCACCCTCATGTATATGTATGCACGTTTGTGTTTGTGTATTCGACACTGTGTGTGTTGTGCGTGTGCGCATGTGTATGTGTGCTAAAAGGGGTGTCATATGCTTGGATTTCATTAATAAAACAACCCTTTATGTGCACATAAATTACACCAATGATGTATGAAATTACAAGACCAAAATAAATGTGTGTTTTTAGTGTTCTGACTTAATTAGTTTTCCTTCTAACCTTTTGCAATTCTATAAGCTCTGATGAGTGCTGCTTAGCTAAAACACATAATCGTTTCGTTTGAATGTGTCCACACCCCTTAATAGATTAAAGCGGTGCAATAAAATTAGTTTTTTGACTTTATTTAAGATGCCTGGTTTCATCCTATATTTCTGTGACATCTGAACATCTTACTCTTAACTTTCCTAAGACTGATGTGCACATATATATTCATTTCGCACAGAATTGTGGGTACAACTAATATCAACTGTATCACCGGTACAACTGTTAATGCTTTTGTTCTTCTAAGACACAGCAATTTCGTCACTGCACATTACATTCAGGGTAATTAAATTAATGGCAACAGGGACACTCAATCACTGAGTATCAAAAGTCATTGAATATCAAGGCATGTAAACCTTTTAATCTAATTAAACCTTAACAGCAGTCTGATCTACACTCCAATACATAAAAAGTGATATATGTTCTTTAGCTCCGATGGGTTTAAAATAAAGACAGCATACATACACCTGCTTCTCCAGAGGCAGTGTGGGGTCCACTCTCTCCCCAACCATAGTGAGGCCTTCCTGTGGCATTCGAAACTTCATCCCCCCTCCTGCCAGTGGGCTGGACCTGGGCCCCGGAGGACGCAACCGCTCTGTGGGCGATGACGAACGGTCCCACTCTGCGCCATCAAACTGCACTGTTGGCAGACAGGGACAGAAAAAGTGAGTCACATTATTTACACTCTGCTGTGATCAAAAAGGGATTAACCCTCACAGCCAGACTTGGGTAAACATCAGACATCCGGCTATTACAAAACCAGGCATGCAGCAGAGAGACCTCTTGGGCTGAATTAGAAGAGAGCAGGTTCGGCTCTGACAGACTGCAAAACTATCAGCATCATCACAATTAATATCATCAACATTTTCCCCCGGGCCAGATGGAGACAGGAAGCTGGCGTCTTCCATGCCTGGCTCTGGTGCACTTCTGCATCTTCCAGTAGACTATACGCCACTTGATATTGACTAAGCAGATTCGACTCTGGTACGAATTGCAGACTGAAGTGTTATTTACCCCTCTGTGCCTGCTTTCAGTGAAATTCAATGTACAGAGTTTGCGATTAAAATGCACTACGGCAGCATCGAGCACACTGATATGAACAAGTGAGACAGCCTACTTAACAGGGAGCTTTTCATGCATGGTTGATACAAGAGGGAGATACGGTAAGAAGGGAGTGCTTTAAACCCTAAAACCTAACAACCGAGCAGTCGCAACAGGCAGGGACAGATGCAGGTGGTGCAGATGCGGGTTACTGGGGGTTTACGGTGAATGTAGAGCAGATGTAGGACAACAGCCTGGGTCATGGAGGTTAGGGCAACTGCACACGTGTGTGTTTGAGGTGGGGTGATAATGGAAGGCAGGTTAGGGGGTTGTGTTCAGGGGTGAGAGGTCACCTTGCTCTCTGACGGGGGGCTCCTCCTCCAGCTGACCCACTGGGGCTGGCCAAGGCAACACCGACAACTCCCTCATTTCTAATGCAGGGGGGAAAGCGGGAGGGGGAGGAGGCGAGAGAAAAGGGGAGCGACAGAGTGAGAAAAAAGCAGATGGGTTTGAAAAAAGTTAACCAAAAGGAAGATACGTGACAGAGGTGGTGATGATTGAGAGGTGAGACTGAAATTGGGTGCAAGATTTTGATGTGAGGAGGCGAGAGTAAGCGAGAAGTAAGACGTGAAAGAGGTAGAAGAAAGGGAGGCCCTGTTGAAAGTGGGAGAGGCGGCGTGTGTGCAGATGACAGGGATGTGGTGTCAAGAAATGTAGTTAACTATACTTCCTGTCATGTAGAGAAGTAATATACTCTATCTCCTGTCCTTGCAGATAAACAGGTATTTCAGACCCTATTTTTAGAGTAACTTATCATGTGAGAGATGACTAGAGAAAGCAAAGAAGATAGGACACAGAGAGGACAGGGGAAGTCAGAGGCTGCATTATTTATAGTCATCTGAATGAATCCACTTTGAGAAATTGTCTGGTAGCGCTAGAAGCAATGAAAACAAAATGAGACTTCATGTGTGCTGCAACCCACAGTGTAGTGTGACAGAGGAACTGAGGAGCATGGGGGCAGAATAATGCACAATACATTGTCCTACCTACAGTAGGAGGGCGGCAGAAGGTGCACAGTGAGACAGAACTGAAAATAGCTCATTATCTACCATGGCAGGCAACCATCAACTGTAATAGTAATTTCTGCAGTCTCGCACGCACGCACACACACATATACACACACACACACACACATTATGCGATTTGCCAGCTTCAGCCCCAGCTCAGAGCGAAAACAGATTACAAAACAAATACAAGGAAAAGAGGGGTGACGTCTTAATGAGCCGACAAATCCAAAGACCCCCCAGGCCCGGGACATCAAAGGCCATTTGAATGGGCGTTTGGAAAGAGACCCAGGCTGTAGGCTACATACATGCCTCTCTCCTTCCCTGGTTAATTATTGAGCAGGCAGACACACTCCGCCACTTTCTCTGGCTCTCCGTGAATTATTGATGCATGGCGCAGTACAATGGCCCCATCTGGAGCGGGCGGCACCTCCGCTGAAGCCAGGATTAAAGTGTGGCCTGGCACCCCTCAATGGGAGACATGCACGCGAAGACACACACACACACACACACACACACACACCTGACACCCCTAAACACCACACTCTGCTGCCTGCCCGCTCACTACCGCATCACATTTCACACCTCTAATTCTCAAACAAAACTGAGAGAGACACACGGAAAGAGAGAAGGGTGTAAATGAGAAGCACACAGAAGTAGTTGAAGGGTTACACGAAAGGAGAACAAGTGCGGAGACAGGCAAGACAATTTATTACAGATCAGAAATGTGCTCAGCCAACTGAGTGAGAGATAAGCTCAGGTAGTGGTGTACTGCAGACAGAGAGGAAAATTCCATCAAGATTCCTCTTGCTCAGTGTTTGGGTGGCTGTTGTCCTCCTTAACAACGAATCTGGCCTAGTCTCCTTGAGTAAAATAAGGTGAGAGGATTTCAGTTGTTTCCACTGCCTTATCCATCTTTTAAATATTTCTTGATCGACTCACCACACTTTGAAATAAGGCAGATCACTAAACCCTTGTCTTATGGTCCAGTGTACTGCTAATCTCCTGCCATACTAGACTGCATCTGAGCTGTAAGACAGTCCCCAAGTAGATAACGGAATGAAAACCAGTAGAGCTCTGGGTCCTGAGATCCAGGATTGTAGCCTATTATTGCTCATCAAAGAAATCATCGAATTGGCAGATTTTTGTATTTCTGTGGCTAATGTGAGCTGCAAACACACATACAAAATCACACAGAGAGTAGACAGCCAATAGAGGCAGGACATCAAACAGACCGACAGAACCGTCATTAAGAGGATTTTGGTGTGATGCTGTGGTGATAATAACTCTTGCTTTTTAATTCACAGGAAGATCTCATGATTTAAAATTCCATGTTCTCACCTCCTGTCACAGGGTGAAACTTTCCACACTGTCAAAGTATATCAAATCTCTATAAAGAAAACCATCACCTAAACCACATTCTTTTCCTGTGATTCAGGGTGACCCAGGTTACTCCTACTAAAGGTGAAGGTCTAATAAACAAAACGTGGATTCAGTATTTCTGTTTCTATCTGTCAGATTGAAACACTGGGAGCTCTCTCTACTGCAAAAGACTCAACACAAACACACAAAAAACATGTCTGAGCTCCTCTTCCTGATAAGAAAAGGCTGAATACCAAACAACACACATACATGCACATCATAGCATGTCACTCATTCACTTGCTGGGAACATCTGGCTTCTATTCACTTCAAATGGGAACCTGTGGATTTGTCATAGACGGAGAGCTTTTAGTACTCTGCTTTGTTCTCAAATACAAGACAATGAGACACATGAATGGTTTACAGACAAAGGCATACTCACATCAGTGCTCACAGCCTGTATTCATGACTAGTACTTCAAATCTACTAAACTATATCCAGAATATATGCTGAAACATCAGTTCTGTCTCACACTTGAACCCAATGGACGAAACAGGTGACAGCAATTCAGTTATTTGTGGTCTGCCAAAATCCAACGTGTGCCTGGCGCCTCAACTACCTGCTAATATTTACCAGAAATGATCTGAGGGGGAGGGAATGCTAGGCCAAGCAAGGTTTTCATTTCTGTGTTGCGCACAGGACACATCACCTTGAATGATGGATAGCTGATTTTTCAAACACACCAGCTGTTTTCTGTGTCCTCTTAATAAATGAAGAACAGACAAAGACAATAGAACAGCTTCATTAAGTCCATTAATGAAGACATCTGTTCTTCAAACAGCCCTCACATCCCGTCTTCTCACTGCACACAAAGACCTTCTGCTGGGCAAAACGGCCCCCATAAGGAAAGACAATTAACACTTTATAACAGGGCAGAGGGAAAAAAAATACATGCATTCACATAAGTTCTCCTTCATAATATGGATCTGCACCATTTTGATTTGAATATTAAAAGCATGACACATTCCTTGACAATCATTTCTGAGTATCCATTTTCCAGATATTCATTATATGAATTCCCGTGTGGATTCATGCAGCTCTTCATGTGCTGCTCTGTTTTTCTTCATTTTTCCTCTTTCACCTATCTCGCTCTAAGTGGGGCATTATCTCTCTTTTCATATTCCGTTGCTCCTTTCGTCTCTTGCCCTACTCTACTTCCATCATCTCTCCGTTTCTCATATTGGTCGTCGAGAGGGAATCACCAAGGACATGCCTTTTCATTAGTGTCATTAAAGGTTCACTCTGAAGGAGAGAGAAAAGCTTCAAGCAACGAGGTAGCGAGAGCAAGAGAGAGGAAGTGTGACAAAGAGAAAAAGGAGGTAAGAGTGAAGGAGAGAGAGTGTGAAAAATGGTCCTTCTACTGCCAGTAAACTGATGAAGAGGCTGGTCTGATACCCCTAAGGCCTGCTTAGAGCCACAGAGAACAGAAATGGAAATCTCATTTTCTTTTCCCTTTTTTCTTTGTCTGCATGTTTGTTTAAGTGCACATATCCGACACAACTTCAACTTCAAGGATGAGCGTGTAAGATTTAGTGGCATCTAACAGAACAGAATTGGCAGAAATTGAATATAATATTCATAAGTATGTTTTAATCAGTGTATAATCCTATAAAACATTGCATGTTGCATCAACATGTTTCTACAGTAGCCCAAAATGGACAAGCCAAACACTGGCTCTGGAGAGAGCCTTTTGCGTTTTTCATGACATTTGCAGTCGGTTCTCCTACCACTAGACGCCACAAAATTTTCATCATCACCACCATCAAAGAACAACACCATCACTACTATCTACCCACCTGGCCTGAGAAGGGAAATGGCCGTGGGTATGCCTGTATCTATTGCTCTTTACAGGGGGACACCTGAGCCAGGAACCAGAAGCTAGGATCTAAAACTCAGAGTGGGTGCTGACTGATAGGATGGATTTAGCCTTCCGCACTACCTGTCTGTTATACAGATCAATGAGGTTACGTTAAACATACAACACACAAACATACATATTCAGGCTCCAACAGGAACATGTACACACTCAGAATAGCTCAGGAAATCTAATCCTGCCCTGTCAGAGCACCTGTATCCAGACATCCAGACACAGCATATATATATGCTGGCCATCTGTCAAGGTGTTCTTGCAAGCTTTGCTAAACTGAGCTTTCTACTTCAGTATTCATTAACATTTGAAAGCACCCTTTACCATCCAGCTTACAGTGCTATTTGCAAAAGTAAGGATAAAGAAGTCAGAAATCAATATTTCTGTATATGTTTATCTGAGTATATCTATTTTACAGTAATAATTTGCAAAATTCTTTGTTCTTTAGCTTTGCTTCTCAGTTGCCAAGAGTCTGCACCCATGTTAGCAGCTTTGTGAGGTTGTATTTATTTATTTATTCATTCATTCACCATTTTAATTTAGCTTGTTAGAATGCAAACACTCACTGATTAGCATTAAACACATGCACAGCTGAGGCTGATGGGAACACGTTGGCCTACCTATGTGGTCATAAACCAGAGCTTAAGACAAACTGAAATTTTGACTTGTTGATGGGGCTAGATGAAAACTAGAAGGGTCACCAAAGTGATTACAATTTATCTTGCGGGGGACATGAATGTTTATACATTATTTCATGAAAATCCATCCAATAGTTGCTGAGATATTTTGGATCTGGACCAAATTGATGGACTGACTAATTGACAATTGCCTTCCATTAAAGCTATGAGGCCAGCATGGCTAAAACAGTGGAGACTGAAGCTATGGCCAGTTAATGAAGACTTTAGGTGTTTTACATAACTGGTGTCAGGTACTCTTTTTGGGACACACACACTCATACTCAGGAGCTTCACTATACAAGCCCAGTCCTCTGCTGCTGTCTAATGAGCAGCTGCACTGGAACAAGAGGAGAATAAGGGCTTTGCTCAGTGGCAACATAATAGTAATTGCTAGGGGTGGCAATGTTATCCATTCACCTTCCCCAGACTTTCAGCCGATTTGCAACTTTCTCATCCTGTGCTCACTCCTCCAACCCCCCCGGACAGTCATCACATGCATCGAATGGCTCAAAGCCCCTGTTCAGGACTATAACACTTAAAAAATGTAAAATACCTGAAACACCCATTCATCTCTTCATTAGGTGTGGTCATCAGAGAGCTAATGAGATGGCACCTTTCATTAGCTCACTAATTGGTGCCGAATGGCTTCAGGGCCAATCTCTCATTGCTGGACTGTGTATTGACTTCCAGGAATTAATGACTGCTGTAATTTGAGCTGCATGGTGGCGATGGGTGACAGCTTTCCAACGTTGTAATTAAAACCCACAGGACTGAGAGAGGCCTGTCACGTCTGACCCTTCAGGCACCGCCGGGCTCACCCTCACACAGCTGGATAAAGTGGAGTCCACATCTGATGGAAAATAAGTGAAATGCTTTGGAGAAAAGCTTTATTCGTATCCTATTTGAAAATAGCAACAGCACGCAATATTTACCCTGGTGATTACATTCAAGCATGGATGGAGCACCATGGTAGCCAAATGGTTACAGCACATGCCATGTAACTGCAACATCTCTTGTTCGAATCTGCCTGGGGACCTTTGTTGCATGTCATACCCTTCTCTCTCTCCCTTGTTTCCTGTCTGCTTCTCTACTGTCAACTGTCAAATAAATTAAAAAAAAACATTTCAGCATGAATAAGCCATTAAAATTAAAATCAGAAAGATTCCGTTCAGAAGCGCTTGTATGAATGCAATGCACACAAATCCACATACAATATGGACCAGCCTCCCTACACCCACACAAACACCCCCACACATATTTGTGCCAACATGCACACAACCTCTTCTCACCCTTGAATTTGATGCCTGGTGATAATCAGAACGAGAAAGCCTGGTTCAGAATCTGTGTATGTGTGTGTGTACAGTATGTGCAGACGCCTGTGTGAAGGTGATGATGAGGCGAGGGCTTAGGGGCTGCTGGCAGATCGCGATGCCCCCCTTTGCCCCCTATAGAGGGTTATCTGAGTGAGTGTGTCACATCCGTGGGGAGAGAGGGCTGCGGCGACAGCCCTGTCACCGCTGCCACGCTGGTGTGTGTATATGTGTGAGAGAGTGTGCTTATGTTAGTGGATGACTGATTACACCCTGCCACAATGGCCCTGACTCCCCCCTCCTCTCCCTCCGCCTCACCTCGCAACAGCCCCCGACCATTAATTCTCCTCAACGCCCCTCCCCTCTGATGAACTGGGCCTCCACAAACATCCAGCGAGCTGCCACCAAACAGACAATAACCTTGGATGTCCCTTTCTATTTCTCTCCAGCTTGCTTTCTCTGCAGCCTCTCTATCCATTTACCTCTCTGTGTCCATCTCCCTCTCATACCTCCTCCTCATCTCTTGCGCCCCCCCTCATTCCATCTTTTCCATCTCCCTCTTCCAGCTCCGTTCTTGTCCTCCCCATCTCTCCCCTCCCTCACATGTGGGCTGTGCCTAGCAACGCTGAGCGGGTCTGGGAATATGGATTAAATGTGAGAATGGAAAATACTGTTTGTGTGTTTACACTTCAGTGCTTTGGTCTGCTCAGACAGACAGCATGCCAGCTCAAGAGTGCTGACTCCAAATGGAAAAAACAAGGGGTCAGACAACTCGCGCCGTGCAAGCGTTTTCCTCCACTGCGTTCTCTAATGGTGCTGTAAGCGCTCCTCCGCGGGAGTGCATACTGTATGTGGCACAGAGAGGAAGAGCTGGAGAGGGAAAAAATGACAGATAAAGTAAGAATGAGTGCTAAGCAGGTGAGAGGTGATATAGGCTTTTAAATTAACTGTCGTGCACCTCCTTTTCAAATCATCCCCACTCTCAAATAAGTTCTGGTGTCTCTTTCCTTGTCTCTGGTTAATGTGATTTGAGCATGAAGACGGTGTGAATGGATATGTGTGTGTATGTGTGTGTTCAGACAATTGTGTGCTGACCATGACCCTTTTATTAGCAGTGGATCAGTCACGCACATGTAGGCATGTAATTAACTGAGAAGGGGAGGCAGAAGAGTGGGAGTGGAGGGAGCTCCTACGAGGCAAGGTTGATTTATTATCCCATCACCTTGACCTTGGTGACTTGGAGATGCAGCTCAATTAAGTCGACTTGGCCTGGCATGCCTTACACTGATCTACTCCTAAACTGTTTCTCTTTACCTCGCTATCTCTTATTTCTCCTTCACCCTCTCCTTCCAATTATACTCGGTAGATGGAACATAATGGGACAGGATGAGACATGCACTGTCAGTGCAACTAAAATAATAATCATGCACCATGCCCATTATTTTAAAAAAAATACTGCGGATAATGCCATTATTATGGAAGAAAATGAACCTGGTGTTCAGTGTCCCTCCTCTGCTAACCCTCTGTTAACACTCACACTCACACTCACACACAAACACACACACACACACACACACACACACACACAAAAACACCGCTGTCATTCCGAATGAACATCTAAGACGTTGTTGTGACTGCGGTCTGTCATATGCGCAAGAGCAAGAAATCAATGGTGACCAGAAGGTGTTTAAATGGTGTGAAAGGGAGAAAAAGATGTGTGTCATTTGAGCTGAGGCAGTGAAGGTCACAGAAGTCTCCGTTTTCTGCAAAAAAAAGAGGGCTCTGTAGATGTAATGTTGGGGGGCAGACATTACATTAAAGGTCAGGACAGCCAGATGAGTATTTCAACATGTAGAATCAGCAGCAGAACTCCTTGTGTGCTCCTGGCAGGGCTCTGACCTTTAAATACAGTCTGGTCTTAACCATTTTCAGCAATTCTATTGAATGATTCCCTTTAAAAAGAGGCATATTTTGTGAGATACCTTATGGTTTATGCTTGGCAACTAACTTCAGGAGCTCTCTGCAGTTGGTATCGATTCACTGTTTTGTTTAAAGACAATGCAATGGATAATTGCCAATATGGATGCTTTAAACCACACCTTCAGTTAAAAATGCTTTTACTGCACACTGCTTAGAGCCTGAATCTAAAAACCTCTTTTTTTTTGCTGAATTTTATTCTGGGAAACTGAGTATCGATTGAGCCTGGCAACATGAAGCCAGGAGAACCAACAAAGTATGAGGAGAGGTTGAGACAATGATGTGATTTGCTGGCTCTTAAAACACTTGAACCTACATGTAAAATAGCCATTTTAATTAAAAAATTAAGCAGCTCATAAGCAAACACCAGTGACAATCCAGTTAATGTAGTATACATTCACTCAGGTGGAGGAATGGTTCATTGAGGGAGATCTACTCCTGTGATTTCAGCCTTTTTTTGGCTGAAATGATTGAAGCATCATGGCTGGGTTTGTCAGACTGTGCTCCCATCTGTTTTTTGCTGACACTGCTGTGATAATGATTTTTCTGGTTACCTGCAAAGGCTTTGGAGATGTGGTCCTTTTTCCATTCCCAGGGTTGATCATACTCATCAGCTGGTCTCTCATCATCTTGTGGCAGCCTGCTGCTCTCCTTGCCCTCCTCCTGAGGTTCTCCATACACAAAGCCCAGACGCTGGCCTCGCTCATCTTCATAGGGGGTGTCATAGAGCTGCACCCCACCCCGTGCCCGTCCTCCTCCTGGGCCACGCTGCAGCTCTGTCAAAGAATATGCAAAACAACACAAATTTAGTATAAATGAAGGCAAACATTCAGAGCTTTGGTGGTTGTGCGCATTGAACCAGTCTGCAAGAAAAACAGGCAACATAAAGCAATAACATTTGCGGGTAGTGATGAGGTTCCCCTACACACAACACTGATATTATTCTTTACTATAAACCAAAAGCCTGTTGAGCTCTGACATGACTAGAATTAGAAGGGAGAGACAAATGATGTTTGCACAGCTTGCCGTGGGCTCAAAATCTCATATGGGGGGGCTTAACGATGCCGTGGGCTAGATGCTGAATAGCAACATGGTGGGCAACCCCCCCCCCCCCCCCCCACCCACCCTCCTCTCATCTATCTGAATCCCAGCTGCAATCTAGTGCTGCTCACAACAGCATCCATGTTCCCTTGTTAACATTTTCATCACTTTCTCAGTAGGTTCCAACTAAGAAATGTTTCTCGGCACCTGCAACTCAAACCAAGTCAAATATGGCCATGAGATAAAAGGCTTTAACATTATTGACACAAGCAAGAGGAGGAAATCAGATTTCTAAATGCATCAATAGGAGCATCAAAGCTGCAGCAGCAGCAATCTGCAATGGTCCTTTGATATGGTGACCTTAAAAATGTACCCTTTAAAGAAAACTGGTGGGGCAGAAGAGGAGAAAATGGGAAGCATATGAAGGAGTAGGCATCTTTTGTGTCCACACAGCCAGCAGCCTTGCAAAAGAGTCGCACTCGCATGAGAAGGGAGGAGTGCTACGACTAAATGGCAGGGTTTGCTGGTGAGGCAGAGGAAAACTTTAACCTTCACACGACAACACACTGCTATTGGGCGACCCTGTAGTCACCATGGCGACCGAGTGGAGGCCCTGGGGAAAGGCCTTGAGGTTATGAAGAAGAGGGTGGAGGGAAAATGGAGAGGAGGAGCAAGGAAAGAGAGGTAGGAAAGAGGAGGAAAGGAGGTGATGGGGTAGAGGAGAGGAAGGAGAAAAAGGAAGAGGAAAGAGAAGCAGCGAGGAAAGAAGGAAAGGAAGGGAGTGATGGGAGAGAGGGACAAGGGAGGGAGGTGTGGGGGGGGAGTTCTGTCAGTGTTTGATGTTAAGTCATTGAGACAGAAGCACAGCGGGGCTGAATGCTGCTCTACCTGCGCTAGGAACCCGCAGTGTCAGCGGCGTCCTGGAGATGGAGAAGATGAAGGCAGAGAGATAAAAACAGGCATGTAGGAAATAAAATGAGAAATTCATAGGAGGCATGATGGAGGAAAACACAAGTGGGAGGGGAGGAGAAATAGCAATTTGATAGAGAGGTGACAGAGATTGAAGACTGAGGGGAGTGATGATGAGGAGGGCTGGGGAGTATTTAGGCATACAGATGTGTGTCAGAGCGTCTTATGACACAAGAACTGGAATCAGACCGGTCTTTTATCCTCATGAACCAAACAGACTTAGAAACACAACAACAACTTGAGAGACAGATGTTTTTTTCCATAAAAGTGCAGTCTAAAAAGCACACAGGTGTCATTTCAGGACATTCTTTGTGAGAGATTATTACTATTCCGATCTCACATCTGTCTTTGCCACTCTGCTGTGTTTTTGTTTAATGAGACAAAAACAGTCTGTGAGACAAACAGATAGACAGACAGACAGACAGACAGACAGACAAAAGCAGGCAGACAGACAGCCCTGGAGTGACAGGCTCAATTCAAAGTCAATGAAAGAGCTGTGACAATGCTTTTCCAAATGCTCAGCCATCACCGCTGTGAATCTAATCTCTCCAATGGCTCCATCCAGCTGCTGCGAGAAAAGATTTTCTTTGAGGTTTTTGCGATTATTATGGATTGGTTGGGTAGAGGAAAGCATGCTTCATTCACTTAGGCTTGAGATTATGAACTTCATTTGACCAGCAAAAAAAGCAGAGAAGGTGACAACGGAGAGAGGACAGGACCTAGAATTCGCTAAAAGACAGATTAGAGAGATGGCCAGACTCCCCTCAGGGCTGGGGAGAGCCCTCGAGATGAAGCGAGATATAAATGGGAAAAGCGGAGGGAAGGGGAGGGGAGGGGAGGGGGGCTTTTACACTAAATGACTGGGACAGACCAGGGAGAGCACCGGGAAAGGGGCAGACAGAGATGTTACAGGAGGAGAGACAAATGGAAAACGATGGATGTGTGCTAGACGATGTGGGGAGAAAATCACAAGGGAAGAGGGAGGGTCCGTGAGTGAATAGACATCTCTAATAGGGACATTTCGTGAGGCTGAGAGCCGACTCAGCTGCAATGAACTCAAAACAAAGTGGAGAGGACAGTGACAGCAGTCTATTGCGCAACTGTCTACTAACAAAGAAAGCGATAAACTGGAATTAACACCAATATTTTGAGGTCAAAGAGCAGAAAAATATGGCAATAAGGATACATTATTTTATGAATGCAGAAATAAATAAATGTCCAAATAATGTCTCAGTGTTGAAACAACAGCTCAATGTTGATGTTGACAGGTGATCAATGATAACACTCAACTCTATGGTTTGGTAACCCTGAAATGCAAAATAATACACGCTTGTTTTTTTATGTAGCATCAGAGAAACCAAAATCTTAATTTAACCCTTTGGAGTATCCAACCTTATATTATGAAGGCAATTCTGATTCATAATTTGTGGGCATACATGTGGAGATAACAGTCGAAAATAACTAAAAATAAGAAACTAAAACACAAAAAGAAAAGAGATAAAAGGAGGGATTGGAACTGAAAACCCCATTATATTCTATGATAACAATGTGGCTCACAGAAACATCATAACACTGATAAGATACTGAGAGATGAGTCCACTAACCTGTTATGACTCTCTGGGCCTCATATGGTTCCATGTAACCGTTGTTCTCAGACGGAATGGGTCCAAGATCTGGTTCTAGTCGGTGGTCCAAGCGAGCATCGAATGGATCAGAGTAATCCGTGTCCCCTGCCAGCGGAGCAGACGGCACCACCTAAAGGGCAAGTCACACACTTACTTGTGAAGAAAAATGACTTTTGTTAAAGAACATTAACTTGTCCCCTTGGAGAAAAACATTTATCCAGCATTTTTTGACTTAATATAAAAAATACAAACCAAATGAAACAAGAGTTTTTCTTGCAAGCACATTTACAAGCTATTATGAGTTTGACTTCCATCTAGCATTTTGTAAAAAGCTCCACATCACACTTGAATAACACGTAAGATATGAATGCTCTCTAATAGTCAGGAAAATTCAGTCTTCGCTACATGTATAACTGCTGAAAAGGAAGCAGTGTTGCACAGACAATAGCTCATCAGGAGGCTGAGATGGAGAGAGCAGCACAACACTCTTAACCAGCAATCACATCCTCTCTGAAAGCCACATTAAATATATGTTTGGTTCCACAGAAAAATGCTTTTCGGGTATCACTGTCACACTAATTTGCACCTTTCGTGTTCAACATCACGATTCCACAGAGATTCTATGTAGTGTATGTTTAGTGGCAATATAATGTTGTTCCCTCTTCAAACCCATGAAGAGGAACTATTTTGTATCTTTGTTGCCACATGAAAGCTATATGCAATGCAGCGAGAAATTGTCCTGTCTGAGGACGATCTTTTTTTTTTTTTTTGGCTGGAGTGAAGAGGGATTTGGTTGGTTGGTTGGTTGGTTGGGAGCATTTGTTCCTTCATGCAAGCACAGGAGGAAAACAGTGGTCAGCTGGCACACTGACAGCTACAAAGGCAGCCAATATGGTCTCTCTCTCTCTCACACACATACACACATGCACGTACCTACAAGTGCATGTACCTAACAAACACAGTCACCCTTTGGCAAAGTGCTCTCCTATGTCTCTCTCCCTCTCTGACAAAGGAAATCACTCTAGCAAAGCGTGCTGCCCAAATTCCTGCTAGACATGTGCACACCCTCACAAAATTACATCCTAATCCCTTGTTGATTCTGTAACAGGTTATCTATCGATGTATGGGAATCTGCAGTGTTAATTAGAGTGCTGATGTTCCCACAGACCCTGGGAAATTAATGAGAGCAGAAGGAGAGCGGGATAGAGAGGGGAGCTATCGACTGGAGTTAAGACTATTACTTCAATCCACTTCAGGACTTTTGCACTTGTAGCATTTTCCATGAGTGGAGTCATGGATTTAACTGCAGCGATGAATATGATAAAACCCTGAAATACCCCTAACTTACTCAGCATATGTGAGCTGAATTAATGTGCAGACCATTTCCTTGTAAAAACCTTTGCTACAGACACTCTCTCTCTCTAAATAACATCTGTTTGCCTTTTTACTTCTCGGTAGCTGCGTATGTTCTCAGCCAAATATGCACAGTGCACAGGCAGGACGGCACTGCAGTCCTGATGACACAAACAGCACCACCGCATAAATTATAGCTCCCTGTGGCCCTTGACATATCACCATACGGTGCACTGTATATGGCCCCTAACATGTGCTCATGCAGGGGTCTCTCAGCTTGCAAAACCAAACCTCATTTATTATTTATGGTAGGACATAAACTCAAGGGACTGTGACCCTCTCTGATTCAATGGTCAGCTCAAGCCATTAATAATTCTTCCTTCCATCTAGGGAAGAAAATTTATGTGGCAGACAGGATATAATGTGATTTATGTAAACAATGCATATTTGTGACACACATTACCAGTCACTTGCTTATGGACTCTGATCAGTAAAGCTGTCACGGTGATGGAACAGGATAAAGAAAAGTGGGAGAGTTTTTTTTTTCTTTCCTTCATCTCTCCTTCTTGCTCTCATCCTCCACTTCACAAGACAGGAGCCGCATAAAAAATTTTAATTTGTCATCACCTGCTTTTTGATCTGAACACCTACAGTAAAAAGACATGCTGAGAAATTGAGGCTCTTACAGGTTCTTGCTGGTCCTCTAAGGAAATGGCACTGAGGAGGATCTTGGTGCGCCCCAGCTCCTGGGAGTCCACTTTGATAAGTCTGTGTTTGGGAGACTTCATGTCCACAGTAGAAGACTTCATGGGAGACCCATACACAGGTGTGGCTGGCTCAGAGGCCCCAGACTCGCCCCTGGACCTGTTTTCGGACTCCTCATACGGATCCTCGAAGTCCAGATCCCTTTGGAGCCGGTAGGCTTTGAGGATCTCGCTCTCTGTGTAATCTGGTGTGGGCGGCTGTGGAGGCACCTTCCTGCTGCCAAAGCTCAGGTAGTCTTTCAGCCACTTTGCCATTGCAGCTCTGCTTCCAAAGTGCGTGAGGTGGAGTGAGAGCAGAAGGCTGCAGGGGGCAGACAGGGACAAGAGGGTTATTGCTTATTTCTGATGAGATTGTGAGAGCTATGGATTGGATTTGCGATGTGTGATTTTCTGATTGTAACAAGGATTAAAAAACAGCTCTTCTACTGTAAAAAAAAAAAAAAAAAATACACAGACAAAATATTAATCCACACTGATCCTGATCTTCTCCCAGTATTAGGACAAGACAACTTTCTCCTAATCATAGACTCACAATTAGTGTGCCTTTATATGTACTTAAGTCACACTTAACTACACTAACAGCTGGGCTTTACGCACTCCTTTTGTTTTACGCAGGGAGCAATAACATCTGGCATCTGGACTTTGACCAAAGGCTGCAATTGCATCTCACACCCCGGCAATAAAGTCTGAGGTGAACATGCTGATAAAAAAGGAAGACAAAGACAGGATATTAAAAAGTGACGTGAAATCAAAGAAACCGAAGTTATTTTAAATTCAAACATCTTACATGCTTTTCTTTTGTAATTTAACCAACATGGAATATGATAAATTTAGTTTGGTGCAGAGTTATTTGAAAAGCTGATCAGAAAATAAGCTATTTTTTTTCTTTAACTTCTACTCAAAGCAATCACCGACATTTAAACGCTTTAATGATTTAAATGCCAATGAGCGCAGCGCTGTGAAGGCACACTCACCCTATTCAGTCCTTCAGCCACTTTGGATGCTTTATTCCACGTTTCTTCATGTCGATGACAAAAAAACCGACACAGAGAAGTGACAAAGCCTTCGAGTGTTCACGCTTTTTATTCCATGAAATGACAAGAAAAAAAGGGAAAAACAGCTTTGCAGGCACAACGAGAGCGCCGAAATCCACCAGAGTTCCTCTGACGCCTGACGGTAAAATGTGCGAGTGAAGAGAGCGACTACAGCTCCGAGAGAAGCTCAACCGAGCGATTAAAGGGGAGGTGCTTCATTCCCAGAGGAATATCCTATTCCCTCTCGCAGTCAGCCGACCGTTCACTCATTGAAATATCTGCACATCACACGGGCTGCAACAAGAGAAGCATCCTCTTTTAAATTCACAATAACTGCATAGGGAAAACAAATGAAGAACAGAAACTGGAGGGGGAAAAATCATCTCGCACGAACCTGCTCCAAAGATGTGCATTATTTATTCGTATGACATCACTGGAGAACCCCCCCCCCCCCCCAATTTTAGCTTCACAGAAGGTTTTTGAAACTATTTTGTCTTTTCTCTCTTAAAGAACGTCTAACTGCGATAAGCCTGAGGGGTGAACAAAACTGTGATGTGCTTCCCCATGAAAAAGGTTTTGGTGCAAATCCCATCATCCTTTAGGGCAACAGTCAAGTTTAGACAGAACAAACACAAAAAACACTCCTTATCACATACACAAGATGGCAAAAGCACTGAGGCCTGTCCACTCTGATTGAAAAATAAGCCAATTTTGAGGGTGTGTGTGCGAATGTTTCACCCTTTTTTGTTTCATCCTTTTAGCTCCGAGTGTCTCATCCTGTCACGGATCTCCCATTACCCAAGATCCAGGCTGGTAAATTGGATTGTGTGCTACAGTGAGTATGGCCATCTAAGTCTGTTAAAAGGCCGTAAATGCTTCTTTCTTTACGACATTCATGAGCTCACTTTTCTCCCAGCAGTGGGAGAGTGGATGAGGTCATCGGGCTAGAATCCCACCCCCACTACTATCACCACAGCCATCAACACGATCCCATCAAGACCTTCACATCACACTCCTCCTGCTTGCTCTGCACTAGGGGTTCACCAAGCTTCAGGCCAGACATAGAGGAGAATCGAAAACCAGTCCCGGACTATTTCTGAAGGAAATCTGATGTCACTGGGGGTTTGCGATTGCAAATATGGTATCTTACAGGTCCCAGCAGTTCAATATTGGTGAAGTAGTAAACTTAAAGATCAATTTCATGACATCAGCCAGTATGAAAGCCTGTCAAAGTAGTTGTCAGTTGTTTCTTGGAAAAAAGAAGTTCTCTGCAGGCGGCAAAGAGAACTCATTGACTCATCTACCTGCTGCCCTATAAAGAAGTAAAGTAAAGTAAAGTTTTGTTTTTTTTATAACAGAACTAGATTGAGGGCACATAGTAACATTCATAATGTGAGAGCCAGTCATTATTGTGCGGGAACAAGATCAATATGTTGTGCTAAGGGTCTTATCTTGTGCAGATAAGATCTACAGTACTAATTCAATAAGTTGATAGAGATCTTGTTGGCACTTCATACAACAAGATCATTTGTATACACAATATAAATGAATGTTGCTCCTGCAGCTTCTTCCCACGAGTTAGGGCGATTGTTCTTGTGTGATAATCTCTGATCTTTGGGGCTTTCCTGTATCTCCTTCTGCCCTTTCTCCACCATTCTTTTCTACTTTTGCATTTTTATCTCCTGTCATCTTTGAATGTACCACTAATCTTCCCTCTCCCCGCAGTCACACATTCTCCTTTTTCATCCACACAATCCGCTCAGTCCAACACCTCCTCTAACACCCCCCTGCGAGCCAGAAACATATTGAGCATACATTTAATTTTTCCTTTCCATCCTGGCCAGGGTGAACTGTAGGGAAGAAAAGATTGGAACTGAGCAAAAAATGGAAAATCAGAGAGAGAGAGAGAGAGAGAGGGAGGGAGGGAGGCATGTTGTCAGATTCAGCAAGAGGAAGACACATGGAAAGCAAAAGGGAGATGAGAGGAAAACAGAAATTGAAATTCAGGATCTCTCACAGAGAGATAATCATAAAACAGACAGACAGGTATGAAGTCATTGTGTTTTTCATGCAAAATAAACACTATTGCACGGGAGCCAAAGATTTAATTGAATCAGACGAAAAACTACAAAGCGCTGGAAGGAATATTTCAGAGAATTAATAAGACTCCCTCATTATAAAGGGCTAAATATGGATGTGACATTTTCTCTGAACTTCACGCTTTCAGATGTTGCTCTTTCCCAGATGAACAGCATCATGTATGAATATGAAAAGGTAAAAAAAAAAAAACAAAGAAAAACCAAGCTGTTCCCTCAGTAGAGCATCAGAGGCTGTAGACATTCATGTACAACCTGACGCACATCAGCAAAGCATAATCTGAATATGAACATGACTCTATGGGTTGGATTAAAGAGCTGGGAAAGGAGAGCAATTGATTTCCATAGTTTTGTCTCCCATGCATTTACTGCCCTCATTTGGCGGCATGTGTGTACTGCATCTGAAATAAAAGCAGATGCAGGTTAACTACTTTATAAAATGAACAAATACATCAATAAATAAAAGTATTCATAAATTGTATAAATAGAACCAGGGTGTACAGATTAATATTTACAGAGGCTTTAATGTGCATTTTCTCATTTAAATAGCAATTTACTTTTTCAGCTCCTCCAGTGTTGCCATTGGTTGAATTCATTTTCACGTTTTTCTGATTGGCTAAAATCTCCAAAATAAGGAGCTCTCACATAACCTTACTGTTATACCGGGAGCTGAAGAGACTCCTACAGTGTAGAACAGCGACAAAACGTAGCTGTGGCATTAAGACGAGCTGCTTCTATTTTACTGCAGAGCGTTATTTGCCTACAAAGTCCACACAAAAAAGCTCCACGTTGTGCTGCTATTGCACGTGACGGACACAATATGCCATTCATCATCGCCAATCAAACGCTGATCCGGCGTTTTGCGCATTGCCGATTGGTAGATTTACGATGAGGGCGGGTGCATTCCTTCTGTCCACCAGGCAGCAGTGACACCAGTATTTTGCTGAGAGGAGCTGATGGGACAGAGGAAACACTCACCTGGAGCACGACTGTCGTCCACAGGTAAGTCTGCATGTTTGCTCCTCCAGGGCATCTATGTGTGACTTGCATTGATGTGGATCAACATTGCCATTGTTGATAACTGAGCCATTAAGCCATTACAGACCCTTCAAAACACACTGAACCAGCAGCAACTTACAGTAACACTAAATGTGCCTGTGTGTTTTATTCATTGCAGTGTTCCTGTTGAGGCAGAGGTGATCAACCCACTATGAAGAGTCTGAAGGCAAAGTTTAAAAAGACTGAGGTAAAATGGTCTGCTTTGGGGCTTGTGAAGCTTTACAGTTTCAGTGTACATTTCACTTTTGTTTTGAATTAAGTTGTCATTTTTATACTCTAAGTTCAGTCCCAGGTTGCTCGGTGTGTGTGTGTGTGTGTGTGTGTGTGTGTGTGTGTGTGTGTGTGTGTGTGTGTGTGTGTGTGTTTATGGGGGGCACTGGGATTCAGTGTCACAGCAGCAGCAGGAGAGCAAGGCTGCCTCCAGACTGCTGCTATAAGCAGAGATCTCAGGTGGCGTTCAATTATTCACACGGACGTGCACAAACACAGACACACACAAAGAATTCCTACTTTCCTGCTGTCATCTTGAGGCGACTGTAAAGAGGTCTGTAAAGTGGTTCAGTCTATACAAGTCAACTGTTTCTTTTTTTTTTTCTTTTTCGCAAGGACAGCCACCTGCATTGAGCAGGTCAGTATAGTGGCATCCATGTCCTTGCATTGGTACAAGCAGATAAACTAGCAACCTTTCAACTTGCAGGAGGCCTTCCTGAACAGCCTGCCAGCCTTGCAATGTGGTTTTATCATTTGGATCCTGGTGATGCTGTTGTTACTGTTAGATGTCTTAAGGAGAAATTCTACCTCAGTTGGACTGCACACATTAATGACCACCACAACAATGGTGACACTGCTGATCTTGACGAGGCTGATGAGTGGTTTCACTTAGGTAAAAGGGATGACATAGAGTGATTGATAAATATCCTTCATACATACACATTCCAGGCTTTCCCACCTACATAAACCTCTCCATATCCTCAGTGACTATTTCAGATTTTAGCTTATTTGTGTCCCCTCTGCCCGGTGAATGACCATCCGAACCAGCAGAGCAGAGCATACAGCCAGCTCATTTCTCCTCTTTTTGCTGAGTCCTCACATCACACAGGCCCTCAGTCTATAACTGCAGAGAAATAGATCTATGACACTGCAAAGGGGGTACTGAGCAGGAGCTGACAAAAACTAGTGGTGAGAAGGAAAGAGGCTGCTACAGAGAAGACGGCCGCAGAGAAATTATTAGGTTAGAGAAAGGAGGACAGTGAGCAAAGGAAGTCAGTGTCAGAGTGTATGTGTGTGTGTGTGTGTGAGAGAGAGAGAGAGAGAGAGAGTGCAGTGGAGAGACTGGCTATATGTGCCTGCTAGCAGCTGGACCAGGACGAGAAGAAGCTGTTTTGGATGCAGATGGAGAGGCATTGTTTTGAGGAGAGAGAATAGCAGTATTACTCAGCTTCATTACAGGTGTGATTTTGAGGCTAGCATACATTTTCTGGCATGTCGATCTGTGTTGTGATGTCACTCTGACCTCTAAAGGATAGCTGTCTGATAGAAACCTAGTTGATTTCTCTACACTATCTGGTGTGAGTCTGTATGTTTGTTATGTAGCCAGGCGGCGGTGTGTATTATCAGGCAGGACACACAGTGGTGGTTCGGTACTCTGTAGCTTTACTTGTGTGTGTGTGTGATGCTCTACTAGCATAATGGATCCTCAGCAGCCTCTTTTTAGCCTGATGAAGCGGCTCTGTCCTTGTTTCAGCCTGCTGCCGCTGCCTGTAGGTATCCTCTCTATATATCCAGCAATTATAGGAATAAGAATTGATCAGATTTGTCCAGCTCTTTGTAATATTTCTGTCCTAAAAGTACCTATAAAGTTCTTGTATTCTCTCAATGATCTAAATAATATTTTTAACATCATCACTGGTTGTTACCCAGTCATCCGTTGCTTTGTACGTTATGGGATATGCAGTGGGGTATCAGTTTCCATTGGGGCACCTCATGGTGGTGACCTGTCCTTTGGCTTGGCCCCCTCAGAGTCAGGACTGGAGTAAGAGTGATGAGAGGCTCCTACAGGCTGTGGAACAGAATGAACCTGATAAAGTCTCTGCTCTCATCGTCAAAAAAGGCCTCTGTCCCACCAAGTTGGATGCTGAGGGCAAGTCGGCGTAAGTTGATTGCCTCATTTTTTTGTCATTCTTAGTCATTTGAAGAAGTTGTTTTCATTCCCAATGTTCCATTAAGTTTATATTCCTTATGCTGTAGTAGTTTATTGATGCATCTGGTGATGTAAAACATATTATTTTTTTGCACAGTAAATTCATTTTCCCAGGAAAGTCCTACCAAACAGTTTTAAGAGTTATGCCCTGAAGTGAACCATTATGGATTACGCTTATGAATCCAATTTGTTAACAGTTTGTTTTATATAGCCTCTTCTGGTAAATGGTAAAGTTTTACTGCCTACTTTCTCTCAAACTAAAATTAAACGGATAAGTAGAATTTACAGTCAAGAATCAGACAATCTAGATGGAAACTTTTAGCATTTCTCATCTAATCTCTTGTGTGATATACAGCATATGCAATGTTAGAAAGCAAGACTACTAATCATTTATTAATGAATACTTATGACCTGAGTGTGTATAATACATGCTAATGTACAGTATTATGCACATGGCAGGTTCCATCTGTGTGCATCTCGAGGGCGACTTGACTGTCTGGAGGTCATAATCTCTCATGGAGCAGACCTTAACATCACTGATGGTGCTGGTACGGTAATTTATTAACAAACACAAGTTTTATTTCATGAACCAAGGCTGTTGAGTCACATGTGTCATCAACTGTTTCTAACTAACCGACTGACTGCAGGCTTGAGTGTCCTTCACCTCGCAGCCAAAAATGGTCAATCAGAGTGTTTAAAGAGACTCTTACAGGTAAAACACAGAGTGATAACATAGTTAGATTAATGAATGAATACATTAAATTATGAATAGAATAAGGATATGAATTATGAATTTTATACTAATGGTCCATCTTTTGCTGTTATTTTCCTTAACAGGAGAGGTTAGCAGTAGATTGCACTGACAGCATTGGTAGGACACCACTCCATCATGCAGGTAAAAGTTACAGCACTACAATATGAACATACATACATACATACATATCAGTGGCATTAAAGAAATTCCCTAAGCATTAAAAGTAATCAGTTGTTAACGAACATTTAAGAATGAAGATCAACTAACCAAGTCTTTTGTCTTGCATTCAAACGAAATAAAATAGTGCTTAATGATTCAATCGCATTTTATGATGTAAGTACAGTAAATGTTAAAGCATAATGTTGATCATTTTCTGCAGCGGTCAGTGGCTGCTTATCCTGCACTGAGACCCTGTGGGACTTTAAAGCCAGTCTAGATGTCCAGGATGTGGTAGGTTTAATTATCTAAAATTTGATCGGATATTTTTGTTAATGTGAGATAAATAGATTAAAGATTATTAATGATTAATGATTGTCATTTGCTCTTCCTCATGTCATATACATTGCCCAACACCAACAGAGTTGTGTTATTGCTCCATGATGTTTGAATGATTATGTGTGTCTCTCTATCAGGACGGGGCCACTACACTCATCCTGGCAGCCCAGATGAGCAGAGTGGAGCTGTGTGTCTTTCTGTTGGGTCGAGGTGCCAACGCAAACATACAGGACAACCAGGGAAGGTACTTGACTCTTCGTTCTGTGTCCTCTGGCAGCGTTTCACTGTAGCAGCTGCTGAAACCTTGACAGATGGAGTGACATACAGTGTCAGGACAGTGGGAGGCCTGCTGAGGCAGACTGTGACATGATGCAGCTTCTTTGGCTAAGCTAGAACCCAACCAAAAAAAAAGGATTATTGTCACAGTGGTGGGGTTGTCTCAGTCACAATAGAGGGAAGGATTTGTGTAGGAAGTCCCCAGTATCTGATACATATTTGGAGGGATGTAGGTCAAGACCTCCAGCAGGGACAGCAACAGCTTTCAGTTTGGCCTTGGATAGGTTCTTTTAGAGGATCATTAAAGAACTATTACCTGCTTAACATTAACCAGGTGTAAGACATAACCTCTTCTGGCTGCATCATTCATTTTTGATGATATGCACCAAATTTTATACAGATTTCAATGCAGTTCATCCTAAACCACAGCCTGTTTCATATCTTCAGAATATTTGACTAAAAGTAGAAATCAAGTTTTATGGTTTTTAGTGTAGGCTAGTAACAACTGACTAATAATGGCCAGTAGGGTTTAAGAACCCAAATGAGTACCACTGTCCAACACTACAATACATTTTAGTTTTGATGACTTGTGATTGTATTGTTAGCTTGCTCAGTGTAACTGATTTTCCTGCTGTACTATGATATTGTGTCTGAAATTATAGGTCCGCATTAATGTTGGCTTGTGAGAGTGACAGTGTTGAGACAGTAGAGGCTCTGCTGAGAGGAGGGGCCAACACACAACTGGATGACACCCTTGGACACAAAGCCACTGATTACGCTGCAAGCACAGGCAACCAACGTATCATGCAGATGTTGCAGGATGGAGCACCTCCAGGTACAGTACCAGAATGTGCAGCTCTTTTGATAATTCAATCTTTCTATGATCGAATCATGATAAATCAATCCGATTTAGTTTTTTTTTAAAAATTGAGTGGAATAATTGAAACAGCTCATGACAGCATGACAGACCCAGTGTTTGGCTTCTGTTTGCGGCTGTTCTGCTCTGGTTGTTTTGCTGCTCCCCCAGGAAGTTACTGTAATAGAAGGAAGTGGATCAGGGGGACAGCTGGCTGTGATTATAAAGTGAGGGTTTAAAAAGAAAGAGAATAGGGGCTTGCTCCACTTTTATCTCCTAACAAAGACTTTGATGATATATGAAAAACAGATGTGTGGCTTGAAAAGAAAAATAGATGAAGGAGAGATGGTGTGCACATAATGCCTGACCGCGTTACTTTTTGTTCTATAATTGGAGATTGTTGTGGTTTCCCTGCGACATACATGAATGGCACTGTGTATGTGCTTCACATGCACCTCTAGCTGTAGACGTTAAAGTTTTGTCTCTTTCCCCTCTGCACACGCAGTCTCTGAGGGAGCAGGCGAGGAGGTAATGTTGCATAGTTGCGTGTTACATCACTCCCTCCATCAATGAGATCATGGCCCACTCTGGCCGATCATATTGTGCATGTTTTCCAATATGAGGTCATTGTTTTTGTGTGCTGCTTTCTTTTCGTTGGCTTTCATTCCCCTTTGTTGCTGACCCTGTGTCTTATCTTAGTTTCCTCCATTTTCCCGTTTAAGTTGGGCTTGACCTCTGCATGTCTGTGATCCTCCTCCCTCCCCCATGCAGCCCCCCCAAGTCCCCTCAGGCGCCTCGTCTGTGCAAGGGGGGACTACCCCCCGCAAACGGAAAGCTCCGCCACCTCCACGCTCTCCTCTCCAGGTACTGTGAGAAATATTTCAGTTGATGGAAAGCTTTACAGTATATACATACAGGTATATAATTGGTTTCCAGCCATTTAGTGCTCCTTTAAAAAGAATCAATGTCCACTCCTACTTCATGCATCTCACATGTTGCTTCTGTCTGCATTGTGAAGAGTGATTTTCCTTATTAGATTGTTTAATTTCAATAATTTTAGAAGAAGGAGAAGAGGTACAATTAGAAAAAATGTAAAAGATTTATCTTGCAGCTCCTAGTTTTGGAACAATTAATCTATGTGGCACTACAGTATGTGAGAGCAAACAAGATTAAAGGGTGTCAAGATGTAGGCTTATTTTACAGTCATTCCTTTGGTAATATCTCTGTGATAGATAATTGCTTCTCAAGAGATTAACTGAACAGTATCATCTGTGTAATGACTAATAAAGATTCATTTTATTCTGTTATCCCATCACTATCATCCAGGGTTTGCCACCTTCTCCACAGCCCCGGAGTTCTGCTCCCCCTTCCCAGTCCCCTGAGCCCCAGTCCCAGTCTCCCTCTCCCTCTCCTCAGCCTCCAGATTCACAGCAATCAGCCCAGGTTAGTAGCGTAAGTCTTTGTTCCTTTTTAGACTTTATTTTTGTTTCACTGCTTCTTACGATACATTTATTTAGCTGGCAGGTTCTATTTTATTCTTATATTTTTTTGTGGTTGTCTATGTGAGGCGGAAGATGAGGAAGTGTTTGAGGAGATTCGGCGACTGCGTCTGGAGAGAGGCCGTCTGCTCCAGAAGATTAAAACCTTGGAGCAGCAACAACAGACAGCCCTCTCTGCCATGGAGGAGGTACTGCGCTGCAGGCAGAGCATATTCCCCTTCTTATTCATGTCTCTGCAAAACGTTTCATGTTATATTCAAACCTGTAACTACTCATTAGAGCTCTTAGTGTGAATTTATATCAGAGACAACAATGTGTAGTGTGTGTGTGTGTGTTTGCACTTTAGTTGTCCCAACTAAAGCAGCGTCTAGAGCAGGCAGAGGCAGAGAGGGACAGACTACTTGAGGAGATGAAGGGACTACATGGTATGGGGACCAGTGACTCTGAGGACATGGATGAAATGTTGGACTTCCCAGGTATGCAATCTGTGTGAACATGTATTTCTTGGGCTCTAGAGAGCATGGATGATACTTCATGCATGTGTCACTGTTGTAACGCATGGGCATTAATGTTTCAAAGGTTTTTATATGTGTCTATAATGTCAGAAAATACACTGATTGATTTTTGTTTTTCTGATTGGTTTTTCTTGAACCTTCCCCCTAGAGAAGCTGCTCTCCAAGCGCTCAAGAGCCTCCCCTGTTCAGGATGAGGCCACTTCACAAGGGGATGTAGACTCAGCCAGCCCCTCTCCCGCTCCTTCAGATGTAGGAACTGTGGCAGAGCTGCGCAAACAAATAGAGGAACTTACCTCACAGAACTCTGAACTTGTTCTCAAAGTGCAGGTAAGGTCAGGCGTAGAACACACTAACATTAACTCGAAAGAAAAAGACAGAAAAGATACTCATTCACCCGTCATGTCCTGCATAAAAGCATACAAACATAACTTCCTCACTTCCTCGCACGCAGATATGCAAACACACACAAATACACAGCACAAGGCCTCTTTAAAGAGTATAAATTGATGGTGATGTGATTATTAAATGATTCCCAGTTGGTAAGACGAAGATGTTGTCTGAAGAGTAGCTGAGTGTCCCTGACTCAAGCATTAGCTGTGACCACTTAAAGTTCATGACGCCAGCCTCTGGCACTAATGCACTGAGGCAGTTGTGTATGACAAGGTATAAATAGAACAAAGAAGCATCAGACACGGGGGCATTTTATGGACATTCTTCACTAACTGGGTCATGCTGTTTGACAGTAAGCAGAAAGTAAGCAGCTCTGATGTCAGTTTTAAGTATCCTGTGATTGTGTGGTTTTTCAATCACCACTAGAAGTATGAAGAGCAGCGATCTAGGCCAAGAAGTTCTGATCATCCCTGCTGTGAAGAAGACTATTTTACAGCCATGCTGGTAGCTGTGAGGCTGTACTTTAGGCACATAGGCTTTGAGCTAAATGCTAACTTCAGCATACTAACATGCTCACAATGGAAATGTTGTTTATAGCGGGTATAATGTTTACCATGTTGAACCTTTTAATTTAGTGTGTTAAAACAAAGTATTGGACAGTATTTTGATCCAAGGATGGCGTTAGAGGAAGAGTCAGGGATCATCACAGTCAGTGGATTCATCCTCTGGGCACCATGGATATCTGTACCAGATTTCATGACAAACCATAAGTGTTAAGATATTTCAGTCAGGACCAAAGTGGTGAACCAACAGACATTACTATCCCTAGAATCATGCTGTTAGCATGGCTAAAAAGAGCCAGATGTTGAAGTGGGAAACCTAAAGTCTGATATGGAAGCAGAATGAGATGTGGAGTCTGTGGAAGAAGGTCAGAAGGGAAGAAAACTAAAGACACAACCTCACGATGTGATTTAAATGGTGATGGGCAAGCGAAGATTCCATAACTCATAGTGATGTAAATTCATTAAAGGGAAGCTCCACCAGTTTTACACTAAGAGGTAAGTTTACTAGTCATTGAGAGTACTATTTAGGCTGTGAAAACAGTTGCACATTGTCTTCTATGATTCTGCAGGGACGAGAAAATAACCCCTAATAATTTTGTGAGGGGTTATCTCAGTTTAGGTTTTGAGACTACAGGTTTACAACAGAAAGTCTGTGTTACAAACTGGAGGCATGAGGTTTGAAAGGTTGAGAATTTGCCAGGCAAGAATGGTCTGATGTAAAGATGTTATTCATTAGCATTATTGGAAATGTAGGAATGTGTTTTTGAAGTTTGGCACATAGGGATTAAAAGACAGGTTATCTCAGTCTTTTCTACATTCATTTTGGTCATGTTTTTTTTTTTTTTAATCTGTCCCTCGGCTATATGGAAGTGCAATACTAAACTGGAAAAAAAGTAATGATGGTTCTTAGCAGTAATACACTCACTGTTACCAAAAATATTTTGTTTATTATTGATACAGTATATGTAAATTCTGTGCATTTTTAGCTTACATTGCTCAAATGTTCACGGAAAAACAGTACAAGTCATTGAAAGCTATTAACCTCCACAAACTACTGTATCTTTCACTGTGTGGTTTATAGATGCTGGAGATGTTTGAGAAGGATGACACAGACATGCAGAGCTCCAGCCCAGACTTTGTCCCCATAGCTCAGTATGAGACCATTAGGAAGGAGTTTGAAGCCCTTCAGGAGCGCTTCTCTCAGGCCCAGGCTTCAGATGAGGCCTCCAGTGTGGCAGAAGACTGGTAAGATTGATTCATATTGTACAAGCTGGGTGACCACTAGCAAACTGAAGTAGCCATATCAGTTCAAATTCACATGAATCCTCCCATATTGAATCAGGCCTTTATTAATATTGAAATCTTTTTCTGCCGAACAGGTGAAGGGGCAAAATGTATTTGATGGTCTCTTGATCTCTATTATTGACAATTTCTTTGTCAAGATTGATAATCCTTGTCTTGTTCTGCAGTGGTGAAGAGAAGTCTCAGGAAGGAGGTGCGGATGTAGAGAGTATGGAGGCGATGAAGGAGAAACTACATGGGCTGGAGGAGCAGTTAGCCACCTCCCAGTCTGAGCTGGAGGAACTGAAGGAGCAGATGCGTGTTGGGGTGCTTTCTGTGGAGTGCGATGAAGGGGATACTGCCACGACAGGTGCTGTGACAGGAGGAGGGTCTGCAAATGACGGTCCGAGCCAGGAGACACAGCAGCTGAGAGCAAGGGTGAGGGAGCTAGAGGAGGAGCTTGCTAAGAGACAGGGCGAGGCAGGTGGTCAGAGCAGCCTAGACATCGATACAATCAAACAGCTGAAGGAGAAAGAAGAGGAACCCCAAGCTGCTTTGGCCCGGAAAGAGTCTTTCACAGAAGAGGAGAAAGACAGCAAAGGGGAAGAGACAGACACAGTGAAGTGCCTCCGTGATAAAGTGGCTGAGTTGGAGGCAGCCCTGGCAGAGAGCAGGACATCAGGGAAAGAGGGAGAAGCAGCAGGAGATGGAGGTCAGGTACGTCGCCTTCAGGAGCGTGTGAGGGAGCTCGAGGGGGAGCTGAGGAAGTGTGTGCCCCGCTCAGAGTTGGAGGAGGTGCAGGTGACTCTGGGTCTCCAGTGTGAGCAGCTGGCCAGGGAGAGGGCGGATGTGGCTAGAAGACTCAACGAATCTCTCCTAGAGCTGGAGAGACTCAGGCCTCCTCCACACGGTGAGGATGACGAGGAGGAAGAAGAAGAGGAACACTCAGAGAGCTCAGAGCCTTCAGTCATATCAGGTGTGAAGTGTTTTTTTTTTAATTACAGTAATCCAAATACTTATATTGTTTGGTCAGTTAATGATTATGCTTCTGTCCAATCAGAGCACTCCAGACGCACCCTGGCAGCAGTGAGAGAAGAATTGGAGGTGGCGAGGCAGGAAGCAGCCCAAGCTCTGGATTGCCTGTGTGCTGAACGGGAGGGCAGGGCACAGGATGCCCTGCAGCTGAAAGATGCGGTGCCACTTTCAAAACACAAGGAAGCCCTGTCTGCAGTGTCGGAACAGCTAGCTCAAACACTGCAGGAGCTGCAGGAGGAGAAGAACCTTCGGGGTCAGGCTGAGGAGCAGGCTGCCAGAGTAGACGCTAAGCTGCAGGCTATGCAGGATGCCATACCTAAAGAGGAGCATGAGAAAGTCAAGGTCAGCTGGGAGTAGTTGCGGTAGAGGGGTTTTGGAAATTAAAAAAAGGTGGGGGAAAATCAGACATTTGCACAGAGGAGAGGGGCTGATTTGTTATTGCAACATTACAACAATGTTTAATGTTACCTCTACTTCATTTTAGGTAATTTCTCATGCTCTACATGCCTCTTGCTTTTGTAACAAAGCACATTATAATTATATGAAGTAACCAATGTTGCATTGTCTACTTTAGATTAACAGGTGAGTATACGGTTGATTGTTCCTACTTTATTTAGATTACATTAAAAATATGGGGGATTCTATTTGTGTTAAGAAAGGTAGATACTGGGAAACAAATTGAGAAATAAACCTTAACACAAACTGGGCAAATCACATGAATTACACATTACATCACGATAATAAATTGACAACGAATGCAAAGAGTGAGTTCATTAAAATAACTGTAAAAACATACCCATTTCACTTAACAGGTAATTTTGCTTACACATTTTTCTTTCTAATTTGTTATGGGACAGAAAGTAATCCCATTGTGTCCCACCTTGTAGGCAGAGCTCCAACGCTCCCTGCAGGCCAGTGAGAGCAGTGCAGCAGCAGCTCAGGAGGCTCTGAGTGAGAAAGAGATGGAGCTGAGAGAGCTGAAGTCCCAGAAGGCGGCAGAACAGGGTCTGATCTCCAAGGAGGATCATGAGGGCCTGCGTCTCTCTATGCAGGCTGAGATCAACGCTATCACGGCCCGCTTCAACGATCTCACCCGCAAACATGAGAAGACCTGCACAGAGGTTTGTGCATGTGTGTGTGTGTGTACACACGCGTACATACGTGTGTTGTAATATTGTCTGCCTTCTCCAATCTCTCTTAATGCCATCTAAAGTCACAGATGTTATTGTGTCTGCCACAAAGAGAGCTGTGTTCCATGAAGGCCTCTTTCCTGTATGTACATTATTCATATGTGTATTACTTTCTCTATTCAGTACCTCCATCTGCTTCATTCATCTCTCTGTATATGTGCTTATTGATGCACTGGAGTAGTGTTGCATGTGCATTATAGGATCCTTAGGATGATCCATTCTCCATTATCCTTCCACCTGTGTAGTGGCTTTGAGGAAAGCAAAGTCCCTTCATAAACAGATGATATCTCACAATGGGCTTCTGTGTACCTCACAAAATGAGTCCTGCTAAAAGTAGAGAATATTTTATCACTAAAACCTTTTTGGCACACATCCAAACGTAAGAATGTAATGCTGCTAGGCACTTACACATACTATCATGTAAATTTTACTTGGTAAAGACACAATATACTTACAAAGTCGTACTTTCCTGTAACACAAAACACTGTTGAACATGGCACCAAAGGCAAATGTGCATGACTGGTTTACTGCATTTATTTGCACTGCAGCGTGGGTGTATGGAGATCAAAGAGAAAACTGTTTCCAAGGGAAACTGGAAATTCCCATGAGCGAAAACTCAACTACAGCAGCGGTTGTGGGAATAATGATTTTGAAGATGACATATTTTAGATTTTGCTGAGAAAATGTAATAAAAAAAATAGAAAAAATAGAAGGTTAGATGGTATTTTCATCCACTAACTGCAGTTAATTTCCATGATGTCATGTAGTAGAGACTGGTGTTTGACAAGTTCACATTCAAGGAGGTACCTACTTAATCCAAAATTAATTGCTTTAAGAGCTTTGTTTTTTTCTGCAAGAATATATATTTCTGTCTCTATGAAACTTTATATATATATATTACCTCCGCAATTTTACTGTCCTTTTATAGTAAATATCAATCTTTACACCTATGTCATTACTTGTGACTCAATCTACACTTCAATATAAGCCAGAAGCATCAGGCTGTGAGACATGACTGCACGTAGACAGCATTGCTATATTGACAGGGTGCTGCTGGTGGTTTTATTGGTCTAGGTGTTCCAGGTGCAGAGAGAGGCTCTCTTTAACAAGAGTGAGCGGCAAGTTGCAGAGTCCCAGCTGGCCACAGTGCAGCAGCAGCTAGCGCAGTTACAGTCCCAATCCAGTCACATCCAGGAGCTCCACAAAGACATCCAGGAATCTCAAGGCCTGGTTAAGGAGAAGGACCGCAAGGTGAGAGATCGCAAGGCCAATTCAAACAACTGCCGTTGAAGCACCTGTGAGGTGACACTGAAGTGACCAAACCCATGTCTTTGTCTTTGCACAGATAACAGAGCTATCCAAGGAGGTGTTCCGGCTAAAAGAGGCACTGGGAGCTCTGTCACCTCCTCTCGGCATCACCTCCTCCTCCTCCTCCTCATCCACCCATCATGGTAACCCTGGGCAGCAGATGGCACTGCAGAACAGGATCAGCATACTCACCCAGCAGCTCCAGGTGAGAAGAGAATTTAGATTAGTGTGAGAAAAATACGATTTTGAATCTTCTATGTCAGCATGGGTTATCACGATTATCTATGATCTTCACATGACAGTAATATTTTCTGTGACCTCTTTTCAGGATTGGGAGAGAAAGCACAAACAGGTGGTGACTGTATATCGTTCCCATTTACTGGCAGCGGTACAGGTCAGTTGAAAGTACATTGACAGTAAAAAAAGGTTACAAGCATGCCAGAGCACAAATTATTTAGACTAAAACTTTTGTTAAGCCATGTTCCATTTAGTATTTCTATGTATGCATTTGTGAATATGTGGCCGCTTGAGCAAATATACCATATGTCTGTTTGCTACACTTTCACAATCATCTCCACAGCCTCCTCATAGTGATAGCTGAATATGGGTTGTCCCCCACTGTGGTGTGAACAGTAAAGAGCAAGCAGGCTCTGTTGACCATCTCTGCTTACCGGACAAAGTGGATTAAATTTCAGAAGAGCTACAAGGAAAAGAGTCTCAATTCACTGTCGTGTTCCCTTACTTAAGTAACATTTAGTAGCCATTTCCTTTTGTCACATTGATTGCAATGAGAGATCATTTGGGTGTAGTTCACCTTTAAGAAAACCGTTGGCTACTCTTTGGCGTGTAGAGAATGTCATTATAAGGTGCATATGTTAACATATGTACAATCTTTGTGCTTGAACCTTTCAAGCCTGCTATTAATGTGGGGCATGGTTGGGGAGGGGGTAGGCTGTCCACTGTTGGTGGTACATCTGGCATTCGTCAGTGTGCCAGGCAGGTCAGAGGCTTCTGTTTCAGTTGTGTAGGCTGTCACAGTCCCTACTTGGGGCGCAGTGTAGCTTGATATTCAGAATTAATGAAAATGTCTCTGATAGTTTTCTGCTTGACAAATGTATATAATTTATTTAAAGATGTCTGGTGCCAGCCTAGCTAGAGTGCACATGGGCAGATGAACTCCCCTGGGTTTGTGTTTTCACACTTTGAAAGAGGCCTATAGTGTCACCATCAATTTGCAGTAGATCTGCACAATCTGATTGTATAATCAGAAAAATCAATTAGCCTCCACTTCTTCTTAGTGAGCACGATGAGTGGCGGAGTGATTCCTAGCCATATTGGGATAGCATCTTTTTACAATGGTAGTGTTAGTTAGTGTTAATGTTAATGTTATGTGTTCTGGTGACCAAGTGGGCTCTTCCTTCAGGGGGTGACACAGATGTGTGGTGTTTTTTTCTAAAAACATGGGTGCTGCTGAAGGCTTGTTGTTCTGTTTGAGTTGGCCAAACCTGCAAATCAGTCACTCTGCTGTTTTGCTAAGGGGAGTAAAACTGTAAAGGGCCTCTTACGAGGGCTCTGGCTGTGCTCAACTAGGATACACAGTGAAACATGTGGTGTCTGTTGCCCAACAGGGCCGAATGGATGAAGAAGTGCAGGGTTTGCTACTCCAGATCCTGAGGATGACACAGCAGGGACACTGAACCTCACAGCATCTGCAAGTCTCTCTCCATCTTCAGTCTCTCCACAGGTCAGCATAAAGCAGCTCCAGCACAGCGACCTGTGGAACCAGTATCACAGAGACCTCTAGAAAGCCAAATGCAACTGATTTGTGGTCAGATATAGCTGCATGCATACAGTACAGTTAACTAAACTGCAGCCTTAAGGCTTGACTGATCAAGAAGTGAAAAAATCAAACTGTGGAGTGCCTTTATATTTCAATGAGAGCAGCCTATTTGTCAGGGTTTTATGGTAGCGGAAAGTGAATGTAGATACAGAGCATTTATTTAGAAGATAGAATCAAGTACAATGATTGTGTGATGAGCCTACTGATTTTATATAATATTGTTATAATAAAAGTGAAAAACAAATTTCCCTGCTGTTGATCTTGTTCTTTGTTACTCGCTTCATGCACATATACAGCTTCTACACTGTCCTTCACATCTATTTTCGGTGATGGAAATCTGAGGTCTTAATTTGGCTGTAGCATGAATGCATGGAAAGTTGGACAGCTGGTCTCATGGCAGAGCTGCTACTTAAGCTGGCACATACAAAGACTCTCAGAGTAGATAAAATACTCAATGAATTGTACAAACGTTCCAGTTAATTTTATTGAGAAAAAGCATATAAGGTTAATTTAAGAAGAAAAGATTCAAGAAATTCCTGAGAAAGCAAAAAGGGGAGGTCTGAAAAATGTATTTGTATCATTTGGCCCTCACCAGAAGCCTCAAAGCTCACCTCATCTCTCTGTGCATTCATGAGGCTGCAGCTAAGAACAGCGGAAGGCCTGATTAAAGATATGTTGCTAAAATTTAAAATTATTAAACCGGATAAAATTGGATGACAAAGTTATTGTCAGTTCAACCAAGGAGCAGAAATAAGACAAGATAACTGACATGTGAAGATGTGGGATAGGACAATCGATAAAGTGATGTATTTCCCTGAGCCGGGACAAATAAAGGATTTAATTTGCTGTCCTAATCCCTGGTTTTTCAAATCAATCACTGCAGAGAAGTGCTCTCTATGGAGTGAGGGGACTAAACACTCATACAGACAATGGCAATCATGACATAATAAGACGGTGTTAAATGTTATTCACCCCAAAACAAGAGCAGCTTACATTACTGTTCACAAGTATAAGAGCTTAATCATCCTGATTTTTTTGTTCAGTCATTCATTGGCATTGCAAGAAAACTCATCTTTTGCAATAGGAGCATACATAAATGCACATTTTATACACTCTGACACAGATGTCTGTCTCTGTAGTTATTAAGGCACTGAAGTTGGATGGGTTAGGGAAAATACAGGCATGGATATATGAGTCGTTGACTCTGCATACAACCCATGATGTAGTATTCATTTGAGTCTGAGCAATAATGTCCACAAGTTTACACAACACATACAGTATGTTGCCCCTTAAAAACACAACACTGATATTTTTTTGGTAAATGTGATGAAAATTCCCACTTAAAGACAATGTTCTGTGTGTACACATGGCTGTCTAAATGTAGATATAGTATGACTGCAATTTAGAGAATGGGAAAGGTTATATCCAGCAAGTAATTCTATGTCATAATAGGTCGATGTTTTCAACACAACTTTATAAAGCATCATGTAACAAAAGTGGGATTTTGGTGCTTTGGTTATTATGGAGAAATAAAAATAGTGGATTTGTAGTTTAGGTTGCATCTTATAAATCCAGCACTGCATCATGCTTAGTGTGTATCCATTGTGCCATCTCAGAGCCAGGTACTGCAGACCTGTGAACATGTAACAGTCTTTACATCCCAATGAAATATACATTTCTTCAGCTGTCACAGTAATGTCACTTCTTGCATTTTTACTGTAATAAACCACTGAATATGGAACCTGACATCTCTTATATGTTATACTGTATTTGCACAGTGACAGTTTTGTTCTGGCAATGTGCATTGTATGTTCACTGAACGACACAGGAGCAGCACTGTGTGACTGATTGGTCAGGCAAGGCCTGGTAGACTGGAAGCACATGACTGTTAGAGGCATTGTACGACATTTCATCACTGTGCATCAAATCTCTCTGAGATTTACTGAAGTTGGGTCCTCTCCAAACAGTCCTCTCTTTAATTTCTGTTTTTTAATGGACAATTTTCCAGCTCTGCGAGAAGTCAAGCTGTGGATTCCAGTTGGTTTGTTAGCTTCATAGCTGCATGCTTAGTTTATGACAGTTTGGTTGATCCTGCTAGCCAAATGGCAGCAAAATACAAGGAGATGTCTCACTCTCCTTGGTAGACTTGTCTATGGAAAGAAAATATCAGTGATATCCTTTGTTGCAGACAAGTACCCTTCCTGGATGATGAATGAATGATTTCCAAAAACAGTTTTTTTCTGTGGTTTCCATGGGCACAGAATAACTCAGCACTGGAATATGGGAGAGAAAGAAGAGTGACATTGTTTTAGGCACAGACTAAAGGTCAACACAGCTATAGTGGAGCCTTGTAGGTACAACTGTCAAAAGTATGACACTGGATAATCTGTCTGCATTATTGCATGCAAGAATGTATTGCTCAGGTGAACAACACACAGCTATGATTTATTGAAAACATGCAAGGTTTTAATGAGAATCTTTATAAATATGTATATTTGTCTTTAATCCCTAATTCCATTTTAATCATTGCAAATTATGGTCACAATTTTTTTCACATACACAATGTGCTTACCATCCCATGCAGGGCCAGATGGCTCACTGTTTCCTCCTGACCACCTGTTTGAGGTGGAGCTCACTCTCTGCTGCAACAATAGGCAGCTCATTCTTCAGGTGATATGAGATAAGGTGACTTATGCTCTCGAATAACATGTCTTTGGTCCGGACCTTTATAGAGGAGAGTAAGAGATGGATTGTATGTGATTGTGTTTGTCATACAGTACTGAATGACAGTAAATATGATCAATGTAAAGTATTTTTTTATGCAAACAAATGCATCAAATGTCTTTAGAATTAGACAATAGGCAAATTAACAATCCTGCAATGAGAAACAGTGCAGTTAAAATACTTTTCAAACTTTTCCCAAATATTTTTGGGAAACATTTGTGGCTTACTGCCAGACTCACCACTCCCTCAGGGTCCACTAGCAGTAGGTGTTTGGGCAGGCCACAGTGCATGCCAGTTAGAACATACTGTCCTGGGTTGGTTGTGCTCTCCCGGACGAGGAAATCTCCATCTCGGACCAGGAGTTTCTCTGCATCTCGTCGGCTCATGCGGCTATGGTACCAGGTCTCCCTGCGGAGCTGTTCCTCATTTGGGGCCACGGGGGCTCGACGGCGTGGAGGGCTGGGCCACTGGTCTTCCAGGACTTGCACACCTCCACCTCCAGCCTGAGCCCTGCAACCTCCAGCTGCAACTCCACTACTGGCCTCGTGGAGCTTCAAGGCATCCTCAAAGGGCCCTGTTGGTAACCATGAAGCAGTCCATGAGTGAAATATAGTGAGGTCTAAATCACTCATGTGTGGCTTATAGAGCATCAAACAGTAATGATCAGGTCACTGATCATTAAATGAGGAACAATGAACTTTATAAAAAGTCTTATCAGTAAGTTAAATTGCAATGCAAAGGCACATCCCTCACCCTAAAGATTTCCATATCTGCTGATTTTAATGTCTGATGTTGGGTAAGGACCCTTCTCTGCCCACAGAAAGTGATAATAGAATGAAACAAACTCACTTGTAGCGGCAAATGAATGCTTTTTCTCTATAAAGTTGGACCAAATGTTTTCCTCTCTTGTTCCTTTGGTACAAAATTAACACACACAGGCTAACTGATCAGGTAAATGTAAGCAAGCTGTATGCAGTTATCAGATGTCATGTTGCAAACTTTCTAGGTATTGAAGGTTAGGGATATTCAAGCAAAGAAGTTCTTGGTGAAGTTCTTCAATCATTGGACTTGAAGACAAATCTCGACTTCACCAGTTAAAAATGAGTACACTACAATATTTTTCAAATAAAACAACACAAGTTCATCTCCATTTTATCCATGATTAAAATACATCATGCCAAATCTAAGGACTTACTCATGTCAAAGAGGTCCTTCTTGGGACTGTCAGGTGCCCTGGAACCTCTGTGTCCATCCGGCCCCTGTGCCAGTGAATCCAGGTTTTCCAAACTCTGGGTGTTGACATACTGATGCTCCTCATAGTCTCTTGGTGGCTGACCATCAGCACACAGGTAACCATCTGATGTCAGACCTGAAAAAGACAGATGCTTTAAATACACCACTGACTTATAGCTGCTCATGTAGGTGTGTAGTCATTTATATGTGTTTATCTGTGTTTGATACATTTTGTATGTGCCTTATTATGTGGCCCCCTCTAGTGGTAGAAACTCCAATTTGAAGCATTGAGTTTTGTCAGCTATAGTGCTATAGCATACAGCTACAGTATGTATACAAATTATTTCCACAATAATCAAGCCAGTTTCAGAATAAACTACTCTGGAGGTGTATGGTAAATGTCATAATTATAAACTGAACAATCTTTTCACAATATGAATATCAAATATAAAATGTTAACTGCTGATGTTTATTGGATATTTTTCCAAATGAAAACAATCTTTTTGACCCACTTAAGTCTAATCCTTAATCATTATATCATGTATTATTTATTTATTTATTGTTAACTTATTATTGGGCTGTTTTAACAATTATTTCTGCATTTAGTTTTAAGTACTGCACTAACCTGTATGGTTCTAATAGTTTGTATACTTGTACAATTAAACTTCTACAGTACAGCAATCTACAGTATTTTCTAACTTCACTGTCACTGTACTAATGTATCAGTTTTGATCAACTTTTCATTTGCAAATCCAATGTTTAAAATCAACAGTAAATGGTCATACAAATAACTTAATTGGTTGTGTTAATGCCAGAAAATAATGGATTACTTCAGAATTTAATTTTATTAAATGTCATTATGGAAATATGTGGAAACAAATAGGCTGCAAATGCAATCAGACAACTTTGAGGGCAACCCAAGCTTCCCTCCTATCGAAGCTGACAGAAAACATGAACCACAAGTTACGGAGGGTCATCCTGATTTAAGATCCAAAGAAACATGATGCTATCAGGACGATCCTGAGAAGTGTCCAAACACTGAGCCTCTGTCTGTGCTGGAATCAACTCTCATCCAGGCCACAAAGTGCACTGATGACCAAACTTGTACCACAACAGGTCAGAAAAGTCTCAAACATTCTCAGAAAGAGAGAGAGTAACACACCTACAAATCCTTCAAATCCATAAAAAAAATCCTCAGTTTATTCTATTTTAAAGCTTTGTTTTATTAACTGACAAAACTTCATATCAACTGAAGAGAGAAATCTTCTCTCTTATGAACCGGTGTAAAAGATTCCAAGCAAATTTATTTTTTCTAGATGTTATACTTGTATGCTGCCACACGGTGTCTCACCTGAGTTGCTGTTTGTCTCTGTGTCCCAGTGAAGTTCATAGCAGAGCTGACCAGGAGGGTAAGGTGCTTGCTCCCTTCTAACCAGTGAGCCCATCTGCAAACACACATACACACGAGAAGAACACAGCCTAAATACATTTGTATCTCTACCTGAATGGATGACTCTCTCATCTCTTGCCCCCACATAATGTAGTTTTGACGCACTCTATTTGAAACATTAGCTACAGCATGTCACCATATTTTGAACAAGCTGGAGAGAGAGAGCGGTGATTTCTCTCACGCAGTAGGTAACAAAAGAGCCGAGACTCTGTATGTAATCATATCTGTCTTTGGCAATTATGGTGCAGGCACATCAGGAGGACAGTTATGGAATATGTTTTCATGCTCCTACAGTTTATTTCTATGTAAACAATACTAAGAAGGAGCAGCAAAACATATCAGTCATCAGTTTATGAGGGAGATGCGCCTGAGTCTGAGTCACACACTATTTGATAATGTCCAGATGTGGCCTCAACTGCGTCTGTAATAAAGTTAGAAGGTGAAGTTGAGGATTACACATTGCAAATGATTTGTGCGTACATATTAGTGGAGGCAATACTAAGTTTAAGAGGAGCTAAAGCTACTGTACCACATCTTAACTTCATGTTGTATCTAAAATCATGTTCAGGAGATTCACCTGTACTGCCGTCTTGCTCTGTGGCTGAGTGTGGATGTGACCAAGGAGGGCTCCACTAGGCCTTAGCCGTGAGTCCACCACTCCCCCAACAGGAGGTTCCTTCCCTGGGATGCTGTTGTAGTAATCGTGCTCAGAGAAGTCATCATCCTCCCCCCACATGGGCTCCTCAGTTCTGACAGACCTGAAGAAGTTCACACAACCAGAATGTTAAGATCCAAGGGAGAAAGTAAAAAGACACCATCTGAGTGACAATTATATTATAATTATTATCTATATGTGATATTAATAGTAATAATAATGATAGGACAAGGAGTTCTGGGTTCTCAAATGTATTAGGTCTGATCAGATGACATCTCCACATCCGAAAGTGATCTATATAAATCTGCTGGAGATTTATATAGATCACCAGAGCTGTTTCTGCTGGCAGCAGGAAGATGTTCATTTGAAACCAGAACAGACAGATAGTCTGGAGTTCCTCCTGTGTCCTGCAGTGGGATCACTGAAACACCTGAGCTTTGGTGATAGAATGAAAGGATCTGTGAGGATCGATATTATAAGATGGATTTTGAGGTAATACAAGAACAAACGATCACATCTGCTTGTAATGAATAACAAAGAAATTCGAGAATTGTACAGTGGATTAGGTTTTTGTGGTGGAAAATGTGACAAAATGCAATTCATGTAGGATGTCTGGACAGTAGAGTGTCAAAATATTTATAATGTCAAAATGAGCATTATAACACAAGAGAGCTGAATTATCTGAATTCACGAGTGCCTCTAAAGTGCATTATCACTTCTTGTAGTGTCAACAACTATTTGCAGGTGTACAACTATAATCCTTTAATGTATATTAATGCTGTATTATTAGTTTTTATACTTGTTAAACTACTGTAGTAGTTTCAGCTTGTTGTAGTACCATCTTTGTGAACTTTTCTTGATTTATTGTCACAGATGTTGATCATCTTTTAGCTTTTCATCTGTTTATATACAGTAAATCATGATTTTTACAGGACTGCATGTTACCTCTCCATAGACGCCATGGTTTTAGGAGGACTGTGAAGGTACTGTTTGAACTGCAGCTCGAAGGCTTGGCCGATGGTACTGATGACACTCTGGGCTAAACCATCTGAACACTCCAAGATATGGCATGCTGAGAGAGACAAAAAAGTTAGAGGGATAAAAAAAATTTTTTCCAGCTTCTACATACTCTTAGTACAAACTTCATACTCTTGTATTAATCCTTCTATTTTTAGATGTTTTTCCCAAAACATTAATTTTTTTTTTCTTTAAATAGGGGTAATATCTTGCTCAAAATATTTGTATTTGAAACCAAGAACTGTAGGTGATTTAAATGGTAAAGCTGTCATTGCAGTTATATTGCAGCACTGCCGGAGAAATCCATGTTTAAGACACAATAAGCTGTTGTATGTACATGGTTATGAAACAAGCGGTGAGCCTGAAAGAGAAGCTTTTCAGGACATACCTCTTTGATTCACTGGGTCTTTGGCCACATAAGCAACATAATCAGGTGTGTCCTGCAACAGAAAGGAGTAAAATTTGATCAGACCAGATAAATTATATATATAACTATATATATATAACTAAATTAAAGCCCCTTATTGATTCTTTGGTCACATTGGAACCACTAAAATGCAATCCAGTCAGATACGCGCAGGCAGCCAAGATGTCCATTCCAAGAACATAAAGGAGGGCAGGGAGTAATACACTTTACTCACTGTGTCTCCCCCTGAGGCAAATGAGATGGACTGCATGGGATGGTGCGCTATCACCTGAAAGAGACAAGCAGATCAAACAGAGGTGGAGATTTTCCAATTTTCTCTTTTTTTCATTTTTATTATTGATTACTGGATATATGACAACACAAAGGGACAAGAGGACAATGGGTAAAATGCCTCAATGAAATACAGATTAGAGAATTTTGAACTTAAAACCATTAAATCTAAAATAAAACCATATTCATACCTATAATTTAAATTATTTAGTAATTTTATAGACATTAGAGAGAGTAGAAATGTTCTGAACACCATTCTATTCATTATACAGTAAAACACAGTCTTATGAATTCCTTCCATTAATTAACTCATCGTGACCAACCGAAACTACAGTATTTATTGAGGAAAGTATGGAGGAGTTAACTAAAAAAATATGGCAAATTTTTTTTTTCACAAATATATGATTGTTAATTTAGTTGTAGTTACAGAGGAAACAACCATATTGGCAGTGGACAGTGACATTTGGCTATTGGAAAGATCTATCAGTCTAATGCTTATAGATTAACTTTAGTGTCATACCTGTCGTGTGGTGGGGATGAGCAGACAGAGGCCGTCTATGGAAATATTGACTGCAATGCTCATTCCTGCGAAGCGCAGGTTACTCTTCCCCATGATGGACTGGAGAGCTTTGTTCAGGGCCTACATGACAAAGATACATTTGAGATTCTGGACTACAGTCACAAAATTAAACCGCAGTCCTACTTAGGAAATGTCACATATACTGTATTTGTCATGAGAGAAAACCTGCATAAACCTGCTTAGAGCAACAGATGTTATGTTTTATTGTATCAAAAAGATTAACAAAGCATCACATGAAAAGTTATTTGTACCAAGTTGACTCTCATACAGTCTTAAGTTTCCGCTCTGTATCATAAATTCTATACAGATTACTTGCAAAAATGATAATGAAACAATGAAACATGCACAATAGGATTATAAGGTTGCTATTGACCTTCTTCCTCCAAGCCCCCTTTCCGCCTGGCACAGCATCACAGAGCCTGTTGATAGCTTCCCTAATTACAGGAATGAAAAAAGTCAGACTACAGTGGGAAACACTGATCAACATGCAACAAGGACACATTTATGATCTAAAACTTGTGTGGATTAATGTTGACTCTTTACCCAAATATTAACAACCCAGAAACAACAATAAGTACTGTAAGTATAACTGTTTTAAAGGTTAAGCCTGGTGTTCAGAACTACACAAAACTGCTGTATCACAATAATGGAAAAACCTGTGGTTAAACATGAACAGAAGCTTTGTGTTCCCTCCCTTAGGCTAAGGTTATAGGTCAAAGTGTAAAGGTCAAGAAAAGGTTTCCAGCAGGTCTGTTCACAAGTACTAAACAAGCCCTGCTTACCGCTGATGTTAAAGACCATACAGAGAAAACAATGACAGTCGTCATCAGTGATTGTTTATGAAGCTCCTGTTTACCTCCCTTTTAAATAAGAGAAGAGGAAAATAAAGTAGGAATTGTGCGATTTTTTCTGAGTCTTAAAAACATCACAATTCTCAGTGCAATTCTCTCTGCTGATATGATACAGCTTTGCAGTGTGGTTGTGAAATCTCCCAGAAATGGGCAGCCTAATGGGTGTTTAAGGCATCTGTCCCCTGTGTGTCTGATGTCAGGAGTAAGGCATAATATGAATTTGAGGCTGGAGATCTTGCTCTTACTGCCAGGGGACGGAGGGGACGGCAGTCGAGAACCCAGTTGCCCCTATCAAGTGACTCGTAAATATTTAAAAAGCTGTGTCCCGGGCCCCATCTCGAGTAAAGGTCTTCTCAGGGATTTTTGAAAAACGCCATAATAGTTAGAATGACTCATGCTGATGGGCAGAGGGAGGAGGATATAAATGGGCTGTTGTTGTTTTGGTTTGCAGTTCTTGCCATAAAATGCTGGACCTCATTATCACTTGTATTGCTGTTTCACACTATGACACAGAGAGTACTGTTGATAGGATGTACCTTCTTAACATCCAGGAGCTGAAGTGCATTTTTGAAATTCTGGCAACCACTGGGTGATTTGTTGTTGTTTTTCAGGGACAAAATTAACTTCTCAACAAGTCTGTAAACTAAACTAAACAACAAAAGGACAGTTCTAGGTGCATAGGCTCCGACTTTAAAATACTGATTATGAATTGGATCCAGGCTGTGTTTACAATAATTCACACACATTAAAATAGCCTGTGAAGTTTGCTAGATTGATTGAGACAATCAATCATTGATCTTTGGCCTTGTGGGACAGATGGGCAGTGCCATGTTCCCCAGGGAGCCAGAGCCCCAGGCCTCATGTCGTTAGCACAAAACTGACGATATTGGACATCTTTTTTAAAAGCCTTTTAAAGCAGACATTGATAAACTGCCTCACCCAAGCTGCTGGATAGAAAAGGCCATAGTGAGCTTGACTGAGGGAGAGTGCAAAACAGTCCAAATACAAAATCTGTTCATCATCAGTGCACCAAAACAATCGTAACTAAGCTGATGTCATACAATCAGTCATACCGCAGCTGAGTCTGATCCAGTGTTAGGCTATGCTACAGTTAGTACGGTGTCTCCATTTGCTAATGTTTTGTTTTGCTTGCTCCTCAAGAAGTTACAGCTGCAGACATTATCCAGCAGGGTGCGTTCATGGGGACCACTGCAGCTTTCCATAGTCATTAGCGAACATCATCAATAATAGATCTCTCTCTCTATCACTCCATCTCAGCTGCCTCCTCCCCCCTGCACTTAAGCCTTGGTGGGCTCCGGTTACAGCCGATCGATTGTGGAGGAGAGAGAGACGAGGGTAAGAGACAGGGAGGGAGTTGGGGAGTGCACTTCTCCCATGCTTTTATAACAATAACATCACGTGTAGGGCAAAAAAAACACAACGGCACAGACATACAGTACACATACCATATTGCTGCCATTGTGCAGCTTATGACTTTAGTTTTCATTTAATTCTATTGATATTTGAATTGGCATTACATTTCCACAAGAACTGATTTTGCAGGGTTTTATGAAATGACTAGATAAGTTGTGTTGCTGTCAATTAAAAAAAACAAGTAAGTCTTCCTACATTCCTCAAATGTTAGCTGCAGGTGTGACTATATTTTTTAAGCTTATTATAGCAAAAGCAACATATTTTACATATGCCTCAAACCACACTGACTTCCTGATAATGTGAACATGAAAATCTAAAATATCCACTCGTACTCTATTACTATGTACCAAGCCAGAATTGACACACAACTGAAAGCAATTTGACATCTTGGATCAAAATCTTCTGTCTCATTGCTATCAAGCGAGTTGGTTACCAGCATACCTCGTCACCTGGGTCCGCGTGTTGAAATCCAGGGAGCGCATTGACTTCAACACTTCAATGCAGCCCATGTACTGCAGAAACAAACACACGAAACAAGAAAAATGTTAAAATGTGTTTTATAATATGGCTACAGACAGGTAAACTTGTCATTTATTCAAAAATTAGAGATTCACCATCTCAAATGTGGACTAACTTAGTGCAATTACTGTAATTACAAAAAACTATTGATTTAAAGGTGCACTGTGTAGGATTTAGTGACATCTAGCAGTGAGGTTGCAGATTGCAACCAACTGAATATCCCTCCTCTACCCTCCCCATAGGAGAACCTATGGTGGTTGTGAAACTCGCAAAAAACGCAAAATGCCCTCTCTTGAGCCAATGTTGGGTTTGTCCGTTCTGGGCTACTGTAAAAACATGGCGGGCACCATAGACGAGGACCTGTTCCCTATTTAGATATAAAAGGCTCATTCTGAGGTAAGAAAAACACAACAGTTATTATTTTCAGATGATTATACACTAATTAAAACACACTTATGAATATTATATTCAATTTCTGCCAAGTCTAGATGCCACTAAATTCTACACACTACACTTTTAACTTTTCTAAGTATTTTCTATTTTCACTTTAAACATTTATAGAAAATGCTGCATATGCAGTAAAAAGAAAAAAAAAACTCACATCCACATATAGGGCATTTAAGTGTACTCCAGTGGCTGGCAGCCAGCTGAGCAGCTTCGTAATGGCTGTCAGGTTGGGGTGCTAATGGCACCTTGACTAGATTAGTAGCACTCAGAGCTCCCAATCACAGACAAACTGTAGCCTCTTAGGCCTCTGGTGGGATGCTATGAGTGAGTGTGTTTGTGTATACAGTCAATGCATATGAGAATGTGCTGTGCTTATTTGCAATATCTTTGGAGTTTACATGATAAGATGTAGTAATGAGTAAAACCTATGACTTCACGTTTCTGTAAATATAAATAGTAAATAAATAAATATGATTTAAATATAATACCAATACAGTAAATTATGTGTAATTAAACATCTATATATTGTATTGTGCATCTGTCTGGAAACAACTAATGAAAACCTTCTGTCTAACTATGTAACATTAACAGCATTCATTAATGTGCCATGTCTATGTAAGTAAACAACAGTGAATAAAAAGAATCATGCTGATTCATTAAAATAAAGTATATCAATTGTGAGAAGCAATATTACCATCAGTGGATCAGAATTAGTTTTCTTTGAGTGTTTATATCTATCATTTAATTGCTGCTCCAGTGCTGACCTGCTTGAAAGGACATCCAAAGACTCATCTTAAATCTTATATAAATCTTGTGATATAAAACACTTCAGCGATCTTACAAACTCTTTATGAAAATAATATGGTGCTACATAATTTATATCCTGTCCATTCAATATGTACTTTAGCTCAGTCAATGTCATATTTAGTGTAGTTTTCAGGTTTGTTACTGTGATTGCAACCGACAGCAGACAGACCACACAGCGGCCACACAAACACACAGAGAGCGATAGAGAGCAGCCTTTGAGCCTGAGAGCTTAATGAGCTTTCTAACCAGATTTGGAGACGGGGGAAGTCTTCCATCAGGAAAATTGTCTCTCTTTTTTCTTTCCGTCTCTCTGCCAATGCCTCCATTGTCACACACTCATCTGCTGATGCAACGCATCCCGTCTTCTATCACCCTATCTGCACTCCTATCCTTTTGGCCAAGTCTGTGGCGTGCTATTTCTTATGGCTGCAGGGACTTTGACTTTCCAAGAAGCATTCTTAAGAAATTTAATAACACTGGCATCCACTTTCAAACTTTCTTCCAAGAGCTATGTTAAAGTTTATGTATTATCACTGTCAGCTCTGCAGAACATATCCTGAGTCCAGTTTATTATCTATCGTCTCATTTTACCAATAATGTACTGTTAATGTAGGTCAGACCAAGACACATATATGTTTTGGACAGTGTAGACAATGACTTATTCTGTTATTTTTTTCAAGTTCAGCAGTCTACAGGCCAAAGTGATACATTTTCCACACTGTAGAAGTTTCTTTTAATTTCACACTTTTGTACACTTGTCCCAGCATATTGTGGCGCATGCTACAATACACTGAGCTAGTCATCCACTGAATGGTAGGAGAACTTTCTGGAAACTACACCAATAGCAACATAAAATTACATTACAGTTTACAGATTTTATAATTTGATGGGTAAATACTGTGCAGCAGATTGTACGGTAACAGTAAAAAATGAGTCTGGTTTTAATACAGCTCTCTAAATGATAACTGCTTTGGCAGCTGCAATGCTTTGTCTGCTTGTTGCTGCAGTATCCTGGCTGTGGAAGACAGCAGATGCTAGCCAGATACAGAGCCTGACATGGCTGCGTGGACAGAGAGAAAGTGCAAAGGAGGAAACCAAGAATCATATTTGTATCTTTCCCAGCAGAGAGGTGTTTGTGTGTTGGTGTGCCTGTATTTGAGTAAGAGAGAAAGAGGCACTGAAACAGAAAGAGAGAGCAAGAGAGAGAGAGAGCTGTGCACTGTGGTAGCTGATTAAAAATGGCACAGCACAGCAGAAATCTACTGTCACTTTGACACTAATACATGCTGCAAGTACTCCTCCCTGCATAGATTCACCACTGACTCACATATAGAGTACAGCTTCAACTGCCATGAAATAGGTTTCAAGCATTAGCTCACACAGGTCATCTAAAATGATTGCTAATTGACAACAATAAGCTGTTAAAAGCTTGGCAATTAACTGAGATATCAATCAAATATGAGAGGAGCACTTGTGTAAGGAAAGCCTTGCATGCTGATGAGAGCTCCTACGTACTCATCACTGATCCCAGATGGACCCCTCCCATACCGGTCCAACCATCCTCTTCCACATCACATGATGCTGACTGTGATTAAATGTAATTGAATATAGGAATGAATGGTGCCTGTATAATGCCATTAGAAAGCGTGCTTGGGCCTCAGACTGGGTTAATCAAGAGCCATGTCATTAGTTTGAGGAGGAGAAGAGGAGAGAAGAGCAGTCCAAGAGGGGTGGAGGTGAACAGGCGTGGGGGATCGCTAAGGGGAGATCATTGACATTGACGTCAAGCAGTCTGCTTGGTATGATAACCCTTTGTAAACACAAATCAGTAATACAATACAAATCAGTATACAAAATTATTTCAGTTATAATCACTGTCATCTTTCTGGTGGGACACCCCAGCATCCTCTCTATCTTATTTTTGATTAAAAACAAAACAAAACAAAGAGTTTGCCTAATATTTGAACAAATATTCTGTATTAAGATAATTTAAGTATATTATAATGGAAAGACTAATTAGACGATTAAGATTCACCATGCTGAAGGATTGTAAATACATTTTATAGATAAAATCATATGGTCTTGTTCCACACATGAATGTAAACAATCCTGAACCCACACAAAGAACACCACTCCCACAAGCTTACAGTTGGAGCTTACATTCAGATGTCTTACAAACACTATAAATACAGATGTTATTGCTCTAAGTATAGTATGATGCATATAACCTATGGTAAACAATGCTGTAGAATATCAATCCATACCACAGTCTGGACACATAATTTCATGGTTTATCTCTCCACCCTGACGCCTGTGTGCTCTCCTGACGCAGTCTCCCAACCAGCCACACCAAGCCATCTATCTGGATTAAATTATGTATTCCCCAGCCCTCGCCACATGAGCTGCATAACAAACTGCCTGGCACCATGGCGTCCTTTTGTTTCCCACCCAGATAGTGAAGCCTTTAAATGGGGTCATTAATATTATGTTTTCTGCAAGGAGGCAGTTGTTGTGAGCTCTGGAAAAAGAAAAAATTTGTTGTGCACATTTTCCAAACACATCCTGAATTAAGTGCATGTTTAACTTCCTTTGCATTGGATATACAGTATGTATTCAAATAAGGTGGCCTGCAAGAGAGCCAACTGACTCACCCTGACAATATAAGAGGCCCCTGGTCCTGCAATCTTCTTGTCAGGGTGCAGCCAGCCTTGGGAGGGTTTGTGGATGAAGCTGCCCTTCTGGTTGAAGTCCTCTCCCCCCAGCCACATGCCTTCCACCCTTGTCCTGCGGTTCATTCCTGATCTGGAGCTGTTGGAACTGCCAGGGCTCGCCATTGCTTCTGTGGTCCCAAATCCATGCCCCCCTGGACTGGAGTTTGCCACTGCTCTCTGCCCACGAATGGCCTGTAGGGAACAGGGGGTGACACACACAGGGTCACAGGAGTTAAGTACCGCAGCTAAACTGGCTACTGGGCCGCTGGCTGAGGTTACACCACTTGGAATGTGTGATGATGAAGAAGAGGAGTGGGAAGGAGCCGTTGCTGCCTTGCCCGAGTCCTTGCTAGAGCTGGAGCTGGAGCTGGAGCTGGAGTTGGATGGGCTCCGGCTGAGCAGGGAGTTGGAGAACTTCCACTGGGGCATCTTAGGAATGAGCATGCAGAAGGTTGTGGTGGCATCCTGTTCTCCATCCAGGCAAGGGGAGTCGGCCAGGGCTGTAGCCCCAGCGGAGGAGGAGGACCTAGCACTGGGATCCAGAGGAGGCAAGGGAGGCAGAGGAAGGCTCGGGGTGGAGGAGGGGACCACCGGTGTGGCCACAACTTTGCCACTCATGGCTAAACTCTGCATCAGGTCGTCAGAGGAGGTCACAGACTCGTTGCGAAAGCGGCCATACTTTGGCTTAAGGAGCATGCCCGGAGGAGCCGCCTGAAGCAGGAGCTGAGAGGGGGGATAACTGCCAGAGGATGAGGGGGGAAAGGGGAAAGGGGGAAGGGGGAGGGGGAAAGGTGTAATGGAAAAAGAGGCAAAAACTGGAGAGAAAATCTTCCAGGCGGATTCCTATATCCTTGTCAAAGTCAATTGAATGCTGTCTGGTCCTCTCCCGTTCACACACACGCAAACACACTGTCCCACTCTCATGCCGCTCTCCTCTCTATCTGAGCTGGCCTGCTTCCTTTCACTGCCTTAGGCAAGCTCGCTTGTACTCTCCCAGTGTCTCTCTCTCTCTCCCTCTTTGGATGATGTCATTGGGTCTATCAGCCCTGCCCTGCTCAGCTGCTCTCAGGCTGTATTAGCTAAAACACATCTGCCCGAACCACCCTGCTCTCGGACACACAGATGCACACACAGATGCATGCATGCGCACGCACATGCACGCACACACACACACACACACACACACACACACACACACACACACACACAGCTATTTCTTCTTGTACAAAGACTATTAGGCAAATTAATAACCTGTGTCAGTGCACATTATCTTTTGGCTAGGATAGGAATAATATTTCAGACTGCTCGCATTGAACTATTCTGCCAATTTGTAAAATGAGACAACAAAAGAAAGCAATGATATCAAGGTAGACAAGTAATTTGGTTTCTCAAAGAAAAGTGAACACTCATTTCTCTCTTTTTATCTCCCTCTCTGATACAAATAGAATTTGAAAACTAAATCATTTCTGCTTGCTGCTCTTTTTATGTCACTCTTATGTCATTCTATGTCATAGAATTGCAGTGTTGTAATTATCTGTGTATCTATTTTGTTGTCTCGTAGTAATTCAAATAAAATCATCCCAATGATGTAACATAAAATCCATGTTAATAGAGCGTATTAAACATTTGCAGAATAAGCAAGCATTACTAGCTTTCAGCAAGGACCTGGTTGCCCAGTATTTGGTTCCCTATATCCTTCTATATATTTTGTATTTTTCATCTATCGATGCATTTTGCTAATTTGTAATAAGCATCTGGGATAATCAGTCTCAGAAACAGGCTGATAGGGCTGTATTGAAACCCAAAACAGAAATATTAATTGAAGAACTGATAGAACTGACTGAATGTGAATAAATGCAGGCAAGAGCCTCATCCAATTAGTTAAAGTGCATTTTGTGTGAGTCGGTGTGTGTGTGTGTGTAATCCCATTTGCGCTGGCAATAGACAAATACTTGACTAAGGAAACAAAGCAGCCACACTCATAAGGGACTACATGTCTGAAAACATCCACCCTATCCCATCTGCCTGAATTCTCTTCTCAGTTTCCCTCCCATCCAGCTCCCCAGAGAGCAATCAGCCACCTCAGCATGATCCTTTTAGCTCCCTATTCTTGCACCCTCACTCATGCCTTCCCCCCATTCCCTGTTGAATCATTTTAATCCTTGCCTCTTATCCACTATTTCACGATGATATTTTCCCACCTCACCACAAAAGTAATGTACTGTATGCAACAGCATTCAGGATTTGTGGTGTGAAACACAAAGTGGGTTAAGCAGGGATTTACACTGCAAATCTTTTCTTCTTTTTTTGTGGTGGTCAAATCATGCACACAGGTGAGACTGAATACAGTGTATTCATTTAAAAAAAAAAAATAGATGGCTAATGTCTTTTATCATGTCAGGAATTATCCAAAAAATTATTTTGTTGGAACAACAACAAAAAAAGAATCCTTAATGGTTAAAAAACAAGCAGCTGCAAATACAAATAGAATGATGTCTGCACTGATTGTGAAATAAGCCAATAGTCAGGGTCATCTGTTACGCAAAAAGAGGGGTAATCAACTGACTAAATCAACCCACCCACACACACACACAAGGAAAAGCTCATTATGTTCCTGTCAAACGAGGTAAATTGCTTAAATTTAATCAAGCAAATCATTACGATTTGTTTACTCCCATAATCAGTTTGGACAGTAGTGTAAGAGAGGAGCATCATGTTCTTCCTCCAACAAAATGTGACTCAAGAAACAACACAGTACACAAACTGTAATTCATACAACATGATGAACATGATCCTGACCAAAATGTATACAACTATAACAAATGCTATTGATATGACAATGTTTCTGTACTAAAACTGATTCAGAAAGGCATGGCAGAAAGCTTACCTATATGTCTCTGAGGAAAAAGGGAATGAAAACAAGGTCCAGCCCAGTGAACATCCAATTGGTTGAATGAGGGAACTATTTCATTTCACTGGTCAGGAGTCCATATTAGCACAAACAACATCCACAGTAGCACACACACACACACAAACCACCCATCAGAAACCGTATGACACCACCACTGCCACCCCACCTTCTTCCAAACAGCCAATCACTTCTTGTAAGTGTGCTACAGAGTATAAAAAGTTACTGATAAACTAGATGTAATCGATACACCATCCTCAGTATGTTCTGTCTCCTTTTTTCTGTCACACGACAAATAACTGCACTGACAACATAATGCACAAATAAGTAAAATACATGTGGAACATTAATTAAAACCAAAGGAATTAAGTATTTTTAAAATAGATGTAATAACAGTCATTACAACATTTTCACTAGGCCTGATTGATCACCAATGTATTACTTAACTGCATGTGATGTTACACTGCAGTTTCAATCGCTCAACAATAATGTGTTTCTCTGTGTGTGAAGAGTTAACATATTTACCTCCTCACTTTGGTATTTTGCATATACAAGTGGAACAAATCATGCTGTGAATACACCACCACTCATTAGCAGCCATTACCCTGACAACAGTGATTACAACTAAGAACAACAACACTTGCAGCACAGGACCTCAAAACACTACTGTTCGGTTAAAATGTAAAGAAAGACTTTATTTTTTAATGTACTAACAAATCATTGACTGAGCAAGTAACATATTTACCCTGTGTAAGGTCAAAAACAATATAACAGGTAACTGATGCATTTCTCAATGCATATTATCGAGTAGCAGTAATATGACTATTTTTAAAGAAAGAAAAAAACAGACAAAACAGACATTTGTCATAGCAGGAAAGCACAGGTGTTATTAATAACATAAATGATGGCTCAGCTCTATTCCTCTATTCAAGTGTCCCAGTAAGCCATGACAGTATGACAGTGGAGCCATCTTGCACATTATCAAGACTATAAAACAGTCTGGTCACTCCAGTCTCTGGATTACGCAAAGATGGAAAATGTCACTAGTAGTCTATGTAATAAAAGTATAATTGAATAAATGATTCAATAATTAAGTGAGATAGCTTAAAATGGCCATCAAGTGTTCATTCCTATGCCTCAAATCAGCCAGCAATATAGGCCTCTATGTTTCATATTAAAGTTATAGTTATCAATTATTTGGTTTGGCAAAATAAACTTAAAATTAAGCTGTTTTATTGTAGGTCTAACGTGGATTAGCAACAAGAGTGACACCAATTTTCAAACATTAAAATGCTATATATTTTTCGGTAGGCTTGTTGAATAGATTTTCAAGCAGACATCTCCAACCATGATTTGCAAACTACCTAATATTTTAGATTTGTATGTCCTGTGTCTTCTTTTAAATGGAGGGACATGTCATTGTCAAAAGTCAAGTTTTAATCATACATTTCACTGACAAGTATCTTTATTCCACTTTACTACTACCACAATTTTACCTCTACCTCTACCTCTTCCGTCAAGCGCGAGCAACGTCAAGCGCGAGCACCGTTGCGTCGACTGCAAAACAGACGCAACGTGGCAGAGAGAATAAGTAAGCAAGAGCTCTTGTTGAGCCCCTATTTTCGGGTTCATTAAAGTTTTGTGATCGACCAGAAACGTTTTCAAATACATCCGATATCTTATATTCAAACGCCCAAGTTAAGATACGAGCTGAAATTTACGTTTTTGCCATAAGCATCCCCACTGAAACACACCCACTGTTGCAAATCGTGCCTCCTCATTGGGTTGTGGTTTCACTGCTGAGTGGGTCATCTTCCTAAATATAGACGATCTTAGAGGGAGTGTAGGCTGCCTCGGCCAATCAGGAGGCGGCGGGGAACCGTTGAGGTTTGAATTGTCCTCTGAAAACAGCGGCAGATGACAGGAGCCTGTGGCACTCGTCAACATCGTTGTAGCTAGATTTGCAATCTATTCGTTACCTGGCTACTTCACATCACCTGAAAACAGCTTTCTGTACACAAATTTTGACTCCTATCGTTGACAGAAAATGTCTAAGAAACAGATTTACTATTCCGACAAATACAACGACGAGGAGTTCGAGTACAGGTATGATTGTTGGCATTTGCTAACGTTTTTTCCAACTAAGTTAAGCCACCATCAAAATACGGTAAGATGTTAATTAGGTGGCTCAACATAACTTTAACATATTTTAGTAATTTTATTTTGATATGTCAATTTAGTAAAACACAGCACCAGGTTAAGTATGTCCTTTTATAAGTTATTTGTCTCGCCTAACAGATAACTTAGCTAAGTTAAGCTAACATGGCTCAAACAACATCTGGCCCACTCAACGTTAGCCATGGCAACTGTAACGTTAACGCACACGTCTAAAGTCGGGTTGTTTGATGGGTGTCCGGGTACTGCAACTCATTTGTGTCAAAGTTAAACGTTAAAAAACGAGTGAAGCATAGTATTAGTAAGTGAGTATCGTATCGAAGTTGAGACTTCGAGCATTAATGCTGTCATAACGTTGGCTACCTGAAATGATTTGCTTTGCTGTTGTATAACACATTTTCTGTGTCCTGGTGGGTCAGTTTTGAAGACTATTTATATTTTTCTCCCTATAGGCATGTCGTGCTTCCAAAGCAGCTGTCTAAACTGGTGCCCTCCTCCCACCTAATGACAGAAGACGAGTGGAGGGGACTCGGGGTGCAACAGAGCCAGGGCTGGATTCACTACATGATCCACAAACCAGGTGAGTAGCCACTGACTTAAAGGATAGATTCACATTTTGTGTCAGAAAATACACTAATACTCACTCACAAGCCCATATGAATGAGCTACTGATGACTGCAGTCTTTCCTCCTGCTCATAGGGGTTGTGAAGGGATCTTTTCTTGGCACTTTTACAAGAGACTGGGGGACAAAATTCACAGTCCTCATTTATTAGTGAAAAAAATGTATTGTGAAGCTCAGCCAAAGGAAATATATGGTTTCAGCGGTCTGTTAGACAAATCAAGCAGGCATTTTCCAAAGCGACAGTATTTTTAGAACCAAATTGTCACTATTTCCGCACTGCAGTTCACCAAGGAAACACTGTTTGGGGAAATGCGACGAGGGAATTTGTATTAAAAAGACTGACTAAATACTTTATTTTTTTTCATCAAACTCAGACTCCTCATTTTTGCACAGAATAAAGAGTATGTATTTTGTCCACCCTCTCTTACATTGTAGTCAGCTAGGAAGGGATCTCTTACTGACCAGCATAGAGAGGAGGAATGATTACAGCAACCAGTTTCTCTTGATATGTACATTTGGCATTTGAATATTGTATTAAGATAGACATGAAACATATCTGTAGGGCAGCAACAAACGATTATTTTCATCATCAATTAACCTTTTTGTTATTTTCTTGATTAATTGATAAGTTGTTTGGTCTATAAAACAAAAAGTGAAAAATGCTGTTTCTCAAATCCCAAAATGACATCCTAAAATGTCTTTATTCCGGATCAACAGTCCACAATCTAAAGACATTCACTTTACTATTGTAAACCAGAAAATATTCACATTTGAGAGGCTGGAATCAGAGAATCTGTTTTTTGTTTTGTTTTGTTTTGTTTTTCTTAAAAATGACTCAAAACGATTAATCAATTATCAAAATAGTTGGCGATTAACCCTCTATTGATTGACTAATTGTTGCAGCTCTACATATTTGACCCTATCCTTTAATAGCTCCTAGCAGGTGTAAATAGGTTGTATTGAAAGTTAGGTGGATGTGGATCACAGCTGTGTGCATGACAATATATTGTATGTTGTAACCACTGTACTGTAGACAATGCTGACGGACATTTGTTTTCTGCTTCACTCTCCAGAGCCACACATACTGCTTTTCAGAAGACCTCTCCCAAAGGATTAAATGGGAACCATCTGTAACATACCTGCTATTGTCTGTGCTGATTTGTATCGTCTTTGGACCATACATCTCTCCCATATACATCTCTACATGTGTTCTAATGTATAGTGTAGAAAACCTTAAATTGTATTGTTTCTTCTTCTTTCAAACTCCCTCAATTTATAGAGGTAATGAGAGAGGCAAATAGCTTGATTCCACTGTGAATGATAACCTTATGAACAACGTGATGGAGAAAGTTTGCCTGTCAATTGTACATTTTAATGCATTTTTTTTAAATGTCTTTTGATGTCATTTTGTTGAGATTGATGATGATTTATTTACTGAGTGGTCGTACAGGCAGGAGGTTTTATTTTTCTCAAGCCCACATTTTCCTAAAAGAGCTTTCTGTGTTTGAACACTTACTGTTCTTTAAACTTGTTTGTTTAATGTAAATATATTATTTCTAGATACAGTATTATAAATTTTGACAGTGAGTCATGGTTGATTCAACAAGTTCTTTGTTGCTGAAAGAACAAAATAAAATGTACTTCTTCACGCATGTTTGCATATTTTTCTAAAAAACATTATAATTACATTATTGTGCTTGAGTCTTTTTTTTTTTTTAATAGGAGAGGATTATGTTCAATCAGAAACACTGACAACCAGCGGAGTAACAAATTCTGAGTGTCTTATTCCCAGGGAGTAGGCTGGGGCCCGAGCTTTGTGAACTGTCACTTTCTCTGGATTATACGTTCCAGGACCAGGTTTCTTGGTGGCATCTCTGGGAAAACTGTGACGCCCCAGCATGGAAAATGCTGGCTGTCGGGGTAGATAAACACTTGGGTCTGTACTGTTGTACCTGCAAGGCCCTGGTGTCTTTGCTAAATCCACAGATGGTCCTCCTGTGCTGAAAGCACCTGACATTGTGTAGCTTGCACTGGCTGGCTTGTTCGGGACTTGAGGGCCCATTAGTGGAGGGAGACAGTACTTATTTGGAGCAGGTACTGAATCGATGCTGCGGTAGCGTGTGCGAGAGCCCATTGTGTAGGATGGGGGCCTGCGCTGGAGGTTGCATGGTGGTGCTCGTTCAGGGCTGTATGAACCTGGTCCAGGTGTCTGGAAGAGCTCCTCTAGTGAAGAGAAAACAGTTGAAAAGTATAAACCATCAATTCAGCACCATCTGGTAGAGTCTGCCTGCAAAGGGGGGTTCAGATTGTCAGTTGCAGCAGCTGACAATGGATCTCTATTAGCAGTGTCAAAAACAGATGTCTTGTATAACGGTTCATTCTGTCACAATAGTGGAGCTAGGAATTAGGCTGTTATTAAATTATTACTTAACTAATTTTTCCAAAATAAATATTTGTTATGAACAGGAACTTACTCTGTGCTTTCATTCTGCCCAACATTGAATATGCAGGTGTGCCATCCCTTCCAAAGCGAGTCATTTTTGCATCAATGTGATACTGAGGCCCTGGACTGGAGTCAACACAATACACTGGAGGGAAAGTAAACATTTATCATAAGTCCAATGTCATCTCTTGGTTTGGTTTGATCATGCAGTACTCCTAAAATAGACTTGAATTTATTTAAGGAGCAAAAGGTTAGAAATAACTACACAATCATGAGGTGTTGTCTCCCCCTAGTGGCTTAAACTTGACATTACACCACACAGGAATCATACCACTCTGATTTAGCCCATATGATGTATTTGATAGGATGAAATTATTTTAAAAGATTTATGTCAATAATTGTAACTATATAAATTAATATAAAAATGCTTTGAAACCTATAATGCTGTTTTGGGTCTTTGAGATCAATGTTAGGACCAAGACAACAACAAAGCATTTAATTACATAAACAATATTGATAAAACCTTCCAACTTTAGCTAATAATAATCTTTGCTACAAGTGAGAGAAGGGCTCACTATTGTCACTCATCCTGCCATGGAAAGAGTAAGCAGGGCTGGTTGGCTTGGTGAAGTCATGGCCCATAAATCCAATGGTAGGAGGAAGCCCATAGCGTCCAGGACCTGGTCCTAGAGACAAGTGGGAAGGATGTCACAAAGGCAAAGGGCCTACACACTTATTCATTATCTCACATACACATTAGATGCCATAAATTATATTTACATTGCATAAATGATACAAATATTAAAGTGGTTACAGTTTTTCTGTAAATTATAGCTACTGTAATATGTAGAAGCTGCTGTAGCTCCTCTGCAGCTTTGTGTACAATGGAAAAATAAGGCTGAGTGCAACTAAGTATATTCCAGCATCAGTCATTGAGTAATACAGTAAATGTGGAATGTCTGTAAATTTGCAAAATAATATTTTGGATGACCCATTGTGAACTCTGATACTGATAATCCCAATATGACAGGCACAACACAAACAAGGATGTTGCTGCAGGCAGCACACAACAACAAGACAACCAAGGGAAAAGCATTACATCAGCATACAAGTGTTCAGCAGAGCAAGTGGGAGCATTTTTCACAGAAAAAGAGCGAGTCCTGGCAAGTCTGCACACTGAGAAATCCTCTCTTCTGCTCAAGTCAGTGTTCCCCCTTTTAAAATTATGAAATGACCAATAGTGATAGCGCACACAATATTTATGTCTTTACACAAGGTGTTAAGTTACTGAACATGGACTCACATTTGTAAGAATTCATCTTCCATTAATGGACTTACCTTTTTCTCTGCCTGCAATCGCTGGATATTTTTTCTCCATTTGGCTCTTTGTAAAAGTGATGAATGATCCTTCAGGAATCCCACAGTGACAGCAATGCTACAAAAATATTCAACAATACTTCCCTGAAAATCCCCATAGCATGTAAATCATAACAAGAAGCAGAATAAGAAGATATTGACTGATTATCGTAAAATCATGGAAAAACCTTAAAGCTGTTCTTTTTTTTCTGTGTGTGCACCGTACCACAGATACAGTATATCCCCTTGAAGCAGGCCAAATACTTGAAATGTGAAAGTAATAAGATGAGCATCAGGAGAAACACCTTACTCCGTAATGCGTGCCCACCTGGATGGTCTTTCTTCAGACATCACAGTGATGTTTGTGCAGGATCCAGCATGAGGCATGCACTGGTTGTCACTGAAACCCAGAACCCTGACAATCCAGAATCAATCCCTCATTTCCTCTGAAACAATTAGGAAACCTGAGACCTATAACACATATCAAAGTGTCAACAACAAAGCAGACTATGTTCTGGATAGGTGGGATAGGGTTTATCTATCTGCCTGTTAGTCCAAATGCTGGTGACAGGTGAATAGCCCTTTCCTCTGGAGAGGTGGATGTATAGGTGCACTCAGCTGGTACTTAGGAACAATGTCATCACTCCGATTCACTCTCATGTAATGCTAGCTCCCCCTGCAAACGGTGAAACCAAAATCCCCCTCTCCCTCCTCTCTCTTTTCACTCTTTCTGCTCATCGCAGCGTGGAGACGCAATATCACTCTTCAGCCATGCATGCAGTTGCCACGGAGACTGCTGTGGATAGACTTTGCAGCCAAGGTCCCCTGCACTGCTGGCTTTATTGTCACTACAGACAAACTTTTTCCATTCAGACTGGATGGATAACTGCATGTGCGTCTACTGAGAGCTTAGTGAGAGGGTAAAGTTTCTGTAAAGTTCCATAAGTTTTACCTCAAAGTAAGAGTATGCACTTCATGACATACTATACTGTATGATTATTTTCCCCCCACAAACACATATAAAGCCTCAACACAGATGCAGGGTCAGATGCAGTGCAGCACACCTGGAGCAGTTACAGGCCCCATTGAGCTAGTCATAAATTGCCAACATACAGCTGGAATACACTGCTGGAAATTAAACTAGCAACCCTCTGGTTTCTCATCGGTCAAACCGATTACCCAGATGCAGTTACAGTTTAGCCCTCTTTGATCTCCTCTAATCCTGGTGATGATTTGTAGTTGGGATTTGAAGGACTTGTTTCAAGGCCCTAGCTGCCAGTTGCCAGAGGCCACAGTAACCGAGAGGGTTGACAAGTGACATGTGCAGAAAACAAACATTAAACTTTAACAGGGTCTAACTCTTTCCCGGCTGCTGCTTTGGTAACCCAAATCTGTTGTTGGCAGTGACACAAACACATTCGATGCACATCTGAACTTAAAGAGATGTATACAGTATGTACAAACTTATACGCACACATATATGCTTTCTGTCTCTTAGGGTCAGAGAGTCAGTTATCAAAGCAGAGGGCCCTCTGAAGCAGGGTTGTAATACAGCTCACTGCTGACAGGAAATTATCTCCAGACTTAACTAGCCTTTCAAAGGAAATGGAGCAACACAGCTTTCATAAACTGCACTGCAGATACATGCACTATAGTGCATCTGCAGAGACTGCACTGTTCTAAAAAGTAACAAGGCTTATGGTGTTTCTTTCCTGCTGTTGTACAAAGTTTACTGGCAAAAGGAAAATACAGAAGGAGGAAGACGATTAAACCTGGGCAACCTGTGTTACTGATTACATAAGTTCTGCTTAACAACATCAACACTTGAGTGTGTCAAGGCAACAAAACCAAAACCCTGGATTGTATACAAATTTTATTCTCATTTGTTTAAAAAGCACAATATTTGATATGAATATGGGCTACATTTAATTAAATTTGGTACATTTACAGAAATCCAAAACTTCATTCTTGATTTTTTTAAGGTGATTGCTTCAAGAATCAAAATTTAACATAAACAAAATAGCTTATGAACTGTACAATCAAATCTCAAGGTAGGTATGGTGAAAGATGACTTGAGAGTAGATGTTGGTATCTTTGTGAAAAAACATTTGAGCTGGGGGGGGTTGGCGTCCTGGTGAACCAGTGGTCTAAGATGCATATCTGTGTAGTAACTGTGAAGTCCATGGTTTGAGTCCGCCAGGGACCTTCGTTGCATGTCAGTTCCCCTCTTTCTCCCTCCTTATGTTTCCTGTCAATCTCTACTGTGCTGTCTAATAAAGGCAAAAAGCCAAGAAAATCTTAAAAATGAAAAACATTTCAGCTTATGTTTCTGTAAAGCATATGGGTAGCATATGTCTTTTTCCAGCAGGATACCAGAACAGGAATTTCATCAAACATTTCAGTAATTGGGTTAAAGCTTGCTAAAAAAGAAAAAAAAAGCCTCTGACAGCGCAAATCTTTTTTTTGAACTGAAAGAATCACAAAGTAACAGGGCGAAAAGTAAACTGTATGGGCGGGCAATGACAAAAAAATAAAAATGATATGACCTCTAGCTACAAATAAATACCACAGATAGAAAATATAACAAAATATTTTGCTTAAAGTCAGGTGTAATTACAAACATAAATACTTGATTATTTCTTCTAGTGATTATAAAGGCAGTACAGTGAATAACAAAGACGCTATGGTGCCTATTGGTGACTAGGAGTCTGGAGGAAGAAAAATGGAAGTCTGGAGGACACTAACTCGGTAACACTCACACACAGTGACACATCCAACCACACACACACACACACACACACAAACTTATGAAAGCAACCACACTGACTTGTTTCCATTCAAAACAATCTAACACCTAATACACATACACTATCACACAAAGTCACACTCTCATTCTCCAGACTCCACCGTCTCTTCCTTTCAGGCTGAGGAAGTCTCAAGTCTCTCTTCTCTTTCCATTCACTAGCATATTCACAAATAATGTACAATTTGGAGGTGGGTATGGCTTCACTCTGTGAGCGTTTCTGTGGATGACAGGAAAACAGGGCACACTTTTGTTGTGAGAGCATCTCAGACACTGTTCCTTCACTGAACAATATCAAGACTACAGTAGCAAACAGTTCTTTCTTTTCACTTCATTACCAGAAACCAAAAAAAAGACCCATAAATGCTTTTAAAGCCTGATATAACAATTCTTCTGTGCCATAGAACTCCATTATTTTCTCAAAAAACTATTAAAAAAACATAAGTGAGCCACATTGTTGTACTGGCTGACTTCATTAAGCTGAACATAGGCAGTGTAGTTTATTTTCAATCCTACATGCATCTTTCTGCAGCTGTAAATACTCACTTGAGACCCAAATGTGTATTCATATGTGTCTGAAAATAGTCCCCAACAAATGTATTACTCCTCTTTTAAGCAATTTATGCTAATGATGACAATGCTCAGCGGTTTTAGTATGTCCCTTAGCCTTTCTAGAATGTGAAGCAATATATTTGTTGCCCTTAAATGTGTGTCTTCAGAAGGAACAACTGAGCTTGGGTCTGAGTGCTACAGATAAATTAGCTTGACAGATGTAATGTTGGTTTTGGTCCTTTCATGAAAATGCACAAAATAGAATAAAACAGAACAAAACACATCAGGGGAGCAGCTCGTACCATCGCTCAGGGCTGTTTCTTGTGTCCAGTGTGGGTAGCTGGGTATCTGCCGGCAGGAGCACCTTTTGCTCTACATCCTCCCCGCCTTCAGGAAGGTCAAACTGATCCCCTCCCTCTGCGTCAGCAAGGAAAGGCTCAGTATCTGGGTCATATTCATAGGAGTAGTAGGACACCTCTGCCATGGACCCCTGCTCCTCTTCACCTGGAAAGATCAGGGTGGGGTGACAAAAAGAGGTGCATTTAACCAAAGTTTGACAAGGTAGCTCTTTAATGGTAGATCACAGTATCTGATATACAATGAGACATTATTGATTCCATTGCTTAAGTGTTCACAGAGATGTTAATGGCTTGTATATCTCTCGCACTTCAGCAGCAATACCCCATCACAGACAGTAGGTGTCCCTCCCTGCTTAAAATGTTGCATTCTTACATAGCATGCTACTTCAAAATCACTCTTTTTAGAGGATGGTGTAGCTTTATTATATGTTCATTGTACATAAGCACTTAATATAAGCCCCCTACAATCAGATTTTGCCTCTTTAAAGTTTGTGGCACACAGTGGACTTCACCGTGATGTCTAAACGCACACACACACACACACACACACAAGTAATTTGCAAACATTTGATCGTTTGAGTGGGAGATTGAAAGATTACACTAAACTGTATGCAAATAACACGAAAATGTCAACTTATATGAAGCCTGCAGAGTCTGTGTATCCATTATATATTGTCCTCTGGTACAAGTTCACTAATAAGACAAGTCTGCACAGGGAAGCTAATTCCAGAGCTTCAGCTTCCTCCACTGTTCCAGTGGAAAGTGTCAGTTCCTTGGCACAACCCGCCTTCACCTATTACACTCTCAGTGCACTTAGCGGGCATGTCGTCAACATTCTAATGGTTTACAATAACAGTGTTTTTACAGTACTTATTCAATCTAATCACCCGAGGGTTATCATATTGTAGGTGAGTGTGTGTATCTGTGTAGGTGTGTTTGCCTGTGTGAGCATGCAATATGTGTATGTGTGTGCATATATAGTTATATGTGTGTGTGTGTGTGTGAGTGCATAACAGCATTCCTGTGGTAAGTGTGAAGCGTTAGCTTTTGTACTAAGGAGACCTTTGACTGAGAGCAGCTTTGTGGGCTGTAGCTACTGGGAGCTGCAGGCTGAGAAACAAGTCAGCGCAGGCTGTGCCACATCACACACGCACACACATACACACACACCTATACACAACTCAAACATTCATATAGGCAGACCTTAATGCAATTAATCTGTAACAGCTCACACATTACCGCATGCAATCCATGCACGCACTCTTCTGTAACTTGTGAATGACTGCAGCGCCTTTTTTGTTTTCATTGCCAAATGTAACACAGCTACATCCTCCCTCCGCACACGGCCAAACATCCTATCAGGAATTCTCTGGCTGCCTCTCTGGAAGTGGCAGCTGATCTAAGCTCATGGCAGAGCAACAATCAAGCCGGCAGTGTGAAACCTATCCTCCTATTTATCTCAACGATCGTAGACATGATGTGGTGCCAGGGGAATGTGGTGCCACACACCACACCTACGCATCTACTTTCTTCCTCACATCCTTTCTTTGCTCTTCTTTTTCTTTTCATCTTGTCTCCCACTCATCCCTCTTTCACTAGCTTTCTCCCCTTTCTTCTCTCAATTTTACACCCCCTCCCTCACACTCTTTCATCTCTTTGTCTCGCACTCTGTAAATCTGTAAACTCCCATTCTCTACACACACACACTTTTAAAAAATATATAATATGCATATACATAACATACCAGCTATTTGCACATGCGTACATCAGGTGGCAATATGCCTAAAATCTCAAATTTATACATTTACATTTTGCTGACAAAAACCCAGATTGAACTATAATAGACGCAGAATCAGATTAGATTCCTGGAAAATTCAAACTGCAGCATCTAGACAGTGGACACAACATGTTGCTGAAAGAACACTTACTGAAAAAGGTAAAAGCTATTGTATGACAGAGATTATGCTCATTCATCAACAGGAAAAAAGAATGCTAGGCTAATCCCTGGCCATATGTTAAAAAGGCAAATTAAAATTTGAATAAGATAAATACATAAAATAAAAATTTATGTAGGAAATACAGAAAACTCCTGCCTCGGCTGGTGAGTTCAGCTGACCTTAGCAGGAAGATGGAGGGAAAGTGGAGAGACAGAGAGAGGTGATGTGGAAAAATTGCAGGGAGAGTCTATGTGGGAGATGGGAGGTAAAGTGCGGTAGATGAAATTACCTGTGTGTACAGGCACTGAGGGCTGCTCAGTTTCCTGGCTTGCTACTCGTTGCTTGTCCTCCACTGTGGTCTCCACTGGAAATACAAACACAAACACACGTACATACACACACACACTTTAGATTATTGGCATTTATGTGGCCACCACAACACCTAAAAAATGGTCATGAATTAAACAGAGTTTCAGTGTTGCATAATCTAAATACTGCCCAGAAGCATTATCCACCCCACTGAGCAACACTTCTTGGCAAAACAATGATGTACACTCAGCCTCAACAGAGGCCTGCATTAAAATCTTTCTAAAAATAGCAGGGGCCAAACCACGGCCAGTGGGGGCCATGTGTGGAAACAAATTGTATCTTTTTCCTTTTCAAAATGGGGAAATGGTGGCATGGATCTACCCCACACAACCATACACAAACAAACAAGGTCAGGGAGCTGAGCTCTAAACAAAAATGCGATCCTTTTGATAATCTACAGCATGAACCCACTTGGCACAAAGTGAGGTCTTTTCCCACCAAAGTTTTGTCTATGCCTTTTCCCAATCTGCTCCAGAACATGAAGGCTCCTTTGTTGTTGGGCTGTGCGTCGGAAAGGAATGTGACAAGGATTTCAAAGGGCTGGACAAAAGCACTCTGTCATTTGGAGAGAGCCCTGTAATACAGCAGAGCGCGAGGAGGGGCGGGGGGTGGCAGTGGTGGTGGTAGTGGGTTGTGTCGGGGTAGCTCTCCTCAAAAAACTTATCCAGTAATCAGCCCAACACCTGAACAGCTGTTTCCACAGCTCAGATCACGGCACACACAAATGAGCATAGAGACACTTGGAGATGCTAGCGAACAGACACACAAGTTCAATTACATCCACAGTAAGTTACAGCACACACACTCGTTTCCTTTGGAAGAAGGAAAAGTTCAGGCATATGCTGTCAATATCCGTGAGTTACAGCCCACCTACTGTATGAATGAACAGTATACTTTAGCTACCACAGAAATTCCTGCCAGCTATTTCCTGCTCTGGATCTTATATTTTATCTTTCACTGAACTAAGGGTGGACTTGATAAGCAGCACTGTGAGATTTAAGCTGTTTTGCATCTAAATGATTATTTCCATCCAATTCCAGTAGTGTTAGCATGATTTTAATTCAGTGCACCTGACATTTTATCAGCCCCTCCAGGGAACTGTGACCTTAATGATTAATGCAAATTCAACCAATCTCTGTAATGTTTGCAGGAGCTTGCAATTTTGCCAAATTCCCACAATATCTGCCTTAAAAGTGCTACTAGGAAGATTTAATGTCCGTGCCCTGCGATGAGAATGAAAGACATTTGTGTCAAGTAATCAATATCTTCAATTTTGTAATGATATTGTGTGTACCTGGGTCAGATTTTCAGGAGTTCTGCTGAAGGCATTACAGCACAAACAAAGCTTTTTGAACAAAACTTGCTTTATCAACAAAAATAACTCTTCAAAAGAGCAACAGCAAAACAGGAAGTCACAGGGTTTATGGGAAATGCATTAATAATCCTAACCATCTCAGTCTTCATGCCTAAACCTAACCAACAAAGGCAATGAGTACTAACCAATTGGAGGCAGAATAGGGCAGGTCTTTGCGGAATGCAGGTGGGAAAAAAAAATATGGAATGAGATATGTAGTCTTATCATGACAATTAGGCTACCAATCATCACACTTTCTGCGTCTGTCTAATCAAAACAACCAGCATGACATGTTAATGTATTGCACAGGTTCAGGTGAAATTACACAATGATGAAAGCAAATCCCTCTCATTTGCCAACAAAAATAACTTCCTTGGGATCTTTGCAAACTCCCACAATTTTACAAAGAAAAACAATTTTTAAAAATCACATAAAACTTGGAGAAAAGCTGCTGCAAAATCAAACATTTTTGATTGCAACAATCACAAAAAAACTCTGAGGCACTAATATTTATACCTTTTTCACAGTAATCAAAGAAATATATTGACTAGTTATTTCTGGCTGTTATTTATGTACATGGAGCTACAACATAGGTGGTTAGCTACCTATCTAGGAAGATAATATCGCAATTCTTAATCCTGCCTACTAATCTCTGATTGGTTAACTGTTTCTCCAGCTGGTGGAAACAGTTGTCAAAGGGACCTACATGAATTGCTGAACTAATGTGAGCTGTGACTGGACATTCAAAGGTCTGGAATAAGACTGTAGTAGTGAACAAGCATTAGTATGACATAATTATGGAATGGACTCCCCGAACCATGTATCAAGTGATGTGTGATGAGAGTGCTCTTACTGTTAGGACACTGTGACAGTGGAACTTGCTTGATCCGTGTCCCATTTCGACAGGCAAATACCTCCATCTGACACTGGTTCTGGTAGAGCTGCCCATCTGACCCACAAACTGGTTCCCCATCATAACCACAGTCCCTGTAGCAAGTGCAACGCTCAAACTGCTCCTCCTCCAAACAACCAAACACATTGTTGCATTGGCTTGCCTGCACAAAACCTGCAGAAACATTATTTGTTAGAGACTGATGAAAGTGGGTGTTAGTGAATCTTTAAGGGCACAGCATACATCTCACCTATCCACTGGCTGGTTGAGCTCTCCACCTCGTTGCAAGTGGGTCCATCACACAGCTCCCGTGCCAGTGGACTGCTCTCGCTCACGTTGTAGAACCGGGTAGCCTCGAAGGCTGCATAACAAGCACAGACCCACACCGGCACGTTCACACATCCACACACACAAAACAATGATGACGCTCACCATAACTAGCTCATAAACTAGAAAAATTCCAATTTCAACAAACCCTGACATACCCCACCCCCCTCCTCAAAAAAGCCACTTCATAAATCATGGTGATTTAGATAGTTTTCATGCTCTGTAGCTCTTTAAAGAGCAGTACTTAAAATATTCATCAGAGGCACACCTGGTTCATAGTAGTCATAGATCTTGACCGGAACAGGCGCTGTCTTGCCTACAATGTATTCCCTGACAGCTTGGAAGGCCACACACGTCATACACTGGCTGGGAATCTGATATGGGATGACAAACACGGAAAAAAAACACTTACAAAAGACAGGAAACATGCAATTGGTGATAGATGCAAATGTGCACACATATAAACAAACATTTCTCCCCACCCTTGTGCAGTCACTGATGATTAATGCTGTTCTCATCCAGCATCATCACACATTCAGTATGATTTCACATGTGCACAGCTGTAGTTGACGCAGCCATGAAGAATTTGGACTGAACTCACCTCATCAAAGTAGAACAACACTTTTCTCCCATTTAGCTCGTATCTCTTCAGACCCACTCTCTTGTCCATCAGCAGCTGTCGAAGAAGACACAATAAACCAGGCTCGGTACATAGAAAAACAAACAAACACAATTGGATTTACGCAATTTTGCTTTGTAACCTTAAAAAGTTTTGACTTTGCTATGTCCTGGAATTTGTTTGGACATTCTGTAGTGTGTGTTTTGTTATCTTGTTACATTTTTGTGAGTGATTACTAGTGTTGTACACCAGCTGAACATGTTAGATGCCAACATCTTCATTTAACATACTAACAGTTAAACAAGCCAAAATCTATTCATAAAAACCAAGAAGGAACATAAACATATCTCTCCCTCGTGCATTACATCTATAGGATGATTTAAATGTCTAAAATTATAACCAATTAATAGTACAAAATGCACACTCTGGCTTGTAGTGACTACAGCAGGTGGTACATTTCATTCCAAACAACATAAATGGACATGGATGGTAGCCACCGACAAGGACATGAATGGCAATCAGCACCACAGTGGACTGGACAGCTCCGTCTCATGCTAATCAAGGTTTAATATTTACATAGGATTAAATATAAAGTGTTGAACATCTAACAAAACACTGGGTTATGTTAATTCAAGACAAAAGATAACCCTGGATTAACGTGTCCAAATGCTTCAAGAAACCATGAGGAAATCCCACCTTGCACATTCCAGGATCTCTGCTGTCATAAAACCTTATTCCCCTTTGTCTACATGTACACTGCAAATATATTAAAATGCATTATATTGTACAGTGCCCTTACCACCCAACAGTCAAAGTCCACATGGTCTGCATTTGCTCTGTGGGCCACAACTGAAATGTAAACCATATGCACTCCGCCATGACATGATGGCTGAGATGGAGAATGTACTGGTCACCAATCAAGGACTGGGACTATAATAGTTGAAATCAACACGGGATCGTAGTTTTCCTCTGGGATCACCTGCTCAGTGTTCTACTTAGTCTGTACCTCGTATTTTGTAAACCATGTACCATGTATAGTTGGGTCAGACATGCATGACCATATCTAGTAAATATGAGAGTGTATGAATGGGTAACGAGGAAGTTGTTTACTGCAAATCTGAGTGTGTGCATAGAGAGCCAGCGGAGTTAATTCCCCCCACAGGGGGATTTTTCATTCTGTCAAAGGTGGCAGCCTTTGGACAGCAGGGGTTTATGAGGTGCTCAGCCTGAGCTGGCGCCACCGAGACACACACACGCACAACACTCTGTCTCTCTCTCTTTCACACACTCACACACACACACACACACACACACACACACGTGCGCGCACGCACACACACACACTATACAATTGGTCTCTGTTTACGACTGCATTGTTTGTCTATCTAGCAACAAAAAATTGCCAATGAACTCCCATTGCTCAAATGTTATACCCGCGGTGTGTTCTGGGTCGTTAAACAAAGCTCATTATATTGGGTGATAAGATGCCATGGCTGTGGTAGCACCCAGTCAGTCACTGGACTAATCATTCATGACTACAGCATCCATGCAAGCAACTAGATGTGACTATAGAAGCCAAGCTTGCCACCATAAATTGAGGAATGTAAGTGGCAGCCGGGCAGGCAGCAGTAAAACTCCAAGGGAGGCCAGCAGGGGTGTAAACTGAGCTTGTTAGCCACTACAACTCAGGTCAGCCTCAACTGACACACACCCTGTAGTATATATGTGCATGTATGTGTATGCGTGTTTAACATCTCCCCAGGTAGCCACAGAGGTGGATCTTTTAGAGGTGGAAGCCTGCAGACTAAGGCCCTATAACTGTCTAGTAATGAGGGACAAACTTCTGATGGGTGGCTGGGGAGCTGACCTGCATCTAGCCCTTAAATTTCCCTCCTCTTTCTCTCTCTTTCCATCAGCATAACCATTCCTCAATTGACCCATCCATCCTCCTTTAATCCAGTTCTCTGTTATTACTATATATGTCTGTCCATTCTGTACTCTACAAAATTTTTCTCCAATGTCTTAACCCCACATGGCACAAGGAGGTGTGTGTGTATGTGTGTGTGTGCATGTGTGCGTGTGTGTGTGTGTTCAGACTTGCAGGCCTAGAGAGGCCCAGTGGCCTCTGGCCCTGAGACATTGTAACTCTACATGGCCTGAGCTGGCTGTTCTTTTTCTTATCATACCTAAAAAAAACACCATAAAAAAGACCCTCATCTTAATGACAACTCCCGTGACTGCTAGACTACAAACACGTGCCTGTTGCACATGTGCGTAACATCCAGCACTTAGAAGGCCTTGTCCCCATTTTAAGGAAGTGAAGTCCTCTGGAGCATCACAGAGGAAATGTTTTTCCTGTTGTGCCACATAACTTCTAGCAACGACAAGAATGTCAGGTAAACATTTGGCTGCTTCCTGCTCTGACAAATATTTATATCAAAACACCTGTGCGGCAAGAATAATATCCACTACGTGTGTTTGTTTATGTGAGTATGTTAAGGGATGCATCCTGTGTAGGTGTGAATGTGTACACATGAGCCTGGGGTTTTGCAAAGGAGTCTGCAAAGGAAACAGGAGGAGGATAAATTCCATGACATACTGATTTTTGTCAAATGGCCTCCAGATGTGGATGCATTTGTCTCTTCCTACCTGCCTTCTGGTTTGGCCACTTACTTGACTACTTCCCTAACAATCTGTGAGCCACTCTGTCCAACAGCGATGAATGTCCAATCTCAAAACCTTTGATAATGTGTGTGCATGTGTATTATTGTGATTACATACCCTCTCTAGACTTTCGACATCTGCCCGGAAACCGGAAATCATGGGAACTTCTATGACGGCCATGTTGGATGAGCCTGAATGCAGCCACCTGGTCAGAGAGTTGGTCAGGATGAGGTTTGAGGGGGGAGGGATGGGGGGGCACTGTTAGCAGCAGGGCTGTGCATACATGTATGCCTAGTTTCTGTACTTGTACAGTGTGTATGTGTGTGTGTGTGTGTGTGTATTCTACCTGGCACAAACTTCTAAAGAGATGTGGAAGTCCATTTTGTCCTGGTGGGCTGCTGGATCGTCGTCGTCAATGGGCGCCCGCCGCTTCCGGTTGAGCTCAGAGCGGTTGTCGGCACGGCTCCGGGAACGCGAGGTAGGATGACGGGAGGAGGGGGGCTGTACGTGTCGCTCCTGAAAAGGCTCTTTCAGGTCGACCTTGAGCTGGAAGGCTGGCTTGGACACTGGGTCCGGTACGTTGTAAGAAACATCAATCTAGAGGCACACAGAGAGCAGTGGTTGAAGTGTGTTTGAAACCAGGCTTTTTCTACAGGAAAATTTTTGCAGAGGAAAAAGAAAACAAAGACGGTCAGACTTTTGTGATCAAGGTTTCCAGCTATAAAGTGATCATAGGTTTTGATGAGATTGTTGCCTGCTCAATTCACCTATGCTTTCACTGTCTTGGTTGTTTTTTGGCTTGGAACCCCTTTATTGCAAAGTTTTTCCTAAGCAAATATTTCCTTTTGTGATTAGCACTTTAGGCCCTGAGGTGGCATTCCCAATTTGGGATATGGTGGATACGATCAGTAACAAGCTGACACCCATAGAGACATAATGTATGTCAGATCAGCTGATAATTTATCATAACGTCTGCACTCAAAGCAGTCTTCATTTGTTTGGCAGATGTTTGGTATGTGTTTGAAGCAGCAATTTGTAAGAAAAAAAAATCTATGAAAAAATTAATTCATAAAATTTTAACAACTATGTGAAAAACACAGGTTTTGGCACTGAGGATTGGCAACAAACTACTTAGAATGCAAACATCAAGGACCTCCGGCCTAGAAAGTCAGGAGAAAAAAAACTTAGGCAGCACTTTGAAGCATAAACCACAAATCATATTCACTGGACACAAGACATGCATTCAGCAGACTACTATTTCAGCCTCAGGACAACTTGCTGCTTTGATGTGCTTTTTAATTTCACAGAAGATTATTATTCCCAGAACTGTACACATTCTGAATAAATCATCTAGTCTGATTTGAGACCTTTGCAAAGCTACTAAATGATAATCCTGAGGCACAGGATACATACTCATCACATACTGTATGTCTACAAACATACACACAGGCGGGTCTCTTTGATTGCCCCGCTCTTGTATTTCATTAGAGCCCAGGTGCTGCTGCCCTGAGGGGCTGTCAGAGGGGTGTGTTGATGCACAGAGAGGTGTGGATGGACGGAAAGAGGGGAGAGAGGGAAAGTGGAAAGGTCTGAAGAAAGAAATTCTGTGTTTGTGTGTGAGAAACTTGCTGAGGAGAACAAGTTGGAAGACGTTTTAGGCATTGCACAGCAGAACACAACATCCGCTGTTGTAGCTGGCTCTGCCTCAGTCAAATCTCAGTCATATCTCACATACATGTTTCCTAAAATGGGATTGTAAACATCTTTGATTACATATGCTTTTTCATTTATGCCTTGTTTGGTTTTCAAGCAGACAAACGTTTAAACATGGGTGATAAGAAGAGAGGACGGATCATCATCCAGCAAAAAAAAAAAAAAAAAAGAAAAAAAAAAAAAAGACTGCTATTGTTTATGAAAGGGGCTTTTGTTTGTCCGTGACAAGGTAGGACGTAAACAGCATCCTGTCCAGGGGACCACAAGAATCAACAGGAATGATCAACACATAACAAAACAATTGGCTAAGCTCTACCAGATTACTCCAATTTACAGGGAGAAATTTGGGCATTATGGGGCAACAGCAACTGACTCTCCCCTGCCGGCAAATTCTTGCTGTGAGCCGATGAAGTAAGCGCAACATTACAGTTCCTTTTTGAGCAATGTTCAAGACTGCAAATGTGTCTGTGTGTGTGTGTGTGTGTGTAAGAGAGAGCTTGTGTGTGTGTAGCACTACAATACCTGCATGAGACAGCAGCCTTCTCCTTTAGCGCTGACAAAAAGGCCTGTGGGGATACTGGGGATCTGAAAAAAAGAGAAAGAGAGAGAGAGAGAAAGAGAGAGAGAGGGAGAGAGACACAGACAGACAGAAGAAAGAGGAGAAACAAAGACAGTCAGAGGGGGCAGGGAGAGGTGAATGAGTCATTTATCAAGCGAATGAATGCTGTAGGCTGCTGCACTGCCACTAGTGGTTCCCTGGCTACTAACCAGCAGGCCTTAATTGCCCCCAATTAAGCTGACACCACTAATCTCAGCAGAGGAACATGCCCGGCAGAGAGGACGTACTGCACTCTCACCTGAACTGCTCTGGCTGACCTCACACCACAGCGCTCTGACCGAGGTAGTCTGTGCCTTGCCCACACTGTAAAGTTTGTAATGTGTGGGCAAACAGGCCAATAAAGCACAGTTCTTAAATCAGACAGACCAACAAGGTGCTTTTGGGAAATCCAGCCCAGTTAAGCATGGTTTGGTTTGGCAGTATGTTTTGGCTACTAAACAGCCAGACCTGGAGACAGAGATTAATGTTGAATGCCAAAGTGTGGCTCTGGTACATAGGCACTCATCAGTCACTGTAATTAAGAGGGAAACATTACTAAATTGCATTTAAGTGCAGTTTCTCTTTAGTGAAACAACCCCTCTGAAGTGCCTGAAATCATTCAAGAAACTGCCGTTTTTTTACATCACAGTTCCACTTCTTTATATATTAAATAAATGGATCATGTGTCATCTGCACACGAAAACACAAAGGAAGCAGCCTTAAAAAAAAAAAACCAAAAGATGTGTTTACCTTAGCGCTCTGAAGGAGTTTCTTATTGTCCCTGTTGAGCTCAAACGTCTCCTGGAAGTCGAGGTTGGTGGAGGCCAGTGAGATGGTGAGGTTGACACCTCCCACGTAGGATAGGATGGCGTACTCTGACAGAGCTTGCAGTGCTACGCATGTGTCCTGGCACAGGTGGTTTAAGAAAAGTCAACTTTACACTGATGCTGCTGTGTGATCCAAAACGAAAGAGAAGCCAGGAAAAAAGGGCTACCTGCGTCGAAGAGAACCCGCCAAGAGCATTCCTCTGCTGGGAGAGCCATTTTACCACAGGCAGGGCAGACGCCACATCTCCAAGGAGGGTGTAGGTCAGAAGACCGTAGGCTGTCATCTCCACCTCTGCTGACACCACTGTGAAGAAACAATAATTAATTGTCAGGATTCTTATTTTGATTCTGAGTCTTATTTGGGGGAAATTTGTGTCAGGATGACAGGAGGAAAAAGTAATATAATGGAGTAATAGACCTGTACTTTATGTTCTATTTCCAACAGATAGTCAATACTAAATTCTACAGTGTACCTGACTGTGAGAGGCCATCACTGAAACCCATGAAAGTGTCTTCATCTGTCATAGTGCTGCCAGTCAGACTCCAGTGGGTGAGTCCGTCTGCATAGACAAACAAAGTGAGATAAATACAGAGAGGGGGGAGGGGGAATCCGGTATCATATAAATCACTGAAATAACATTTTAATTTTCAGTATCTTTCAACAAACATGCAACCAAGTCCTGTGCCTTTATTGTGCTTGGCAACTAAAAAAATTGTGATCAATTGTCCTCCAACTTCCCCTAAACTCAGACAAATCTGCCAGAACTTGCAGAAAGTTTACGTCAAGAGGAAGAGAAGGAAATGGCCAAAGGAAACCAACACAGAGATAAGAAACTGAAAGGGAAAAGGGAAAAGGGAGGAGCGGATTGAACTACAGCTGAGTACTAAAGAAGCTTCTTTCACAATTGGGTTTGCGCTGCTATAAAAATTGAACCAAAGAAACAAGCTGTGTATTTATACATTCAATATATCCTCACTGTGATTTTTTATGTCTTGTTACAGAACAGCATCTGGTTGTTGCTTGTCAACTGTTCATACATCTGTTTCCTAGGTTATTAACATCTAGTGACAATGAATGAGCTTCCAGCCACTTGTTGATCTCACAGTGATGAGTACCTTGTGTGATGGCCATGTGGTTGAGGCGGCGCAGGGCAAGCGGTGCGTAAGGGCTGCGTAGCAGAGCCAAGGCATATGCAGACAGGGCTGTGGTGTATGGGTCATCAGCAGAGTAGGTGTTACTCTCCAAGAAATCCTTGGCTTTGGCCACTGCAACTTTCTCCTCCTGGACCAGACAGCACATTAAACAAAAACAACTGAACATGTGATAATGGTAATGATCAATAGCTTACAAGATGTTGCAGAAGTGGACTTTTCAAAAGTGGAATAATTATTTTGGGAGTGTTGTTTGCAATATAGAACTGGGACACGGTATCTGTTTTATCTTTATTAGTACTGACTTTCTTCAGTTTCTTCTTCTTTCTTAAGCTTCAGTAATCAAATTTCCCCACTTGGATCATCAGATATGCCTCTTACATGACATGACCTTTGGCATACCCTTTCCAAACACTCACACACACACATCATTGTCACCATCACCATCTCTATTTTAGAGGCTGCCCCACACTCACAACCATCTCCTCTGCTCACATGCAGTTATTGAATAAACATTCATTTTGGCCATTAAAGAGTTGAGAGTAGACTTTCATCTCATGCAGATGTGACCTTCCCCTCTCATCCATGAGATGATAGGCCTCCAGAGCCACTCACTGTAATTGCAGCAGTCATCTTTTAATTAAGTGAAATTGGAAGGGGGATGGAGTGTCTGCTTTGATGTGAGGGATACCTTTTCAGTTTTTATCAGTTGTTAAAGGACAGAGTCTCAGAAGAAACCCTTTGGGATAGATAACATAAGAAAGGGGGAGACAGATGGATGGAGAGGAGCCAGGGAGAGGAGATGCTAAATAAAGAGTCAACTATGTGGACAAATTGAGAGCAAAGACAAAAAAAATCTGAGGTTTAGGAGCTTACATAATGCTGAGGACTGCCCTGCAGAATAAGGTCTTGTCCTTTTACCATGTTTTGTAGTGACTAAATAGTACATATAATTTTTAATTATTGAGGAGGGCTATCAGTGAGAGAGTAAAGACTAATCAAGTCTAGAACAGAGAGGAAAGTAGAGTGGTGAGAGAAAAAGCAGAAAGGAGAAAGAGAGGAATGCAACAGAGGTGTCTTTCACAGGACCTAATTGTCTCTGCACGTCAGCCTAAATCTTATGATGTAGTCCAAAACGTGATTAGATTAGCAGCACTGGGGCATAACAAATATGAGTAGGCTGACTGCCAGCACATCCATCTTCACAACCAACAGGAATGCAGCGATAAGTTCACACACGACTCAGGCTGGTAGGATGGGCTACAAGAGTAATTGGTTCAAGTGGGACAGGTAGTGAACTACGTGTTGCTCTTGATGATTAAACGACTCCCTCCTTTTAATCCGCTGATTATGAATCAATTTTTTTTATATCACTGCATCAAGTGTAGGTGACAGATGAGGAAAAGTGGATTTTTTTTTTCAATGTTAAATTAAAACTGTTTAGTTCAGCACTAAGCGGTGATTGTGATGGAGTGACACAGACTGCAGTGACTTTGTTTGATGGCTTACCTCTGTTGTTATCCCTGTCTCCAAGAGAGCTGCTACCACATAAGCTGTAAGTGAGATCTTCCCATGGATTCCTCCCTGTAGATGTAAGCAAATATTAGCTTTAACTTAATTTCACCATGTAGAGACCTCCATCTTGTCAAAATCCAAATTAATATCTTCGAATTAACTTTCACCTGACACACAAACACACTGAGAAAGAGAGGAATTCTGGTTCATACGGTTTAAAGGGGCGACCAAGTGATTTAGGATTGCATTTACATAAAGTTGAGGGACTTGTGAGAGACAGATTTAAAAAAGAATGGTCAAAATTGAAGCAGCACAGGCCAACATATCCTGACTTTTAGTCCATTGCATGATACGAGCTTAAACAATAACACCGGATCCTACACTTCCCACAATGCAACTCAATATCATGTTTCATTAAATGTTCTCATCTTTCGTAATCCATATACCCAGTTTATAACACAGGTCTTGCAAATGTTTGACATCTAACTCAAGATGACATCAGCAATGAAAAAAAAAACAACCCCTTCTCTCATGATGGATAGTATCTCAGAACTCCAAAAAAATTGTGGCTTTCATATTTGTGCTGCTTTGAAAGCATAAGAACTCTCTGAACCCCACCCACATGGAGACCCAGGCCTACCTGCAGGTCTTTGTTCAGGATGCGCCCCATGGCGGGGAAGGAGCCATCATCTCGCTGATGTTTAATGAGCCAGGATTTGGCAGCACGAAGCTCCTCAGGGTCAATGAAGATGAAACCCCTAGACTGAGCAAAGGACTTCAGCACAAATGCTGTCAACCTAGAGAAGAGATGGAGGTGGAGAGGGTGAGAGAGATAAAGATGGGTTAGGGGGAAGGAGATAAGAGAGAAGAGATATCAAAGATCCTTTAAAACATGTGCTGGCAAATCCTGAAAAATACTTAACTATCAAACTTCACAAGAGCCGGGAGGCAATTGCTTTTTCAGCTGAGTGTGAAGTTTTCTAACCAGTCACACTCTTTCAATCTGTCAACAGAGGGGGGAGGGGGCTGACGGAGAAGAGTATAGATGGAGGGGATGTTTTTGTCAGAGGGAGAGAGGACTGGTATGTATAGATGGATCTGATGAAATGGAAAAGAGAAAGGAAGTGAGGAGGGGAGCAGATGGGTGCGGCAGGGTTTGATCACCGCTACAGGATGCGGCAGCTGTGCTATTGAGAATGTGAAATCTCACACAGGCCAATCAAGTGTGTTTCTGCATGCGAGTCGGAGATTCCCCAAAAGCATTCCGCAACTTATACAAACACAGATCCCAGGGACGAAGGTTGTGAATCTGGCTGGCCTGGGAGTGCAACTGAAAGTTTATGAGCCATGGTTTTAGTGGGCCGTGGTGGAGAAGTACCAGGGGAACCACGGAGAAAGGCCAAGGTCAGCCCTGGGGGACATGGCTGAGCTAATAAACACACACTCATCCATAAACAACAGACCTCCCGGTAGTGGTCAAAAGCTGCAGTCGTTGGCCAACATCTCCTCAGTGACAGCAAGACATTCCATTACAGCACCCCCTGACCACAACTGACTTATAGGATGAGGCAAGCTGCTTACCATAAAAAGAAAGAAACACATGATGGAAATAGAGAAATAAACAAACAGGTCGTGCACTGGTTTCTCAACGCAGCTCGTAAGTGAGAGCCCAATCCAAGAAAGAGCACCAGGGGAGATGAGTAGGAAAAAAAAAAGAACCCTGCTCTCATAAAGCAAAACATTAAATCTTCCCTGGTTGGAACCTGGCTGGATGTTATTCCTCCCCAGAGACAAAAGTAGGGATAAAGCCGCAAGCCTGTTGGAATTTTTATAATGTTAAGTAATATTGTGTCACAGGCTTTAAATGTTTAGCCCCAGGGAAAGGTACTGGAAAGTGTAAATATGATTTAGTTTGGGGAAGGAAGGAAGCACTTGACAGGCTCACTTCCACCACTAGGGCCTTGGCTGGGGTCACCCACTCCTGATTCTCCCCCCTCTTTTATTTTTTCTCCTGTTTTCTAACTTCCCACCCCCAAATCCCCTCTTTGAGCTACCCTTATCCAGTGCCATACTTCAAAGGGTAGATCTGAAGGATTTTTTAAAAAGACAATACATGGGTGTGCTCCATGATAAAGCCTTGGTTGACAAGCTTAACGGGGAATGTTATGAGCTGGACTTTGCCTTCCAATATTGAGAAGTTGATGGTATGCTGTTTTGGAAAGCACTCACAGATCTATCACTTAAATTTAGATTAAACTGGATTATGACACCATATTACTATGAAGGCGTTTGCTAACTAGCTGCCTTGGGACTACTGAAGCTGAAAAGATGGATCAGGTGATGCAGCTGTTACTATCGCAACCCTTTTGGGAAATTAAATCAAAGCACCAGTAAAATGTTAGCATATGTCTGGCTGTGGCTAATCAGTTTCTCTATTATGATGGTGGAAGTGTCTATAATTTCAATTCTAATAATTTGTCTTTGAAGCGGTCTGTGGATGAAAGCTTTGTTTCCTGGCCTCTTTGAACTTTGTGACAAACCTTCCTGACTTAATATTTAGTGAATGTACAGATCATAAAGGGTTTTATTTTTACAAATACATACCTCTACAATGGCTCCATAGCAAAAAAAAAAAAAAGAAAGAAAAAAATGTGGCTTGCCAGTTTGTTACAGAAATGGAAATAGATACTGGCTTAATGCAGAAGTAGATATCAGTTCTTTCAATCTCTGGTATTCAGCCCCCCAACCCTGCTAACGCTGTAAGATCAGTCCTTTTGGACAGACACAAATGCCATGCCAGCCTCAACATGTACAGCCAAAGACTGAGACTGTCAGAGAAAATGAAAAAAAAAATGCTTCCCCACTCTCATAGGTTATTATACAAGGAGGGGTTTGTTAAAAGTCATTTTCAGTTTAGTAGAAATCTCAGTTTTGTCAGTTAAAGCTAATACTGTATTTGAGACTTTATTAGAAAATTGTCTTTTTATCAAAGTTTGAGAGACACTCAAGCCCTCGCTTTGATGATAGTGTAGAGGTTCATGCACTCTTACCCTGAGCTGGTCTTATAAAGGGGAGTACAGGGCAGCAGGGATGAGGAATACAATGAAAATGTGGAGCTGGGATGTTCATTGTGTGTGCGCATCTTACAAAAACCTCATGGGGCCTGCTCATAAAAGAACAGTACAAGATTAAAAGAAAGATTACAAAACCAAAGAACAAATTTGGATCTTGAGTTTGGAATTAAGGTGAAGGTTGAAATCATGTTTAAAGTGCATGTATGTGTTTGTGTGTGTGGCCAGCACTGCTCAGCAAACTATTACCGCCAGCCACTGTATCATTATATTCAATCTTTTCATTAGATCCTGTCTATTTCCACTCAGATACATTTTTACAAGCTGGAATACATTAACACTGCATTACTGGGTGCTTTTAAGCAGGCTGTAAATGTACTGCTCTACCCATGAACTCTGGAACTAAAACAAAAGCTGAGCTTGTTTTGGATGCAAGCATGTTGTTGATGGATTCATAAAGTGTGATACAGGTTTACTGAAGGTTCACCATCTGTGTTGTGCCCACAACCCACACTTGTTGCCCCGGGCTTCAAGGAAAACCGCTGCTTGTTACATCCTCATATCCTCTCACAGTCATCAGGGGAAGAATTCAAGGTTTCCATGGCAGTTTAATGTTACCAATTACGCCCAGGTAGTGAGTCATTAAGAGGCATGCACCACTTCGATTTTCTAGGCCATGTCAAAAAAAAAAAAAGGTAGAGAGCCATTTGGTGAAGTGGCTCCAGACAACTTATAACACTGTCTCCAATAGTAGCATTAACAGCTCGTCTGTGGGGCCAAAGCAGCATGGGTCCACTCAGTGCCACGGATATGAACCCTGATTAAATGCAAATAAATCTTGACAGCTTTGCCTACCTCAGGGATCCAATTATGCAGTTTGTTTATGATTCTCTGTTGTTTATGTAACCTGCTGTTTCACAGTGTTAGCTCTATTAAATATCATAATATCCACCTCAGCTCATAAATCAACCAGAGGTATGCACACTGTGCGTGGGCCTCAAAATGCAAGCACTGGAGCTCCCCATTGAGAGCATTGATTTCAGTTTTATAAATATTATGAGATGGTTCTGTCTGCCTGCCTGCCCCCAGGGAGTGTAAACATGAAATAAACACTCAGGAAAAACTCACCCATGATTTAAACACACCAACAGAAATGGATTAATCTGAGCACAGCGTACTGAGATGCTGATAAAACCTTCATTGCTTTGGCCAGCAACCTATGTCCCAGTTAAAGCTGAAGAATGTGGCCACAGCTAAGCATAGATTGGCTGGTATGAGTTGTGTAAACTTCAACAGCTATACCTACAATGACTTACCACATACTGCCAGAGGAATCCCTTTCTCCGAAGGCACTGTAGGATCCATCCTGCCGTTTGTAGGTCAGTTGTCTCTGATAGCCTGGATAAGAATAAAGAATGGGAGAAGTGGTGGGGGACAACTTTAAGCAAGAATAGTCACCAAAGTCGAATAGAATTACCAAAAATATTTACATATTTTTTCAGAGCCTTTAAAGTTTGTGGGAACTCTGACAGATTTTTTTTTGTCCATCACAGTAGATACTTTTTTAAAAGCTCTAAGGTGAATTCAAGCAAAGCACATATAATGAGGGTAAACAAAGTTACAGTAAAAGAAGATTGTATTTAATGTTCTGACAAATGGTCAAGGTGGTAACTAAGAGTTCTTCTTTAGTAATCTCAGTTGGAGTCCAGACTGAGGAGACCAGAAGCAACAGGGTAAGACTGGACTCTGGGCTACATTTTCAAGGTGGTCACTGGCAGAGCAGAGCAACGCTTGGCAACACTGCCATGTGGTATTATGTAGCTACATGATGTAGCGTTTTGCATTGGTCATTGCGATTGTGCAAGAGCAGCTGTGCAAAGGTGCTCCATGCTGTGATGAAACAGGCCAATTCCAACACAAGCCACTCATTTTGTGAATAAAAATACAACATTTGGTTAATATGGAAATCATGGTACATTTGTAATTGTACTTTATTCAACCCAGCAGCTAAATTCCTACTTTTAATATTGCAACATCTCTGCTACTTCATAAGGTATGCGGTGCTGAAGAGGATGAACTTATCTGTGAAAACTATCACCACTTCCTTGTCTACATATTTGCATTTTTCTAGGCTCCTCAGGCTCCTTACATATTTAAACAAGTTCTTTGAGCCTCCCCATCATAAACTGGCACAAGAATGCTCCATGTGTCTTTTGGCTTATTCTCTTTTGGCGTAGTCCACTCTCTGCCAGCTCAAGGTCAACCTCAATGTCTTTTCCAATGTCAGGACAGTGAGAATAACTCTTGGACTCATGCCTCCTGTCCAGTTCTTGTGCATAACTCTGTTACACGCATCTGCAAGGTGGCCTGTCCCTGGTATGGCATGCTATGAGAGTCGGGTGACACTAAGTGAAGGTGAGGTTTTCCTCAACAACAGGAGATTTTTGCAAGGGCATAAGTGGAGAAAACAGAGGTGGGGAGCTCTGGGTAACAACATCCAGCTTTATGTTCCAATCCATGATCCAAAGTATTTAGTGCCAGCCAGGCCAAGGTTCCTCTGTCAAGAAATCCACAGTTCCAAAAACAAAACCCATTATCCAAGGTAAACTTCACTCCAGTAGTTTCCAGAAAACCCAACAACAGTATACAACTTGCCAGCAATTAAAAAACATTCCTTCCGCTCAGTATGAAGCCACTTTTTGCACAGAAGGGCAAGAAGGGATTCAAATTGTTGAGATTCACAGCACACGCTGAGAACTTAATTGACCATCTTGTTTCCACTGCTTAAACAGCTGCTAGCTAACTGAAGGTAGGTCAGTGGGAATTTTCAAATGTAGGGCATCATTGGGCAAAACCCATTATCATTGTATCATCAGCAGTCCACACAGGAAGATGGGTGGCAACTGTGGTAGTGGAATCAATCCTTCATCACAGATATCCATTCAGATTCAGGTTTGTCCAAAAGAAACTAATAAATCAGTTTTTGTGTATGAAATCAGACCTCAGGCACTCCTGTTACTCAGCTTCCAATTAATATCTTGAGATTTTTAGAATTTTGCCTTCATCTACATCTTGTCCAAAGCAGTAGCAGTGAATACATCAGGAGAACATTTTAAATATATGCTTTTTTAAATTATAACTAAACAATCGTAGTGTGCAAAATTCATTCATATTCACAATTCATGTTTCATACCTTGCAGCAGGTAGTCAGTTGCCTCATTCTCCACCTCAGGGCTGAGCTGCCTGGTCTTCTGCAAGTACTTGAGAACAAAGACGTTTGGTGCAAAGTGGATCATGTTCTGCTCCCCACAGCCAAATGGCAGCCGCAACAGCTTGTCCAGATTATTTAGAGTCGGCCCCATCACATCACCTGATACAGGTGCGCGCGCACACACACACACACACGCACGCACGCACGCACGCACACACACACACACACACACACACACACACACACACACACACACACACACATACCAGTTATTCACACTGCAAAATTCATTTTAGTTGGATTGTACACTTAACTGAGTGATCAACGTTCAAGCTTTAGGAATGATGGAGTATGATGAAAAAAATAAGTAAATGTTGCTTCTTGTGCACAATAATACAAATACCCATGCACACATAAAAAAATTACCAATCATAAAAGCAGTGGCCCTCTCAGATCCAGGCACCATGTTGTGTGGGACCCCCAGAGTGAAGGCCTCATTATGGTTCTCATCAGAGTCTTCCTTTCTCCAGATCTTAAACTCCCCAACTGAGCCCCAGCCTGTTGAGAAACCTACGTGTCGCACCTGGATGGACAAAGGAATTACTGATTAAATTATCTCTAAAAATAAATTAAAGCAATTAGTATAAAATTGCCATAAAAGAGGCAAACCTGTCCAGGGATTTGGCCTGCCCACTGCAGGATCACTGACTCATTGGATGGATGTAAACCATGGCCCACCTGAAGAGAATAAGGTGGACAGGTTAAAGCTAAAAACTTCTGAAAGAATACAGAATTGTCGTATTGTTTTTGTTTGTATTCTTTACTACAACTCCAACAGCCTGTAAAAATCAGAACACAAAAAGATAGCAGTCAACAGGACAACATTAGAGAGCAATGAATCTACTTAGAAAGCAACTGGTGCTGTTTTTGGATTCCCTCATACAGAGCACTAATAATGTCCCTCTGCCAAGTGTTGGCAATGCCAGTTTGATTCACCCACCTCCCACACACAATCGCTAACACAAACATACAAACAGACCCATGTAGAGCACATTTCCTACTCTGGTATTTTCATTTCATAATCACATTAAACCAAGGACCATGCACAGCTGAGCCCTGCAGCACGTCCAACCCAAAAATGCCACCGTCCCCGAGAAAATAAATGAATCCTATTGGGCTGTAAGATACGGTTGCTCTACTGCGGGCTTTTAATTGCTCTCTTTGGTGAATGGTGCGAGGCTAATGCTGGGGCCGGGGAGCAGTGTGCCAGCCAGTGAGTGCCATGCGAGCACCAGGCCATGGATCACCGAGTGTCCTCAGTGACATCAGCCCGTTAACCTTACAGGAAGGCACGCCAGTAAATGTGGCGCCAGTCCTCCTAACACACAGACCCTGTGGCCTGCTGAGTTTTTTTTCACTCTCTCCTCTTGGTGTCGGAGCATCCAATTATGATCGGAACACAAATCTATTGCCCTTGTCGGTGAAGGATATTCCATTATTCTGTATGCCAAACCAATCAATATATTGATCCAAACCCTGACTCACTACATCCTCAGTGCTGGAGAAGTAAGCATTCACTACAGCTTCAAATGTCAAACCTACAGTATATCTTTTATCTTTTAAGCCTTAGGCATCTTCTTATTTTACAATGTAGAAGAATTTTATCTTCTTACCTGTACCACACCTCCCTTCCAACTAATCCAGAAGCTGCGGAACTCGTCCCAGGAAAGGATGTCTGGTGTGGAGGCACTGACTAGCGGATCGCCCATCTTGCCCAAAGAGATCCAGGAGCGAGCGTTCTGCCCACCCCCGAGTACAATCTCAAGCATCTCTGCACTGTCATGTGGGCTGGCAGAGAGGGCAAAACGGGCATCGTTGTGGGTCTTCACTGCCACCTGGAACTGGTTCATCTTGGCTGGTTTTTTCACATACTGATATTCATACTTGTTGGGGGTGGAAATGTGGATCCTCTCTGACAATGAGAACGTGAAATACTTTCAAGCATTTGGGTTTAGTGAAGTTTTTGTGCTACTATGGACATTATGTATAAATCTAAAAAGTTTTTTAGGGTTTATAAATAAATCTAAAAAAGAAAGCTTTTTTATATTTATAATTTAAAAAGGGACAGGATCCAGCAGGAGAATATGATATCTCATGAATCTCTTCATTATCAATTTACCTATAAATATAATGTTAGGAAGATATATCTATACTGACCATTGGGACAGAAGAAGACACTGTAGGTGTATTCTCTGGGCAGGCCTTCTGGCTGTAAGGAGAATGAGAGTCACAGGAAAGAGAAAAAAAGTGGGAAAAGTGGGATGATTTATGGAAATAAAAAGATCTGACATAACAACTCAGTAAAATTCTAATCTAATGATAAATAAAAACAATATACATGTGTGAAGCAAGTCTTCCCTATCAAGCGACATTGATCAATATTGATCAGCATTCTTACCTCCACCAGGACTGTCCTACGAACATAGTCCAGGCCAATTGAGGTCCTTTTTTCGTCCACTTCATTTCCTATTTTGCCTGTCTGGAGAGCATCTGAACAGCAGCTTGGTTCACTGTAGGCAATGGCACGAGCTATTGGGGCAGCAGAGAACAGAATAAGTCCTCCCTCTTTCATTTTTGTCATGGCACATGATTACTCCTTTTCCTTGTCTAAAAAGAGTATTGCAGTAGAGAACCCACTCAGAAGAAATTTATGTTTGAGTTATTGTCCATGTCTATATACAGTGTTAACAAATAAAATGCTTATTCTCCTATCAGCTTGGAGCACTGGGGCTAACAGAGGACATGACTGTCCTGGTTGCCAAAAAGCTCATGGGCAGCTGTGTCCTGTAAGCTTGAGCCCTTAAAATTTTTCTAAATAAGTTTTTCTAGAGTTGCTTGGCAGTTGTGACACTTCAAATTGTTCATAATTATTATTACAAAGTACTTCTTAGAAACACTGTGGTGTATAACTGCTGGGTTATACTGTTTTGACCTTTGCCAATCTAGATATTAGGGCTCATCCTTCTGAAATATTTATAAATTACTCTTTATGGGGGGATTTGGGGGCCAATAGTCATGGGATTTGATGAAAAACATCAACATGCGTTTATGAAGTGAAAAATCACAAATACCCAGATAAGGCCACATTTCTAATATAATTTATGGTCATCTCTTTCAACATACATTATAGAGGACAAACATGTCTGTAAGAGGACTCCCAGTTCTCTTGCCTAGGGGGAGCACATTGGAAATGTGGCCCTGTGCCAGTGGCGTCTCTTTGTGTGTGTGTAGTGAGAGGGAAACACAAGGGGCCAGGGGACTAGGAGTGGGGCCATGGGGGGCCCATTGACCGCCAGTGACCTGCAAACTCATCAACATGCCACTGAGTGTCACAGCACAGCTCTGGTTGCTCCCCCACTGCCGGCCAGCTTTGTTCTCACATGCGCTCTGGAGGGGACTGTTTGTAACTCTGGGTGGGTGACCAGATCACACACAGCTCAGCTCCTTGGCCAGCAGAGCTCTCTCTTAAGTCAAAGGCTTGGCTTTCTGTAAGGCATCACACTGAGGAGGCTGGGTGTCCTTGTGAAAGGCTGTTATTGTTTTGAAGTGCCACACCACTTAAGAATTCAAATGATGCTATTTCCATGATCCAGAAAAATGTAATCTGCATCGTTTATATGAGCATCAAAGCATGACTCATTCTTCTTTCTGGACATGTGATGAGAACTGTGGGACATAAAATAGTTCATCCTGAATTCATACAATAATTTATCATCATGGCATTGCACAGATACAAAGTTGCTTTATTTCCTAATTGAAAAATAATTTAGGAAGAATAAAATTTTGCTGCCACCCAGTTGACATAGTATTCAAAATAATAATACTGGAAGTGTTAATAAAGGAATCAAGAAATAAGGAAGTTATTCATTTGGTTGTGGTCTATGAGTACCTGTGATGTTTGCAGGCCCCAGTTCGGTGAAAGACAAAACAATGGATGTGGGTGTAGCCTCTCCAGGAGCAACACACTTCTTCCTTGTAAGGTGGTGCTTTCCAGGATGGCCAACAAACTTGATGCCCTTTGGAACTGAAACCTTAACATGAACCTGTAAAAGGAGAGAGGAGGAGAGGAGAGGAGAGGAGAGGAGAGGAGAGGAGAGGAGAGGAGAGGAGAGGAGAGGAGAGGAGAGGAGAGGAGACAAACCAGAGGCAATTGATCTCTTTTGACAGGCTACAATGACATAATTTCTGCCAACCACGCCCCTCCCTCATATAGCGTGTTCTCCTCGATGCTCTACAAGCGAGGGAGAATTTTTAAATCACATTGTGAATTTTTCATGCTGACTGACTCATGCTTCTCAGGGTCCCTGAAGGATTAAGTTCCACTCATCGTCCAATTTTCGCAGAGGGCTCAGTAATGCTGTGGGATCTTTTAACTGTTATTCATCCACACGCCACAAGTCGTAAATAACTGAGCAGAAAATATAGGAATCACATGTTGCTGGGGTGGACATCAAAGGAAGGGCTACACTGGTTTGCATATTCACCTAACATGACATCAGGGCAGCGCACGCACAAGCCATTTAACAGGCTCATCTGCAAACATAATGATGTCATCTCTGTGGAGCGCAGGATGGACCCATTTAAGGCCAAGATGGAGTTTAGAGGGATCTTCAAAGTGAGCGTTAGAAACATACTTCTGGGCTAATCACATATCTTCACATTACAAACCTGTGCTTCCTTTGGCCACCACGTCCCATCCCTCAGTACCCCTGGACCTATATCTACCTACAGTTATCTCAAACCAGGCTTGTCTTGTCTATCACAATGTTTTGGCATCAAATCCTATTTTGGAATGCTTAATGCAAGTGCACTTTAATGTCTTATTTTAACGTGTTTTAATGTATTGTCCTCTTATTTTCTTATATATTTTAATGTTTTTCTGTTTTTCTTAATGTGCACAGCACCTTGACTTTCAACCACTGTATGAAAAGGATTATACATATAAATAAACTTAAACTTTAAAGTGCTCTTTCTGATTTCCAGTCCAAATTCATGAGTAATATCATAACACACACTAATTTTGATGATATCCCACCAGATGTTACCCACACATTACAAGTGCTTCAACCAACCACTAATACTGCAACACTAATGGAGCTGGCAGCAACACAACTGAGCTAGACAGTCACATATGTCAAAGTTATCTCCATGTGATCATGCAGTTGTGCGAAGACTTTTTCCAAGACTGTACTTGGTGATGTGTTCATGGATTCATTGACAGCATGTAGATGGTAGTGACATGCAAGAGTTCATATTACAGCTTCATATGACAAACTATCTTGTATGAAAACCACACTGAGGAAACAAGAAAAAAGGGACCTCATGAAAAGAACAATGACTGTGACCAGGTCAACTCTGCTCTGTGCTGTGGGGTTGATAATGACTAATGATTTTGATTTCTTATATTTCCTTACTCATCTATGCATCTTATCGTGTGGCAATTAATAACAAAATGCTTATTGTGATGGATTCCCTCCTTTTGGCATTTTTGTTACTGGTTTTCATTCCATTTTGAAATAACTGTAATGTAATCTATCTGGGAATGTGTAGTTTGCTTTGGAAAAGGGTCAACAGTAATTTGAAATACATAAAATATGGAGTTAATTGGTTAAAACATGCAAAAGCATGGGTATGGCTCTTATGCCAGGGTTACATCCCTGCAAACGAATGCTACCTTTACCATATTCAGTGAATATATATATAAAATTGAATTGAAATATGACTCAGTTGACTTGTGTGACGTTTGTTTGTTAATGCATAGTTACTGCACTGTAGAAAAGTAACTTGTTTGCTTCCTGTCCATCTGTGCTATCATTCATCATCTTACCTCAGAACAGGTTGGGAGGTAGTTGTAGACAGTAAGGGGAACTTTGGTTTGCTCCCCTCTGATTAAGCTGTAGGGTAACGTAAAGTCAACAAAGAAGGGCTTGAAGGTGCGAAGCTCTGCTCTCTTTGCTAAGCCCAGACCCTTCTCTTCAGACAGGCCAACGGCTTCTGCAACCCACGTGGTGATCGAATCGGGCACGTCCAATCGCAGTTCAGCTTCCCCAGTTTCAGCGCTGTCAGTGACACACGTTGAGATACAACTTGAGTGGCAAACTTTGCTGGACAGTGAAGTAAAAAGATTTTAGACTTAACATAAGCAATAAAAAAATCACAGACTACAAGGACGGGCTTGATGAAACACTGGAGATTACTTTTATGTTAGTCACACCTGTGTCAACATCAACAGCTGTACCAACTCTAAACTGGATAGGTGTGAGGGACAGTCAGGTGTTGACCCAATCTGTTTCTTTGAATGAAATGGTCTGAGATCATTATTGGCAACACGTATTCAATGTTGGTCTTGGCAAACTGTCACAGGGCATAATAAACTTGAAAAACTGCATGTACGCCCTTCCTTTTGATCAAAGTTGCCCAAAATCCACTTTAATAGACTTTAAGGGAAATCAGAGCTTTGGACTTCACAGGAAATTAGGCAAAGCTGAAGTCCCTTCCAAAGGAATCAAGCATATGGAAATCTATGGGCAGTTCATTTATATTGGCTGAAAATGAATAGACGGAGCTGTTGAGAAAGTGACAGTCCGTTCCAAGATCGGCCAATTTAAATGAGGCACATTCACACCCTGAGTGGGGAAATGCTGCTGTAGTCTTCTTGCATACAGGTCCGAATCGCACCTTTCCCCTCTTCTCGTCTTCTATCTCTTATCATTATTCTTTCTTTTCCAAAACTCTTTTCTTATCCCCACTTTCTCTCTTCTCTTGCACTTTTCCCTCTCATCTTTCCTTTTCTCCTACATACCTATATGATTCTCTTCATACCTTCTTTTCTCCTTTTCTTACATTCTTTCTGTCTCTTTCATTCTTCCAGGTTTCTTCATGTTTGCTTCTCTCCTCTCTCTTCTCTCCCAGGCATTGAATATACACACTCACACAATATTTATGAAGATAAGATTTAAATACCTGACATTGAGGCAGTGCCACACCCAAGTCTCTGGGAAAAATGTACGCCTACGCTTCTCTGCTCTGCAACCAAAACACAAGCTGACATCAATAAAAGGCTTCAGCTGCTCACAATAAAACAACACCATAATTGGAAAATGTATTATTCTGAATCCCACGCCGACATTCTCTAAAGTCACATCATGTGTTTAATGTTCATCACTAGAATGAGTGGTATTTGTGGCATTAAGGAATGTAGGCCTACATTATGGACGAACCAACAGAACTATTTTCTTCTGTCATGTTTTTCTCTCCTTGTTTCTTTCTCCTTTTGGAGACCTCATTTAACCCAAACATTACAAATACTGAAATGTGTACTACTAGAATATATTTTGGGGGGATTTTGAAGAAGGTATTGCTCTCTGCTCTGGCTTTGCTTTTGAATTCATTGTTTTCAGAAAAGTACATGCTCATATAAGTGTGTGGTCCAGTCAGAGACCATAGTAAATTTTCATCAGTGACTTGTTTTCTGCCAGTACTGCATTAAGGAGAGTGGAATAAGTAATAAATTAAAATACAGAGTGCCTTAATGGTTAAGGAGGACATTGTCACACAGAAATGCAATGGGTTGAAAAATATGTATAGTGACTTGTTTTAGTAACTTAAACTAAATTTTCTTTGCCTTTAGTCTACACCTACTTAATATCATGAGAAAACTTTTCTATGAGCCACACCACAAAAAACAGGACAATAGTCTCATTTGTAGGCATCTTGGAGTGGTTAGTTAATGTCAGAGACTGCTTCCAACATTTCTATAGTGGGTCCTGTACCTGGTCATAGAGCGAGAGTGCATGGCAGCCACTAAGGTGGAAGTGTGTGGCTGAAATGCAGGAACGGCCTCGTCCGTGTACATCCCTCCACTCTGCCGGTGGTTTAAACTGACCATATCTGTCATCACAACCAGCCCTGTTTCCTATGTTAAACATACAGAGAAATAAAACCATACACACACCAAGATCATTATTTTTTTGGTCCTGCCCCATCATTGCAGGCTCGTTAACCAAGTGTGTGTTCTCACTGTGAAAGCGAAGCGTGCGTCCTTAGTGATGTCCCAGTGCCATGGAAACACAGAGGACCGCTTGCGTCTCTTTGATGACAGCCCCGGCCACCAGAAGTGTCCGTCATCTTTAGGAATACCAAAGGCGTCTGACACATCAAAGTCTGCCAGCTCTTTAAACACCTGTGCCAAGGAAAAACATTCATGTAAGCATGCAAACACGGTTACACACACACATAAATGAAGCTTCATATTACATATAAAGCTAGAAAAAAATGTTCTGTTTGTAAAATGATGTGATGTTTGCCCTTAGATTCACTGATCTAACATCTATATTCAAAATGACAAAAAAATACATTCATTACTCTTCAGATTAAGCAGATAAGAATTATGTCAATTAATATAAACAGTGAACAAGATTTAGGATGTTTCGATTTTCCACTACACAAATGAAACTACATCACTTGAATGCCGGAGTTTCTTCTTACTTCTATGAATAAAAACAATAATTAGGTTCAATAAAAGATAATTGTTAAAAGATACTGAAACATGTCATATTTATACCACTATATTGTGTAGTCCTGGTCAGTTATGGAATATCCATAACATAAACTGAGGACCAACCTTATCTGGACTAAGCTGGAAATCAGGTTTTAACAGGTAAAGACTTTTGTCCACAGTGGCCACACAAACACAGGAGCCCTTCTCTCCTCGGACGTGCAGGGACACTGGGTCCCCTGGCATAGATTCATTACTTGACAGAGAAACAGACACCTGCAATCCAAACAACATGCGATAAACACAATGCAATATTTGATATGCATGCCAAAAAACCACACATTTCTAAAGAACAGCATGCATTTATACACCAAAGTCTCAATATTGTATATTAGGACTGAACAGTAAGGCTCTTACTGACAATTATTTTGGTTTTCAATTTGTCGTTGGCTATAACATGTCAGAAAATGGTGAAGTATGCCCAACATAATCTCCTAAACACAAAAGTAACGAGACAAGATGTTGTGCTTGTTTTGTCTTACCAACAGTCCAAATCCTTTACAAGACAATGATATGAAAAAGAGAAAAGCTGCAAATCCTTACATTTGACAAGCTGGAAACAGTTTTCCAGATGTCATTTATCAATTTTTTCCTGATAAATGACATCAACAATAATTCTTAGTTGATTAATTTTTGGTCAATCTAATGATCATTTAATTTACTGATTGTTTCAGCACTAGTTGGCTGTCTTGTTCCTCTGCGGCAATTTGACTATCATAACAGAATAATAGAATGACAATCCTATGTGTTTAAGTAGTAAGATACAGTGGGAAACATGAGGACAGAGAGTGGAAAACTACAGCCTTTGAAAGAGAAGGGATGGTGAGAGTCGGCTGTAAACTTTCACATGTCAAAACTATTTTTCAGCAGTGCGCAGTCACAAATTAGCCCTGTTAATCGGTTCCGCTGCCCTCCTTTCACCACTCCGTAACCTGTCATCCTCTCCTGTCACGACCCCACTCATCTGCCTGCGGCCCGCATGGCCTCTGTCTCATCATGCCCTCACAACCCCCTCCTCCGACACACACACACACACAAACACACACAGGCAGAGTGTTGTAATGGCATACCAGGGAGCTGTAAATACTTCAGGGAGTTAACTCCACCTAATGCAGGCAGGAACTGGGGAGCTCTCCCAGGCCAACACAGCTGTTTGTTTACAGGCATTACACTTTGGACAGAGCTGGTGCATGGGCTCAGCTCCAAAAGGTATACACAAAGTGCACACTTTTCTCAAAGTTTTTAATAAATATTACATAATGCAGTTATTTTTATGATGACACACTTCACTAATTTATATCCAACAACATCCCTTCTTGAGCAGTGAACTTAGCCCCAGATATGATCATTTTAATATCTAAATGTGTGATAAAAAACCGTTCTCTGGATAAATTAAGCATTCTTTTTCCACTGTGGTGTAAAAGTATTTTGATTAACTCTGATTTATATATCATATATCAATACAAAGCTGAAGTAAACCAGTGGGCAGCAGGAAGCAGTGAAGCTTTCCTCATGTTTCAAGATAATGCAAACCTGGTTCTCAAAGTCGGGCTGGATAGGGATTTGCAGACTGTCTGTGACGCCCTCGCCATTCTCCCTCACATAGTAGACAAGCAGACGGCTGAGGGGTGCCATACTGTGGCTAACAGGGAAACGTAGATAAGACACACAGCTGTCCATCTCGGCCTGGGGGGAGGAGCCTGCAACACATGGAGCATGACGTGAGGGCAAAGGGAGGTGACATTATCTCCATGAAGATTTAACTACGGAAAACCTCTTAAAACATGATGTTCAAATATTTTAAACTCTAGCACATGGTGCTGAGAGCAAAAACACATTAACAGGCACCTTAGAAGAACCAAAGAATATGTTTATCCAAGGATTTGTTTTCTTAACATTGTTATCCTATTAAAATCCACCGGATAAAGATGTTGTTGGAACTGTTATAACAGGAAATTGATCCATGTACTTACCAGAGGCAGAGGGAGGCAGGTGGGTGGTATGAACATTCTTGTCAAAGGTGACTGTGGCCCTTTTTCCTCGGTGTGAGGCTGTCAGATTGGCTGGCTGTTGGCCTGAGAGCATGATGTTTCCCCTGGATGCCACCTCATAGTGCAATGTGAAGTTACAAGGACAGGTGGATTTGAGGGCAACTTCTGCCTCTTGGCCAACCTATGCACACAGAAATATATGAATACACTGTCATGATCCTATTAAGAATGATACTGTAACACTGCTTTGTATTAAAACATTTTTAATGGTTCATATTTGGATTTGAACCTGATGCAACAAAAAAGCTCAAAAAACATCAGCAACTCCAGAGTACTTTCCCAAGAAATTAAGCCTGATAAGAAGGCAACACAAACCTTGAGTGGGGCGCTGGGACTTTGGATCTGAATGTGACACCTGCTGGGAGAGTACCAACTACTGATAGACAGGTAGCTGGGCAGGTACTGGTCTCTTACTGTCTTTCCATCGATGGATGTGACCTTGGTCTATGGCAAAACAAAAACATTCCAAGTCTTCATAAGATTTACTTAAAATCCCAACTCAAACACACAATTAAAATCCCTTACCCATCAGATCAGGTTTACTATTTTCCTCCCTGTTTATATCACATAAGACTAGGAACAACTGGGAGTGTAGCCACTGACCTCTAGCCAGACATACTGGGCAGCAGTTGGGATGGAGGGGATCTCAAAGGTGGCCTGGCCATCCTTGGAGATCAGTTCACTGGTGTAAACATTGTCCTTGGGGGTCAACTCTGCCTTAACACGCACCCTCACTCCATCAGCTAGGCTCCCATCAGGGTAGGTCACTTCAATCTAAGGAGGGCGTTAACAAAGAGTGGTGGGGAAAAGACAAATAGAACAACATGGTCAATAATGTTCATGTTAATCACTAATGGCGTAATTTACAGCATATTTAGCAATCAGTTTATAAACATTAAAGTTGCTTATGTTCTCTTTAATATATAATATGTAAAAAAAACTTTCCTTACCTTTCCTTTGTAAGGCAGACCAGGCTTGAACTGTTTGCGTGTGTCCTTCGAATACTTTATGTCGATGAGTTGTTTATGGACGGGTGTCGAATCGTCAAATGTGGTTTGCCTGCTTCCATCTATACTGGTCACTGATGCCCAAATGTTCACCGTGCCCCTGAAGTGATCAGCAACGTCCACGGGCATCATGTCCTTGACACACAGGCTGAAGTTTGCAGAGCCTTTGATCTGAGAACAGCAGAGGAGTGATCTGGTATTACGAACACGTAGAACATAATTCTAGTGTAGAGTTGGGATCACCCATAATAATGGTTATGTATAATGTATGTATGACAATAATTGTAATCTGGAGGTTGGCAAAATAATTTCAGTTCCGACAAACAATTCAGACACAATCAGTAAATAATCTTGTTTCAATACCAGCCTTGAAATCTCTAACAATATCAGGAGCATTAACGAACAATAAAATATAATCACATAAACTGACCTCCATGGTTTTAATCACAGGATGACCCATCTCGTGACGGTAGTAGCCCACTCCGTTCACTGTCATATTCACTATCAACTTCCCTGTCACTGGTTTCCCAAAGGTGTACCTGTCCAACATAACAGTAAAACTAAGTGTCATATAATTCTCATCTGATAAAGAGATGTGTGGGAAAATTGAACTGTGTCAAAGAAAAGGCTGAATTCCTGTATACCATCAGCATTGAGTTTATGAAAAACATCCTAGTCATGAACCACAATTGGATGCCATGACTGTCACATTGTATCTTTTATAAACTCAGTGCTGAAAGTCTGTGAGAGATTACCATGGAAAATACATTGTTTTCATGTTGTAGATAAAAATAAGACCTATTGGATTGCTACATTCCATGTGTAAATATAGAGCTCAACATTTACATGGCAACCAAGGTCAGAGCATCAAGAAACAATTAAAAATCATGATGACTGTAATGAAATAGAGCTTCCCGGGAATGTACCATGTTTCGAAAGATAGTGAGTCAAAATACTTACTTACAAAAGGAGTTGTCTGTTCTATTCTGTTACAATGCTGAATTAGACATGACTTACCTGGCCCTGACAGTCGCCTGCTCACATGAGTTTAGGTCACGAATGTAGCGTGGTGGATCAATAACCAACTCGAATTTGGGCATCACTGTGAGGAAGGCAAAAGAATATTACTTCAGTTATAAATTCTACTTCTTTGGTGCAGGTTGTTTGTTGTCCTGTATTACCTTGTATGCTCCTTGCATAAAATAAATACATAAAATGTTATACTAAAGAGCATCTTCTAAAAGATAAAAGAAGTGACTACTCTGTAGCTCCTCTGCTTGTTTCTGAAAAATACTTTTAGAATAGAAGTGAAATTCATTTCTCAAACACTATGTGGAGTTAACCAAAGTTTGCTCTACAAAGTAAACATACGAAAACATAAACACTGAACATGTCACAATGAAAGATCGCCTCTAGAAATAAATTAAAAACAAAAACACCTGGAAGAACTACAGGACAATTTTAAGGGCATAAAATGTAAAACAGAGTAAGAAAAGTAGTAGTATAGTCTTAATAAACAATGTTGTTAACTGCTGTGCAAAGAAAATCTCTTGTATGTGCAGGTCCTCACCGTATTTCTGCACTTCAAACGACTTGTTATAGGTGTGGCCCTGCACCTCCACAAAGATAAACCACTCTCCAAACACAGGCTGGTCAGACAGAGGGAAACTCATGTTTACAACCCCTGTAAGAGAGAGAGAGACACCCAGTTAACACATTCAATGCCTGTGTGCTTGACAGTTATTAACTATGTAGACGCCTGATATGCCAATTACAGTGCAGCACTGACTTATGGTGCTGCACTGACTTACCTCTAAAAATGTTCAATAGTGTATTGAATGAGCAGTTTTTGAATTATATGTCCAAAATGGTAGAAACCTTCACAGGCTTCTATACTGAAGAGAATATGGCTCACCACAGCAGATAGATTTTAGATTCTTCCACAGGACCATCCGGGATCCTCTTGGATCCTGAAAGATAAAATCAAGACACCAGAAACTGTTTAATCACTAAATTGCTTATTGTCAGGGCATAATGTTTGTGTCATATATTGTAATTGTTGGTTTGGGTTTAACGGTCCTTGAACTGAACTTGACCCAGAGACCTGGCTCATGTCTCAGACCACTGTCAAAATACTTTTACAACTTTTCCTCAGGTGATACATTGGCTGCAGGTAAGAGGGCAGTAAAAGAAACATCTATGCACTTGTCATTAGCTATAAGTCATGCATGGGCTTCCCACAGCTGCTTATGAAGCATGTTATTTGCCCTACAAACGTCTCAGGATCTGGGAAGAGAGACAGTAAAGGAGCAAGGTCAGCAAGTTATGGGAAAGGGAGATACACTGTGTGTGGGTGGGTGGGGAGTGGGGGTTAGAGGGAGAAGAGAAGAGAAGAGAAGAGAAGAGAAGAGAAGAGAAGAGAAGAGAAGAGAAGAGAAGAGAAGAGAAGAGAAGAGAAGAGAAGAGAAGAGAAGAGAAGAGAAGAGAAGAAGCTCCTTTCATGTTGTTTATCCCTGTACAGTTCCACAGAGCACCCTGTTATCTAGGTGAGCTTCCCTGACTTCAGCTCTGTAATCTCCGACCAGGCTGGGAACTAAAATTGCCACTGTCCCCTCCCGGATGTGGCTCTGCCAACCCTGGGTGGTCCCACCAGGCTCCACTCACCAAAACATATGCCTCAATCTGCAAAAGAATTGAAAAAAAGAGAAAGATGAAGTACAAGATGTAAAAACTGTAACTACAGAGGATCTTGTGCCTCTTCCCAGCGCTTCAACCCACTCCATCCTTATCCAACAATCATCCATCTGTGAAAGTGAGTACTGCCCTTTACTAGCAGCAGATCTTTATAGCTGCAAACATCAATAAACCGCCTGTCTGCACAGTTGCACAGTATATTTGGAGCCATTGCTAACATTCCAAGAGAAATGACTCTAGCTCGGCTTCTGTAAACAGGTAACTGTACATTTCTCTGCACTCGGGCAGACTAGGTTTCTCCCCTTAACTCCAACCAATTAGAGATGCAAAGGTATGTTCGTATAAAATATTATGCATGTTGTTATATTGACAAAGCAAAAGAAACAGAAACAGTTGTGGATATTTGTCAGCGCTGAGGAAATTAGAATTAGCACTTTTTGCAATACTGAGATACAGGCGGCAAATTTCCTATCTCCCTGAAAAATCATATTCATTTTAACGTTGCCAATGCTATTGTATAATGGTTGCATTATTTTAGGTGCATGTGTTGGAGGAATTCACATTAAAATTCACATTACCTTGTCATTAACCGGCCTCAGGTCAGGTGTGACTGTGTAGACATTGATGAGCACTGAAGACGGACAGAAAAAGAAACACTATGTTGTAAAATGCATCAGGTTTTTATCCTTTCAACATGAAAACCATCATACATTTGAGCATTATGTTGTAGTTCTGTTAGAATAAACAAATATCTGCCACATCAAGGAGCAAATATGGTTTGATCAACTAATTTATTTAACTGTCTGAATTAATTTGATGGATTAAAATTCCATATCCCACTCAAGAAGCAGAATATAACTGATCAATATCGCATAATCACATCACATATTTTTATCTTGGTCCTTCAGTTCAAAGCCAGCATTAAAATGACAGCATCTTTTAACATATTTCCATACTACTCTAACTACAAAACCCATAAAATGAGTCTCAATTCTCTGCATTTCTGTGCAGTGATTATCTGATTAACTACCAGGTGCACTATGAGGGAACCTTTATGTTTGGGTTTGTAGACAGGCTTGTCAGTCTGGATGAAGACAGCTGTGCCCTTGCTCTCCACGGTGACGGTGGTGTAGTTGTGGAAGATGTAACCTCCCTCTGTGAGGTGACGGTTCCCCCACACCTTTAGATGAGCCTGGCCTCTCAGCCCAGAGGGAACCTGGTGGCACACACACACACACACACACACATAAACACACACAAACACAAGAAGGATCAGGGCTCTAAGTAAATTAGGTCAATGGGGGAAGGATTGAACTATTAACTCTAGATTGCTGTTGTGACACACAATCAGAAATTACTCCCCTAGATTCCACATTTCAAATTGTTTTTTAGGGAACAAAAGCTAAAGCACAACAAAAGAACTACATTTAAACACCAGAGCGAGATGCCAAGCTATAACACAGCACACTACACATGACTGTATTTCACGAGAATGAGGGTGGAGGTTACAGAGAGGGGAGAGCAAGCAGGGGAGAGAGAGAGAGAGAGAGACACAGAGGGGAAGAATCGAGTCGTGCATACTAGATTGATCTATTCCAGCCTTCGGGGGCGGCGGACCATACATGCACGTCAACAGCTGTTGCATATTATATCGGGGCTGTTACCTTATTCCCAATGAATGAGCAGAGACAGATGTTGCATTACAAATAATGTTAGTGTTGATTTGCATGTTGCCTGAGGAATGTGCACAAACGGACAAGGGGGCTCTCACTACTGTGCAGCTGTCACCGCTAAACAGCGCCATGCATTTTAAACATCTCTGGAAAGCAGCATGCATGTGGGACACTGCTGAGGAAACAAATGCAAACACGTGCCGTTAGACTCACCTTCAGTTTGATGGTGCCTTTGTCTAAAATAGAAAGAATGAGATATTTATTGTGTGCGTTATCTCAGCTCAAACAAATATGTATCACCTGTAAAAAAAAATACTATGAATATGCAGCAGATATGAGTGCTAGTAGATTGTGACTATGTTCGCCTGGAGGTTTTCACTCTGGGTTAGCAGGAAATCCAGCTGCAACCGGTCTCCATGCCACTCTGACGCAGAGCTCGCACCATCTATTAATGGTGCTGTCAAACAAATCACACACTGTATACACTGTGTGGCTGGTGGGATGGGCTGAACTGATGCCTCCAATCAAAGATAATGTCTATGAAAACCATAGCTGGTCAGGAGCACACAGTCAGGGCAGAGGTCAACCAGGCTCACGCTGTGTGTGTTCTATCTGTGAGTGTGCCTGCATGCCTGCCTCCCTGCCTTCCTGTGTGATCTGAACATCCTTTGAATGAATCACACAAAGGGGGTATCTCATAGACCGACCTGTTAGTGCAAGTTTTCTCAGCAAAACTAGTGCCAGTGTAACCTTAGCTTCAGAGAGTGTTCTCACCGAGCACTGAGCCATGGCTGTGGGCGACTGCCTGTCCCTTCACCGACAGCTGCACCTGGACGCGTGTTTCTGCTTTTGCGTTGAAGATGGTAACACTCACACTCTCCTCTACTCCTGCTCGAAACACGGAGGGTGCTGCGACCAAATAACCCCTGAGAGGAAAGCAGGAGATGGTGGAGAAAGGGGGGATGGAGAGAGACAGAAAGAGAGGAGGAAGAGTGATGGGGATGGAGGGAGGCAGAGGAGAAAGAAGACACAAGACACAGAGAAGACAGACGAGACAAATAGGATAAAAGGAGAGGGCAGAGGTCAGACAAGGAATAGTGACAAAAGGGGAAATCTGGTGGTTTGCAAATGAGCACACATGTATTGTTCAGTTTTAGGTGCATCCTACGACTAATATCACTTGCTATTCCTGTCTTTAATTCATTGTGGCAATATGCTTTGCAACTAATCACACAGGTAAATTAAGTGCAAACTCACATTTCTGTTTCTCACTTCCTCCCTGAACAGTACAAACATACACATGCATGTATAAATAACAAAACATGCGCAAAAACAGCGACAATCCACATGGATTTGTGCAGCGAGATGAGGTTTAATTGCGTGGTTACCAGGGACACGATACCTGTCGGCCAATCAGCTTTCTGCTGCTAGTGTTTTTCTTTGGGTGGTCTGGCACCTTTGACAGAACCTTGGCGTCTGTTCTTGAAAAATAACGACTGAGATTCCACACAGTCACTCTGACATTTAATTGACGGAAGGAGCCTGTCACTGAGGTCACAGAGCAAAGGTCATTCTTTGATGCTTATGAACGGTCTGGGAAAAAAAAAAGGCCGATTCAAGTTTTATTTGGATGAAAAAAATATATGACATCTGGCGCAGAAAGCTATCTCTCTCAGGTAACAAAGAGAGAATAATAGGTGCTCTTGTTAAGCTAAAATTGGTAGACTGTGGTCTGTTAGGGGTGTGTCTCCCACTGGGTTTACCTGGCAAAATGTAACTGTAACACTGTGTGTGTGTCTACTAAAAGATGTATTGTGTTTGATCCAATCCAGTCCACAAATCAGTTAAACCACCCACATGTGGCAGCTAATAAGATACTTGTGGGGCAAAATATGTTCTTGTTTGACCATTTTAGTCCAGACCCAGCCATTCCAGCATTAATTCTTAAGGCAAATAGGCCTTCTCACTCCCTTAACTGAAGATCACACAAATTAGGAGTGAGCAAAGCCCCCAGCACATATCCCAATTGCATGCCTGAGAGAAGGATCAGGTGGTTGGCATTACAGCACTACAGCATTACAGCCAGAGGCAAGTGCAGTTCCTGAGAGAGAAAGTCATGAGAAAATCCCCTGGAAAATAAGGCTTGGGGAAAAGGAAGATAATACGAGGAAATTGACTCTGTGCGTTTGATCTACAGTGAGTTTAACCAGCTCTTGGATGAGCCTGGATCAGGCGGTGGAGACCGTGCTTATTTCGGTCACATGGCTTGATGTACTCAAGTTCTCATTGTTTTTGCCCAACTTTTGTCCCAAGCTGGGAGCTGTTCAGTGCCTGAGAAAGATTTGTGTTCTCTTTTGTAGGTTTTTAGTTCAACCGTGTTTTTTTTTCTTCTTTTTTTCTTCTTAACCTTTTGATTTTCGCTTAAAATTCACCTTTCAGATGAGCTGTAACACTTCAAGAATGATTTAAGCTTTCTTCTGTAAATCAAGCCTGCATTCGTCAGTATTTTTTGTTTATGCTCTACATTGGGCTGCACTATCCTCCCTCCCCTCCTCCCTCCCTCCCCCCTGGACACTCTGGAAGAAATGTTTACAACTCTTTACTATTAACACAGCTCTCAAGGTCAGGATTAAGCCCTCAAGCAGCTGTCAGCCTGACTGATGGAATCTAACAAGTCAATTTTTACCTCTTTTGCCTCTCGGTCTGAAGGTATAACCTGAATAAAAGACATCTATTGCCAAAACCAAGAATGTATCTATAATATTATCATTACCTTAAAGGGCATGGGGAAACCTCTCAAGCAGCTGTGTAATTAATGAGCTATAAACAGCATTGCAAGTTCCCTTTCAATACACCAATTTATGTAGGCTACCTGCTCACAGGTCCAGTAACATAACAGTGAATGTCTGAAAAAAACATAAATGGCAAGGTGTTGAGATCATAACACAATGCCATTGTCTGAAATGACAATAAATCCCTTCATTTTCACACGTTATGGTAATCGGACAGATTAATGCAGTACATATTAGGAATTAATGGTCAAGTTTCTTGCTGCACATGACTTCATGAAAAGGCTATGTGTGCTAGGACCACAGGTCACATAAACTGGGTAATGAGTGCATATTTCCTGCACATTTGAAACAGTGTGGCTGCATTAAATGTTTTGTAAATTCCCTCACTGTGGCTATCGGGAATTGATCTGGTGAGTATAAAGCACTGCACTACACTTCAAAGACAACACATGCAACATAAGCTACTTACAATCGTTCTTGTGCATAACCTCTGCTCACGTTGCAGATGAACAAAGTCCATGAAAGACTAAAGGCTGTCAAAGACAACCGCAACATTTTGGCCTCAGTAACCGAGATACTCCTGGATATCGGCTCTCCCCTCTGGAGGAGGCTGGATCTTCTAACTCTGATCAAAAGTTAAATGAAATTTTAACAGTCTGTGTCTACAGCCCTCTCAGTTTATCCATGGAGGCTGCTTTTTCGTGGTAGGTGTGCAGAGTTTCGTTCAAAACCAAAGATCAACTTTTTGTAATCATCCCACTTCGCAAAATCCAGTTCCAAGCAAATCGTAGGTTTTTTTCCCCCCCTTTTAGAGCCCAGAGTACACGGACAGTCCTCTCCCATGTGCCTTCACCCGCCCCGGTTCCGTTCTCTCATATTTCAGCATTACAAATTGTAAGCGTCCTCCCACTTCAGCGCGCAGAAATGTCACTGTAAAGTAATGTTTGACATGTAAAATCCTTGCAACTCTTGCTTCCCCGATTGTTCCTGGTGATCTCTTGGAAGTTGCTCGATCTTTTTCCGCTCCTACAGCAGCGAGTCAGGAGGCGATCGGCGTCAGGCTGCGCTTCATTCACTTCAATACCTCCTCTCACTTCTCTACTGCGAGAGCATGACTAACCCCAGTGTGAGGAACAGCACGGACCCTGCAGTTTAAATCACTATAAATTACCTGCACAGCTCACATACCTTTGACTCAGTTGACATTTCAAAAGATATACCGACTGGGATTAGTTTGTTTTGCTTTGGGAAGCATCACAAGACCGCCACGCCGAAAAATACAACCTAAAAAAAGACAACACAATACAAACACAAACAAAAGCAGAATTGTCTAAAATGTAGTCACTTATTTTCCTACTTGTTGGAGAGCGATGATGCCCTGTACAGAGCTCTGCTGCCCTCTAGTGGTGAATGGGCTCAGATGCAGAAAGGTCTCTCGAGTTCAAATGAAAGGCCAACACATTTTTCTAAATAACAAATTTTATTGAAATGGGTTTCTGAGGTACTGCATTTATTTGAATAAATGAACACTGTTGCATGGTTTATTTTACATCATGTTTTCCAAAATAATGAAAAACAAAAACATAATACAACACTAATATAGCACTAAAACAGTATCAATATAAAAAGGAATTCACATCTTTTAAGTATTTTAGGCACCAGGTACATGGTCACACATGAGTGTATCGATAAATGAGAAAATAGAGAACCAAGAGGGAACATTTGTTTCCTGAGCTGAGCTTATCTCAGGCAGCATAGCCCAATAATGGCCCCTAACACTGACCTTTAAACACACAAGAACACACATTTCATCAGTAAAACATTCAGAACAGACAGCCGAGGAGAATGCCCTGTGCAACTTAGAGAAAAGAAAACCCTTAAACTTCCAGTGCTTTGAAGCAATATTATAGTGAAGTGCGTAGAAAGAAGAAACCACATAATAGCATAACAGCTGCCCTGCTGAACAGAGATCTGTGAACAAGACTTTAAATCTCTGCCAGTTTCACTAGCCCCTTTTATACATAGATCCTGCAATATTGCCATGAAGAAGACCTGTCATTATGCCGGCTTTGCTTTCTTTTTACACTGAACCAAACAAAGCCAGCATAATGCCACCCCTGTGTGTGATTTTCGATAGCACAGACGTTCCAGAATCAGAGGCATGTACATCAGAGGCATGTAACACAACAGCGTCAGCACCTAGTGTGTTGTCTCGCCATGCCAGCTCTCCCTTTTACAAAGACATCATCCGGCAATGTGACTACCTCCATTGCTGGTTCAATGGCATAACAACAATGCGCCCACCCCATTATTCCATGTTTGTACCTTTTATACAGAATGGAGAGGCGGAATAATAGTGCAGCATTCCTGTCTTGAACAGGTTGTGTAAAAGCTGTGGCCTACTGTGGAGGAAGGGGAGCAAATAGACAGCTTGTTATTTCATTATTTATTCACAAAGTTTTTTGTCTCAAGCAAAACCATGAATGATGCTCCCAATAGTGAGGTCTTTTTGTTTCTCTGCCACTATGTTGTGATATAGTGTACAATGCAGTTTCCCTGGTTCAGGCTCAGTGAAAGCAGTTTTGGAGAAGACCACTTGGTTTTCTTGATTAACCTGCACTCCATACGCCTGACAGAGTTGAGCTGTGAGCGACGTATCCAAGGCCAAGAGCTGAGACAGCTTGTCCAGGGGAAAGCGACAGTTCCGGCTGCTGTATCCATGGCTGTATATGAGCAGCAAATCTCTACGACATGACACCAGATGTCGGTGCAGAGCACAGCTCTGCAGGAAGTTCAACCTTTTGGCAAATCGGAGCAGTCGTACAGGGTTTCGCTCTAGAAAAGCCCGGTTGATGGACAGAGCGAGCATGATGGCAGGAGTGCTGCGAAGCCGCTCAGGGAGCTCTATGATGTGCTGCATGGCACGAGTTGAACCTGGAGAAGATGAGAAAAAAGAAAGCAAGCATAAAGAAATTATCCTAATCATGTTGCAAGAACACCTTTCAGGTGACCGACCTTTAAAATATTTTTCAAAAGCAGGAGTTTTGAATCTGCTGTGAAGACAGAGTGACAAAAAAATAAGACTGTATAAGAATTCAAAATCCTTCTTTCTTTGTGTGAAAACCATTGACTGTTTGGCTGTTTTCTGCACCAAAAGCTACAATAGCACATATTTGTGCATATTTCACGGTGCTTTAACACAAATGTAAATATGGTGATACAAACACTCTCTCAAGTATTAATTAATTAATTAATTAAACAAAGTCACCAACCTAAGTTGTAGAGTAGACCAAGAGCCTGGAACTCGTCCTGGTTGGGATGTGGTCCTGTTTCAGATGCGTAGCAGTCCAACAGCCAGCTCAGGTTCTCCTGGAGGTGTGTGTCGTTGATTCGTGCGTCGTAGAGCCGCAGGGGCTCACCACAAAGACGATACGAGGCATAGATGAGGAAACGTACTGTCCGCTCCAAAATGGCGACACAGTTTGACCCACTCACCCTCTGGATGATCATGTCCTGCTTTACACTACGTAGCCGATCAAAAACAAAGCTGTATACCTGGAAGATAGCCATAATTTCAGTTGCAGAGTGTTTTATCTTTATGCATCTATGACTACAACTTCAGAATTACAATGTTCTCACTCTTATACTACTAGCCCTCAATCTATATCCTTAAATTTTGATGTCACTTAAGTCTTTCTGCAGAAGATATTTAAGTACATTTTATGGCCATTGGTCATGGAAAGTTGTTGCCATTTTCTAGTCAGCCTCAGTTGCAATACAGGTGACATTTGTATGGTACAACATGCTGGTTGTGCTACATATTCAAAACCAGAAATGTTCTGAAGCTGAACAATAACACCGCATGTTCAAAAGTCAAATAATTAATTACTATAAAGTCATTTTGCACCTCCTTGGTACTTTGAGGGGTATGTCTCAACGAACCGGCTCCTGGACATTTATGGTTTTTTGGAGGAGGCTTACATGAAGCTGTACCGGCTAACTGTGTTATAATGAAATAAAAACTTAACTGATGTTTCAAATGTCATTAAATGTGTCTAGAAAACAAAAGTTTCATTTCTTAGTGAATGATTGCATTAATATACAGTATGAATTTTACTTTTTCTTGACCAAACTCTAATTTAAAAACAGAGAACTGGGAATAGATTAGTGAATACTACTAACCTCAGTCCAAGGATGCAGACGAGGAGAGGCAGCAATATCATCAATAAGGTAGCTCACAGTTTTCAGCAACACATCAGGTGGACGGAGGTCAGTGGGGTTCGTTGCATCTTTCCCCGCTGCTGGTCTGGAATACTCCTTGACAGCACGCAAGGGGTCAACCCTAGGCCGCCGATCTCTTGATGTGCCTGCTAACATCTCAAAGCGGTGCAGGCGGTTTTGTGATTCCCGTTCCTGCCGCTCACGAGCAGGGCACATAGACCAGCAGATTCCTTTGGGCACGTTTTCTTTCCCCTGCTGCCCAGGTCTTGCCTCCTCGTCCACCTCTCTCACCTGTGGTTTCTCTTGGCCTCGCCATGGCTCTTGGTTCCTTTGTCTCCATTCTCCTCCTGCTGGTGTACCCCTCCTCTGGGAGTGAGAGCTGCTTATAGGAGACATGTTGGTTAATAGTCAAGTATGTGGTTTAATAAGAATGAGTCCTGCTCTGTCTGTGTATAGTTACCTTGAAATGCTTGGGATACTGTGTAACACAAAATATATTTACATTTATTTCTGGTCTTTTTGCTTGCTTTTTGGCCAAAGCAAGATATACTGTCCTACGTTATATACATTTCTTATGTATCACTACCTATCAATTATTTATTTACACCTAGTTCTCGCAAACGCAACGTTAAATCAATGCTGTTTAATCGGAAAGTGTTTTAGTAATGTTAAACTCCTTAACATTATTTTTGATTAATTGACATTTCTGGACTGAATTATCTAAACTACTGCAACAAAGAACACAACAGAAACATAGAAGCTACTAGTGATGGCTGCACTATCAAGCTCTTTACTAGCCGTTAGCTATTAGCTACAAACGACTGTAAGCTAGTTCCCAAAAACAGACAACGCGCGAGTGGCCGTGCGAGTGACCAAACAAAAGTTACACAAAACAAGAAGTCAACAATACAACAAAAGATTTGGCTTTCAATGCCATTTCTAAGAAATGATTAATTTATGTTTAATAAAATCCCGTTTGTACTCACATGCGACGAGGGGATCTCCTGCGGTTCATTGGCTCTTTTGAGAAGGCAGCTCGTCACTTTCGGTCACGTTTCAGAAATAGCCAATAGAAATGAGCAATCGCTGTGAAAGTGTTACGTCACATCCGGAATATGACGCGATGGTTTGTTTACGGTTGAAAGAAACTTTTGAAGGAAATTATGCACCTTTTTTTTTATTTGTTTTTTTTTTACACTCTCCAAACCATGATGTATAAAGAGGACGCTTTAAAAAAATAAAAAAACAACAAAAAACGATCGAAGACGAAGTTTTCGAATTGGACTTCAAACAAATTAAAATACATATTTCTATATATTCTCTTATTTCAATCTTCTCTCATTTTATTTTATACTCTAATTGGAACTAAAAGCTCAAAGAGGCCCAGTTTCACTGTTTTCCATGTTGCCCTCTGCTGTGCATGTGACAATAAAACATCTTGAATCTTGAAAACACTGCTTTTAAATGATAAGTAAATTTATGATTAATTTCCGTTATCTAGAAACCATACATTTAAAGCCCAAAACCTCTCTCATATTTATTTTTTACAGAGGTAAGACTGCATTCAGCTTTAATTTAACACAACATGGAAGTGGAAGTCACCATTTTTACACACTATTGCTTTTCATTGAAATACCAGTGTCAACTGTTTCAATTTATGTTTTTTTGTGTTTATTAATAAAAAGTTGCAGCTATAAAACAGTAAACCAGTTATTATGCTACATTTAATATTTCTCTGCGACAAAAATCAGACAGTACAAATAAAAACAGACACAAATGGTACAAATACATCAAAACCAGGGAAATTCAGGGTGATGGGGTTATCCAAAGTGCATGTACTGTGTATCCCATGCTGTGTGGTATTCTTCACTGTTTGGGGCAGTAGAGCTCCTGGGTTCTTGCAGTGCCGAGTTGCTCTTCCTCTGCAGCCTGCTGGATGTGGATTGTGTGGCGGCAGACCAATGATGACAGCTCCAGCAGTTCGGAAAATGCACTTGAATAACAGAAAATATACATTTCAGTACAAGTGTCACCTGGTCAAAGTCAGGCTGCATTTTTTTCTGTCTAAAATGACATTGCCGTCTTTTTGTTATTTCTTATTTACAAAGCAGCCATAACATACAATGATATCCTCTGAGAAAGAACATTGTGACAAAATAAAAATAAATGAAGAGCAGACAATATATTTACAGCATCTCTATAGATATGTGCCCACCCTGATAACTGCTGACTGATGTCCTTTGAAGCAATTTTCATCTCCCTAAGGCACTCTAGAGAGGTGCTGTTGTCTTTATGATCTCCTTCTGTGCACTCCCCCAGCAACTTCTCACTCTCCTTCAGGCAAGCCTCAGCTTTATCTAAAATGGACAAAAACATTATAGATATATTATCATAAAAGCTGTCAAGTTGGACCAAACAATATGCAAACACTTCTGATGAAGCAAATTAGCAGAGTTTGATTGTTTAAGTCATTAATTCATGACTACAGTTTCTTTTTTTGTAACTTTACAAAATCATTCACCTAGAAATTCCCGTCTCTCCCCATCAATGTAGAAATTCTTGACAGGCAGCTCATGTCTGGTGGTGTCAATAGCTGTGGCGAAAGATTTGTATTCCGTTGTGAAATGCTTGGCAACTTCTGCCACAGGAGTCAGTGCAGAAATCTAATGGAAAATGATAATATTAGTAGGATTAGAATCATGCACTCATACTTTCTTACATACAAGCACACAGTACATAAGTGATTTTACATTTTAAAAGAACTATTAAACCAACTATTGGCTAGGTTGTTTGTAAAGACCTTATTATCAATCAATAGAGTATGTGTATGAGAAGTGTCCTCAGTGATAAATGCCTGAGTTATTGTGAGTCATGATACGCCACCATACAGATGTACACATTAAATAAATACTATCTAAGTAGATAGTACTATCTACTATCTAAGAAAGATAATGATTTTAACTATAAGGCATTTCGATGCTGGGTTCAATGTTCAGCTAAGCTGTTTGGCAAGGAGAGGACAATTACATTATGTCTTTAATTACAAGCACTTAGAATGATGTGAAACCCAGGAAATTAATGTTTTCTCTCACCTAACAATTTCAACATCTCTTAATTATGCAGCAGGCTCAAATAACTGCAGTGTCATTTCAAACTGGACACACATACAAAAAAAGGCCAAAACGAAACAAACAATTCCTGACCTGCAAATCCAGCAACTCATTCACCATCTTGTTGTTCTCCATAAGGAGGTACTGACGCTTCTTCTCATGGACCTCACTGCGCAGAGCCTCTTCTTCCTCCATCACCTGCAGTATCCTTGCCTCTGCCTCAGCCTTGAGCTTTGCAGTATTGCTCTCCATCTTAAGTCAAACATCCAAGAGAAAGAACCAGGTCATTTAAAGACATTGAAGATAATATTTCAGTTAACATCTTACTGTGCACTGAAACCGACAGAGTTCAGCCTCTTAGATACACTTATCTATTAGAGTGGCTCACCTTAGCTGTGAGGTAGGCCAGAAGGAATGTTTGCATCTCAATGTTCCTCTTCTCAATCTCTGGGTTTCTCTCAGGTTCTGCTGCATTTTCTATCACTGTTTTTTCTTACAGACACAGATGAGGAAATAGTTATAGGAAAAGTCCAATTTGTAAATAAATCCTGACATTTTTGATGTTTAAATCAATTTACCTTTAATGACTGAAATATCAAAATCTGGGCGAAAACAGTGTCCATCTGAGAAAGTGGACTGAAGTACACTTTTTCCCAGTAGAGATGGTTCAGTTTCACGTGACATAATTGCTGTAAGGAACATAATATTGAACATATACAATCGTTATTCTTTTATTAGTTATTAGTCCTCAGCTAGAAAAGTTTATAGGCTGAATAAAAGAATATATTTATTAAAAAGATCATTGCACGGTTGGGTTTCAACTCAAGATATCAACAATTGATATGGCCAAAGGCAGAATAATACATAATCCTGTAAATTCTCAAGTCTAAACAATATACTGAAGTCCAAGACATTTATTTTAAAGTATTTTGGGGCATTTTGCCTTCATTCAAAAGGTGTACAGTAGAAGTAATAGTTAATAATGGGAGAAACAGATGGGAGATCAACAAGTCACAAAAACAGTTTTCAGCACTAAGCCACCTCAACATTCTGACAACCCTATTAACAGTTTTGCAGTTGTGCAGTTTTTCTAAGTTATCATCGCTGTTGGTTTACACAACAAAAGAAATCATGCTTAAAACCTGTTGAAGTATTCCCATTATAAGCTATTCACTAACATAACATAATGCACAATTACACATTCACACTAATAATTGTAGAAGCGCTTACACGTTCCAAGAGCTTGTGGAGTCATTGTGTGTCTTGGTGGATTGCCCACCTTTGGTTTGACACCACTGGGTTTAGGCGAGGAGGGCAGAGCAACAGATTCATTGGTCCGTGAGTTACTCTGTAAATTGTTACAGGAGTCTAATGAAATAAAAATGTGTGACATGGCAACTGTGATAATATACTAAACATCTGAACTGCATCCAAGAGGGAGGCAGAGGAATACATATTTAACTAATCATTTAAATATTTCACACAATACTTCCAGCTTAGGTCCACATCATGTACAATGATATCTGATGTAGTTATTTTAGTTACCACTAGTGAAACACAAAAGGAGCATTACCTTTGAAAGAGATGTCTTCTCAGCAGACTGCATATACCGAGACTTGACAATAGTTCCACTTGCTAAAGATTGATGGAGACATTTTAAGTAAACGATAATGACAGAAAGACAGTGCAGTGTATTTAGCTGTATCTGGCAATAACAGTCTTTGAAACATATTAAGAACATGGATGGACAGAAAAGAAGTGCATTATGTTACAGAAATGGCTTAACACGTTTCTATGTACTCTTAAATACTGATTTTAACACTGTGACTTCTCACAATGGGATATTATGATTGACACAATACAAAGGTATCTTTGTCGAGGATCTTTGGAAAGATAAGGTTTTATTGTTGCTGTTTACTGTTTTTTTTTTCCTTTCTTCTTTTTTAAAGAAGGGGGGGACTTCATAGGAATTGTGGGCATAACTTATATGTCATATATGGCAGCATAACTAAAACTAAAACTTGGCATTGTGAACTTATGTGAATACTTACATTTAACAGTTTTCTTCGCATTTCCACTGTTGTTTACTTTATTAGCGGCGTTTCCACTTTTCGAGCTGAAAACAAAAAGAGAAGCTGAGTAGTTAAGACGATAATGTAGAAATGAGAGCATAAATTACAACTGACAAGCTTAAAACTATGTTTTAAAAACGAGATGAATAAATAAAAAACACACGACGAAGACCAACGTTACCTTTTTGCCTCGGTTGAGGCATTTTTTAAGGTACTTGGCACTGCCGTCGTTCTCCTTCTGGACGCCATAATGTTTTGAAGCAGCCCGCCTACAAACGGATTATAGTCCTTCTTCTTCTTCCTGTCGTGCGTTTCCGGCAGGATAGACGCTCTGTGGCACATTGCTGCCTCCCGCAGGTCAGGATTAGGTTACAGTTCGGGGTAAATAGTAATCCTGTTTTCACAGTCTTTGACTGGTTCTCACTGGGATTAAGTAGGCTCCTCATTGTGACTGTCTGTATTCCCATACGTGATAATGTGGTGTGTCACTGCGCTCTGTGCTCTTCATATACGCTGCATTCAATAAGGCGAGGCAAGGCAAGTTTATTTGTATAGCACGTTTCAACAACAAGGCAATTCAAAGTGCTTTACATACAGCATAAAAGGCATCAAGACAGAATATAAAAGCAACATAAGGCAATGTAAAGATAAATTTAAATACAATTAAAATATTAACCTTCAAATTTGGTTTAATCGAAAGCAGTGGCCAACAGAAAAGTCTTCAGCTGAAAAGAACTGAGAGTTGCAGCAGACCTACAGTTTGGGAGTCTGTTCCGGATATGTGGAGCATAAAAACTGAACACTGCTTCTTCATGTTTAGTTTTTACTCTGGGGACAGAAAGCAGGCCTGTTCCAGACATCCTAAGAGGTCTTTATGGTTCATAACAGACCAGCACATCAGAAATGTATTTTGACCCTAAACCATTCAGTGCTTTATAAACCAATAACAGTATTTTGAAATCAATTCTTTGACAGACAGGAAGCCAGTGTGAAGATCTGAGAATTGGAGTGTTGTGATCCACTTTCTTAGTCTTAGTGAAGATTTGAGCAACAGCGTTCTGAATCAGTTGCAGCTGTCTGATCGAATTTCACCATTAAAGTAGTCAAGTCTACTGAAGATAAATACATGGACAATTTTTTTTTTGTTTGTTTTTTTTTTTTTTTTTTTTTTAAATCTGCTGAGACGTAAATCCTTTAGTTCTTGATATATTCTTCAGGTGATAGATTGATGACTTTGTACTTGTCATCCCACTATCTTATATTGTGGCTTTAATTCAGGCCTGAGTCCATGACTACACCAAGATTTCTGGGTTGTTTTGTGGTTTTTAACATTAGGATTGAAGCTGAGTGCTGACTTTTAATTGTTCATCGTTGGCTACAAAAACAGTTTTATCTTTGTTCAGTTGAAAAAAATTCTGGCACATCCAATCATTGATTTATTCAATGCACTTACTCAATATTGGACCATAGTTCCCTCGTGATATGGTTATGTAAATCTGTGTGTCATCTGCATAACTGTGGTAACATATTCTGTTGTTTTCAATAATCTGAGCCAGTGGGAGTATGTAGATGTTGAACAAAAGAGGCCCCAGAATGGAGCATTGGGGAACTGATGTCATTTTTGTCTGCTCAGATGTGTATTACCTATAGACACAAATTAGTCCCTGTCCTTTAAGTAGGATTCAAGCAGTAGATGTTTAATAGTTTATTGTTTATAGTTTATTGTTTTCTGCAGGTTCCTTTCAGTCCATCCTGATACTTGCCCATCTTCACTAGATCCCATGCTAATCTACAGTGTCCTAATCTTAGTTTGGTCATATTGTCAGTGTGCCTTCTCGCATTGCCTAGATAGCAACGTTATGTCTTAACACTCTTTTGTTGAGAAGTAATGACGGCTCTTCTTTTAATTTTCTCACTGTTGCTGCCACACAGCTGTTCTATTTTCTTTGACAATAGATCAACATTCAGATACCCTGATGCATAGCTACACTCAGATTAATGTTTATCTTTAGTGCCATGTTTGCTGCTTCATTCCCTTTTACTTTACTGTGGGCTGGCACCCAACGAAAACCCACCGAACCTCAGACCTGTTCAGTTTTATACAATAGAACCAACAGCTCCACCACAAGATCTCACTGGGCCCCTAACTTGTTTTCTTTCAGTATCATTAGGACTGAGGCTGAGTCTGAGCATATGACTGCCTTCCTCAGCCTGACCTCCACTACCCACTGTAGTGCCACATTATTGCTATTAGCTCTGTTGTATATACCAAACCCCACTCAGACAGTCGTTAAAGCTTTACAATTTCAAAGTCTGGGATGTAAAAGGCAAAGCCTGATTTTTCATTTTTGGGTTCTTGGAACCCATTTGTATAAATATGGAGATAATATTTCCCAGTTGTTTTAGCCTTTCCTTCACTATACCTGGATATGCAGTACTATCATGTGTTCTTATGTTTTTTGAGATATATGGGTAAAATCCATGGTAGTATGACTGACCAGTGTATTTGAGGAGCCACTCCTACCTCTTCCAATCCCAGCCTCTCCACCTCTTTACTCATACTGAAAATCAAACACTTTTTCTTCCCTTTCCCTGCTCCCCACTCCCAAACATTATTCAACGCTACTTTTTCTGGTTGCTCTCCTTGATGGCCCCTTAGTTTAACTCTATGTACTGCATTGCCGATTTTGCTTGCTGAACTGCCAGTTGTGCTTCTTCCATCTCTACAGAACATGTAGGCCTACTCTGGTAGAAAAATAGGGCCTATGTGATACATGATTTATTCCCTTCCTCTTTGTACATTTGTGGTGGATTGTATATGAACACTGAAGGTGTATGCTGACATCTACTGTAATTGAGTGTCTAGAGTCGTAGTGTTGGCAAAAAATCAACTGAAATATGTTTATAAATAAATAAAAATGGATCTTGTCTCCAAATGATATCACATGACAGGTTTACAGCAGCCCTCTGAAGGTCCATTCCTGCCTTATTTTAATTGGTCCTGTCCATGGACCTGGCAATTAATAATTATTCATAATATGTCATGTTTACACACACACATACACACACTACATCAAACCTAAAGCATTAAATCTCACAGAGCCACTGACTGATTCATTGTCAATTTCTGACTCAAAACATGGAAGTAGCTGACTTTATCAAGACTTACTGATTTCACATTTAGGAAGATAGCTGTTTTTATATTGCAGCACTGTTGAGACTGTGATAGAGGGGTGCTGATTGATTTATGACGGACTATTACAGTATATTATACAGACGTTCATATTATTGTCTACATGCTCTGGAGTACTAGTGAAAGTTATATGTTAGAGATAGAATGCAACGTCTGCTCATGGACCTCAGAGGACATAAAAATCTACAGTTGACCTGGTAACCACTAGATGGGTGTAAAGGTCTGCATTCTCTCTCAGGGTAAAATACATGATTAGTGGCAATCCCTTCAAGTTAAATACAATTCCAGACTGCAAACTTAAATTGCATTAAAGACTATATCCCCCTGGTTTATGTTAATGGAAAATAAAATCAACCTGCATTTATATACAATTATTAACCCTCTCCTTACTCAGCATCGAGGGGTGGATGGAGGATGCATGGTTGCAGGGCTGTGCTAACACTGAATAGGTAACCAGGCCATCACAAGGTTAACAGGAGATGAAGTGACAAAACTTATTCACTTATACTTGTGGGTAAGGGTGTTCATATACAGTCTACCCAAGTTGCATATCTGTTGAACCCAGAGCACCCAAAGTAACCCACAGACATAGAAAGAACATGCACACTCAAGCCTTCTTTTTGGTGTTGTGTGCATGAACCTGCATGTGTGTCTTCATCCAATGTGTGTGGATATCTGCTTAAAAAGTTCTCCTACATGCATTTACTGACTGTTTGTGCGCACAAGTCTTAAAGAACATAATGGGTGTTGATCCCACCTGTCTGAGCTGGTCTTGGATGGCCAGAGGACAATAGGAGGAGAGCGGGTGTGGGACTGGATGGTAAACAGTCACTTCCACAGTGATGAATGGATAAACCAGGAAGAATATTGGTAGTTGTTAAGTGGCCTCCCAAAACTTAAAAAAGACAGCCATTTTTAACATTTAAAAACTTACATTAAAATCAATCTAAAATTATCCACAAATATGAAAAATAAATCCTATTGATACTGTATCCACTAATGATTCATTATGGAAATTTAATCTTGGCTTTATATTAAATGTATTCTGAGGAATTTTACTCTGTATCTTACCCAGTGTCCCAGTGTAGTATTTTAAATAGGATTTTTAAAACTCTAGTTGAATCAGATTTTTATAAAGTGTGTCTTCTGGATAACATCCAGTCTTTGAAACTTGATTTATTCTGACCTTTCTGCTTTAATGAATTTTCATGATAAAGGTTGAACATTTGGGCTTGGCACTAAAATCAATCTTTCACACAAATACATGCCTGTACTTGTGTGTGTGTGTGTGTGTGTGTGTGTGTGTGTGTGTGTGTGTGTGTACGGTATGTGATTGTGTGACAAGCCTGGGGATGTATTTGTGTGTGTGTGTTCTACTTTATCGGTGTGTAAAGGCCGGGTCTTATCATTGCTCTTCTCTCTCTCTCTCTCTCTCTCTCTCTCTCTCTCTCAGTGTAATAAAGCCTCGAGGCTGGCTGCAGTGTGTCTGCATGCCGGCTGTCCATCTCTCACCACCAAGCAATGCCAGCACCAGTAGGTACTTTGAGGTGGACAACAAGTGCTGTTGATGAATGTGATATCAGCAGTATAGACTCTTGTGGATTCAATCAGTAATATTTTTGACAAATAAATATAAATATTTTACTGGATAGCTGGTTTCCTTTTACTTTTTCTGTGGAGTAAAAGATCCGCTCTGAGGCTGAGGAGTTGCAGTGAAAGAAGGTGAAGTGCATGTTGAAAGACAGCAGTGTGAGGAGACATGGAGTCACTGAATGAAAGTCCTTGTCTCTGTTTTGAGCCCACCTTTCTTGCCTCTCTCCCTCTGCTCCGAAACTCTGACGTCTAATGAAGGATCTGTCTATGTCACTGTGACCTCACTGATACTAAGCTTTGCCACTTTTTAGGGGTGATAAAAATGCAAGATGAAGCGACTTGAATTCATGTTCTGAATGAAGTGACAGGACAATTGCTTTCAACTCTCCTAACACATGTATGTACACATCATTAAACACACACACATAGACACAACCAAGCCATGCAGCCCACACCCCTGTCCCGCTTCGCTTTGTGGTAAGCTGTTACTCATCACTACCCAGTCTGCCAGTCTGGTCCACATAGCCTTCCAGGAATGCTTCAAATACACAGTGCCTTATACAGTAAGGCCAACAGGCAGCATTTGGAGCATTCAGATGGATATCTGAACTAAATCACTCCACTCTAAATCTTATTATGGTATGTACTATAGTCAAGAGTATAAACGTTGACTTGTCAGTTTATCTATTCATGTGCATAAGCATTAATTCATTCAGCATTCAAGTTGTTATCTAATGTATTTATTTTTTTCTTTTTACTGAATGAGTTATTGTTTATATATTTACTAAGATCATTGTTGAGCAGAGGGTATATTTTCTCCTGGGACATCAGTGCACCTTTGTTGTGGGCCACCTCAGCTCTCCAGAGCAGAAAGGTGTATGGTTTCCTCTGTTTGCTCTTGTCTTGGTGGCACTTGCTATAGAGAGCAGCAGCAGGGCATAACCAGTGAGCTACAGGAGCTCCCAGAATTAAGTCATTAAGCTTCTCTCTGTTGGCTCACTGTAGTAAGCAGTGGAGTATTATCACAGTGTTTACTTATTTGCTTCACACTATCTGGGCGGCTCTCCTGGTCATTTTATCCTTTTGAAATGTCCAAATCCAAACACTGGTTGTATTGGTCATTTATCTTAGAAATATTTTAAGTTGGATTGCAATTTCTATTCGTATATAGAGTTTACATACAAAACAAAGTGTAATAATGATAGCCACAGAAGCTTTATGAATGGGCAAAAAATATTCTCTTATTAACACTGGAAAACTAGTTGTCTAAGAATATAATTTTAATTATGTTGACATTTTGTTGACCTTTAGCTCAGATGTCACAAAAAAGAAGTTTCTGAAGGTGGCCTAAAGCTAATACAGTTGCCTTTTTCCTCCTTAATAACCTACAGTTTTGTTATAACAAACTGCTTCAGCATGATCAAGAGCCTCAGCTCTTCATCAGCAGCCTCAACGCATCACCAAAGACTCAGATGGCCTGGAGCCTTGTTTTCCACCTCGTGCATGTGCCGCTCATTTCCTAATATTTTAATTGCAGTGCTTATCTTAGCAGGATGTGACCTCAATTTGGCGTTCGCTCTTGTGGATGAAGACGTGGTAGCATCTCCGGCTGCAGTGCTGGAGTCTGGGGGATTTCCTAAGGTGTCTTTGGGGGCAGAGGGGTGTTTATTCAGGCAGAACATTCAGTACATCTTCAGTCTCTCCATTACAGTCAAAGGTTTATGTTCCTCAATGATTATACAATTGCAGAAGAAAATGTTTTGGAGTCTACAGTATTTCTTCATGGCTAATGCTAAACTGAGGCATAAATTACACTTAAGTTAAAGATAGTTGTATGTGTTGCTTAGATATCTACAGTATATATATTAGGTACATTTGGAGATGGGTGTACTATGCTTTTAACTAATTTATTCAGTGATGAGAGGATCGTGTGTGAGTATGATTATCTGTCTTTTTGTATCTATGTGAATTTTTGCGAATGACAGATGAGCACCATATAAGCAAGCATGACTGGTTGTGTATGTGTGTGTGTGTGTGAGAACCATGTGCGGTGCTTTAGCAGGGCAGTGTAGCGTGCAGTGCAGGAGTGAGCAGAGGCGGCCCAGGCCAGCACAGCCCCAGTACCCTGGTAATCCCTGCGTTTTCAGGAGCCCTGGCCCGTACTTGATGAGCTTGAGCAAGAAAAAGGTTGCGCTCTCTCGTGTGTTTCTCTCTCTCTCTGTCTCCCTCTTTTTCTCTTTCTGTCTCTCACTCTTTTATTCCCCCTCTTTTTCTCATGCCCCCCCCCCCTCCTCCCCGTCCCCTGGAGCCACTTTGCGAATGAATGGATTCCAAGTGTTTACTCAGCAACTCCGTCTGTCCCCGCTCATCCTCTGTATTTCTCAGGATTTCATCAAAAAGAGGAAGAGAACCTGCAGACCAGCTACCATCAGAGACCACGGATGAAAATCTAACAGTGGAGAAAAGTGCATGTTGAGGATTGCTTTGCTTTTCCATAAAATTGTGATTTCAAATCCATTTTTGGAAGCATACTTGAGATTTAAGGAAACACATCTTGTGATGGGTATCTGTCACAAACACTTGAATCAGTCTCCCTTTAATGCATTTAGGGACATTGTGAAAACACACCAAACTGTTTTTACAGAAATGCATTCACTCGCTCATAGAAATAGAAAATAAACTTGTGCTTCTTTATTGTACATATGTAAGTGGGTTTTTTTATTCTTTTTTTTACTACTTTTAATAAACCCATTTCTTATTATTGAGCTGAAACACATCAGTCCCTGGTTTGCTAAATCAATAATAATTGTTAGTTTCAGCTATTTTTGTTTTCATCAACAGCATTTTATGAGATTCTCTCTTGGTGTAAATTTAACATTTTGGTGTGCACAGCGTGATAAAATCAACAAATATTTCACTCATAATAATTTCTCTTTAATTGCATATTAGGGTCCTATGAAGGCTACAATTAGAGAAGAAAATACTTAGAGTTATGGGGTATTTTACGGAGAGATGTGCCCACAATCTTCTTTCTTACATTTCTCATAATCAACATGAAACTCAAACAGCCGTCTCAGCTCTTTAACTTGAGTGAATCCATCCTTCTGCGGGTAACCACAGCTATTTGTGCACAGTGTAGCTAAAGGGTTTCCAATAATATGATGCAGTTTTTTCCTCATTATTTTATTGCCTCGTTTCTTTAATTACATTTAATGAGCCATGCATTGTGCTGTGTTTTGTGAAAAACTCTTAAAATCCTTACAAGGTGGCTAGTTTTCCTGTTGGCATGAAGTTGTTTAAGGTTATATCCAAAAAAAGTAAAAACTTACCTACAGTGTCACTTTTAAAACTCAAACTAGCTATTTTTTCTAATTTTATAGCAGAGTGAAGTATGTATTTTGGAAACATTGGATGTCAGTGCTGCATGAGTTTCACTATAAGTGCCACATCAGACTCTTTCGGCATTGACCCTGGGATTATGGACCACCCCAGAATGTTCTACACGTTCTACTTGGCTATGGGGACAATATCAGCCATTTTGTAATTGTTGTAACACAAGGTGAAACTGAAGCAAGTTTGCACTGCACACGGAAATGCACATGCATACTGGTACATGGATGTGTAAAATACAGTGTCGAGCCTGTATGTGAATGTGATCGTCAATGGATAAAATGACCACAGAACAGGATGAGTGTACAGGGAATGTAGAGGTGCAGAGAGGTATAGGGAGGCTCTGGTGGGGTGGCGGGGTGGTTTGGGGAGGGGAGGGGATTAGCAAGAGGCCGCAGGCCCCGAGGCAGAGGGCCCGTTTCCTGGCCTGAGCCCCTGTTTGTCCTGCCTGACCTGGCAGCTCTGGGGGCAGATCCTGCTTGGATACAGCCCCGCTCCCACGCCTGTCTGAAGCTGTTAGCCACTGGCTGTGAGTAGCTAGCTGGGCTTAGTGTTGTCTGAGCTGCGGCTGGGTCGGGAGGGGTCCAGTCATCTGTGGGGGGTGCCACCTATTTTGTGTTGGCGGACTGAGGGTGACGGGAAACAGGCATCTAGTAGAGGAGTGGGCGGTTATGATTAATGACTTTGGTGTCATTAATGGCACCATATTATTTTTTAAATATTAGATCAGCTATGTTGTCATAAACATTGTGGACATAATCTCTTTCTCTCTTTCTTTCTTTCTTTCTTTCTTTCTTTCTTTCTTTCTTTCTTTCTTTCTTTCTTTCTTTCTTTCTTTCTTTCTCTCTCTTTCAGTTTCTTTCTCTTTAGGCTATCTGCCCCTTTTTCCACGTATATGTATGCATAATCATAGACAAATTAAAGAAATAAAAAACTTAATGATTCTTAGTAAGATGTTTGGCCTACATTAGCAGTCTGAACAGATTGAGTGAAATTTGGAATATATTTTTCACCATTCTTCAAAGATATATCCCCTCATTTGGTATTTTGATTATACAATTTGGTCCAAAATCTCCCAAAAGTGTTCATTTTGGCTGATATGTGGTAACTGGTAATGCCCATAATTCATTTTCTTAGCGATCAAACCTCTCAGTGACCCATGGTGCCCTGTATGTAAACATATGCAAATGTCATTTATTTATATTCTTCTTTATCACTTAGATTTGAATGTGCATTCACCATGTTGATAGTATTGACTGATGGTATCATATTACTCACAACAGTGCACAACACCTCTCATCTCCATGTTGTTAAAAGTGATGGCAGCAGGTCATCTCCCTGTGTATCTTATCTTTTGTAATTAACTTCAGCCCTCTCTTTGCCTAAATAATCAATTAGAGCCACTATCACATGGTTGTGTTTAAAGGGTGTTGTCCGCGTAGCAGTTGTGTGCAGAACTGTGTTTTGACTTCAAAATCCATAAGATAACACCTCTCTTCTTCAGCCAGGGGACTGTTTGATTATCACTCTCCAAAAATGAAAATGAAATGAAGGGATATTTACTTTTCTTCCCCAAAAGCTTTGATAGCTCAATTGCTTGCTTTCAGTGGCTTGTTATTATTTTTCAATTGGTGGATTGGCTGTTGGGTTTGGAGTAGCACAGAGCAGCTCTGCGAGTGTTGTTTCTGCCCTGGATATACACACAGCTGTTGGTGAAAGCCCTGAGAGATGGACAGAGAGAGATAGAAAGGGTCATCAGTAAATCTCTTTGAGTGTCTCATGTTGTGCCAAGCAAGACGTTTAGCACATCACCATGTCAGATCTTATGGGTAATACACAGCTTGTCATTTACAATCAACACTCAGTCTGGGCTGCAATTGTCCTTTTAAAATTAACATATTTCTGCAAACCAAATTCTATTAAGTATTTTGAAAGACTGATATATAGGTAAAACTTTATAAGAATATCACAAGAAACCTCACCATACAAAAAAAACAACAAAAAAAACAAAACAAAATAAACAAACAACCAAACAAAAAACACCATAACTGTTAAGTTATTACAATGGCTACAGCACAGATCCCTATCTGTCTATTGGAGAAATATTTAAAATTTCTCTAGAGTTTTGTCTAGCTGCCTCCATCGTCATCAGAGAGCCAGTGGCGTCATTCCTGCCCTGCCTTATAAAACTGTCAACGCCTCTCTCTCTCACCTGGACTGACACACACACACACGCGCACACACACATCATCCCAAACACCAGGGCAGGACAGAGGCTATTTTTGGCCAGAGCAACGGAATAACTCACTGGTAAAATACGGACACGTTCCTCCAGCTGATCCATTTCGACAAAAAAAGAAAACCATTATATTTTTCTTTTATGAATCTGGCAAATTATTCTTACTTCTCTGGCATGTGCAACATGACCGCAGAGACGCAGCACTCGCCTGCCGAGGCCAGTCCTGTTGTCATGTCTCCAAATGTCAGCCTGGACTCGCCGCTGCCTCCGCCGCCTCTGATGCTGCAGGCCCGGTCAAAGGACAATATTTTGATCAAGTCTGAGCCCAGGGGAAACAGCCCAAACACTGAGGATGGAGCCGCTCTGGGCCAGACTGAAGAGCACCTGCCCACCGGGAGCCGCCGCAGGAAGAGGCCCGTCCAGAGGGGGAAACCTCCCTACAGCTACATCGCTCTCATCGCCATGGCCATTGCCAACTCCCCCGAGAGAAAGCTCACCCTTGGGGGCATTTATAAGTTCATCATGGAGCGCTTTCCTTTTTACAGGGAGAACTCAAAGAAGTGGCAAAACTCCATCCGCCACAACCTCACCCTCAACGACTGTTTTGTCAAGATCCCCCGGGAGCCCGGCAGACCAGGTAAAGGCAACTACTGGACTTTAGACCCCGCAGCTGAGGACATGTTTGACAACGGGAGCTTTTTGAGGAGAAGGAAACGGTTCAAGCGCACAGATGTGAGCACCTACCCCGGGTACATGCAGAGCTCCAGCGCGTTCACCCCAACCCCGATGGGAAGGCCCTCGTACCCTAACACCCTGTACGCCGGGATAGGCTCTGGTTATGGCTCACAGCTGACAGCCACATCACCGCATCCGGCCATGCTGCATCACTACCAGACGTCTGCTGGGGTCGGCCAAGGACAGCCGCGCATGTTCAGCATTGACAACATCATCAGCCAGCAGACAGCGGTGCAGAGCGGCCCCGGGGGAGAGCTCAACACCCAGGCGCTGGGGCTGGGCGGAGGTGACCTGGGCACCATGACCTCCAGCTGCTCAGTCACCGGCACCGACCCGTCTGCGTGCTTCCAGACCCAGACTGTTAACCCCTCAGCGAACATGCTGAGCAGAAACAGCGGGAACATCCCCTCCAACCTGGCCACCGGGTACCCCTACTCCTCGTCGGCTTCTCCCCCAAACCTGCCCACCATGACCCAGTCCGGTTTCTCACCGGGGAGCTCTCAAGTGTACTGCTCCGGGAACCGGCTGTCCCTGCCCGCCCTGCGCCCGGGCTCCTGCGCCGAGCACACGGAGCAGCTGCTGGGCCTCTCCAGCCCCATGAACTCCTACAACAACTCCTACATGAGACAAGCCAACTTTGCGTCAGGATTAGAGCGCTATATGTGAGACATCCCTTAAGAAAAAAAGATCATAATCAATCATTAAAAAGTTAGGCTGCTGCAAGGTCCCATATCCATGAAATATGACACATAATTACATAACAAATTCCTATCAGAGTATTATTGGGATTTGTATTACAGCAGCCTATTATGCCCTGAATTGTTACAATGGACTCATTAGGACAGATTCATAAGTCACAATAAAAAAAGGTGATTTTTTTTAATTTTTTTTTTTTTTTATTTTATTTTATTTTTTTTAGCCAAGATCAGAAACGACGTGAAACATGACAATGACCGAGCCTCATGATAAAACATTCCTATTTGAAAGGTGTAAAGCCATTTAGATCCGTTTGACACATTCCATGACTGTATCTCAGAGAGCGTTAACGTATTTTTACTGTGTCACATTTCGTTCATATTTCCGGTGTTTAGAGGTTTTTTTTTTTTTTTTGTTTTTTTTTTTAAGTTTACATGTGTTTGTTATCATTCAAGTCTGCTGTGTGTTTTTTTTATGTAAATAGTTTCTTTTTGGTGTAAAATCTTTATTAAAAGAAGAGTGTTATCATTGCTGATAACAGATCGTTTAAATAAATTCATTTTTTAAAATAAACTTGGTCTTTATTTTTGATAATTGAAACATTTTTTCATCAAAGTGGTTCCTCCTTCCTCGGTTGTCGAGACCAACTGAAAAACTGTTATTTTATTAGTTTTTTTCCCCCATCAAATATTATATTACAACCAACAGTCTTCATTATAGACAATAAGACGATGGACGTTAAAGGCAATTGATTAATATAGATTTATTTTGTGATCATGTAGGACCATAATTTTAGATTTAATTATATTAAGCTACCTTTTTAGCCTTTTTGAAATTTAAAAGCATAACTATCCCCCCCATTCTAATCGAGTAGGCTATAATAAATCTGCAAATTAGACGCAGTGATATACACACATGAATTTAGTTAACAAGAACTAAATTAATTAGAAAATCCACGTTGGCATTTATTAATTAAATATATTGACTGAACTGGCCATAATCAATCAAATGGAGCATATATAATGCAAACTGGTTCACGTTCTAGTTCTAACTGGGTTCAAAACCTGCAACACTTCTTAGTGTCAGAATTGAGAAACTACCAAAAACATAATGTGAAGGATGTTGAATAAACGTATAGTCACTCTTACATTTGTGGTCTGAGTCTGTGTTACAACTTTAACATCTCTACAGACATCATCATCATTAATCCTCCTGCAGGTTAAAGTCTAATTTCTTTCCCCTCATAGCAATGCTTTATATTTCCAGGGTTCCACTTTAAAATGTGTCCATTAATTTTTCAACTTGTCTTTCCTATTTCTCCTGGATACTTTATTTAAAAATGTTTTATTCTTACTAATAAAATCGATTTTTTATCAGTCAATTTTCTATTCATCATATTTTTTGATTGAATTATATCAAACAAAATGAACAAATACATTCACAGTTCACTATTAGCAACTTTATCAACAACTAGAAGCTTTTCTGACTGAAGAGATTTATGTTCCAGCTACTATTTGTCAAAGATAAATGATTTTGTGAAGCCTGGAAAAGGATAATGAATGAAAAGAAATAGTAACAGTTTAATTACAATTTGTGGAGATTTCCTCCCTTATCATTTGCTGATATTTAGTTGGTGTCATTGAAAAATGCTAAAAAGATCTTTGTCAAGTTCAACTGGAAAAATTTTCTCCCATGAAGACATAACAGTGACAGTTCAATCCATACTTAGTAATTACTTTTATGTTCTTAATCAAAATTAATTTTAAAGCACAAATGCAATTCTATCCCATATAAAAAACACACACAGAGAGATACAAAAGTATAAACATATCGACCTATTATTATTTAATTATAAAAATCTTACCTTCATTTTTCTCAGGTTATGAATGTGTTCAGCAAGTTTCCATTTTCTATTTGTGTTGTCAACTTACCAGAAAAAATTGCTGGTAGCAGTCCTTACTGCATCTCAAAAGACGAATCAGGGGACGTTCAGACACATTCTGGTTCTGATAATATGAGATCATAATATTAAAATCGTTCACAGTCCAACATTATTGCACAGAGGCCTTCAGCCATTGCAACCACTGAGCTTGAGCTGTTATCTAGAGAAGGGATGTATTATATATTGCCTAAATGCAGGGGATTAAATTCTAATCTTTCATAGGAGTCTCAACTACAGCATCTCCTGTTGTGGTACAGTAGGCCTATAACAGAGTTTTGCCACCTGGTGGGTCTATCAGGTTATGCACATAATCATAAACTGGGTTGAAGAGTCAAAGTCAAAACCGGACTGGATGTTGGATTTCAAGACAATCTTGGATGGATGGCACAACATCTTCAAGACCAAACAGTAAGTCCAGTTGTTTCTGACAGTCAGATATTTCATTTGATTGAATCATTGAAAATATATTAAGCAGTTAGTCAGAAAAGTCAAATTCAAAGTGTTGGTCTGCTTGTTAGCTAAACCTCATTACTTCTGTTTAAACAGCTGTTTGTTCAGTATTTATGAGGAAGGTGAATTCAACACTGAAGTACTGAAGGAATCATACACAGCTGCAGCAGGTTAAAACTTTCCACCACTAGATGGAAGCAAAAGCAAGATGCTCAGTTTGTGGATAATTTTCACTTTTTTTTTTTAACCCGGATTTTCTTTTTCAGTTTGTAAGTATGTTGTGATTATAATTAATTACACAATTTAGGGGAAACAGTCAGTATAAAAACCATAACAAAAATAAGCAGATAATCATTTTCTGTGTTCCAAACTCATTTTGAATCTTCAATCATGGTGGTTGAACCTGAGAAACAGGAAACCCTAAAATCAGGCCTGACCTGGATTTTGTATTTTGTTTTATTGAATTAAATTGATTTGACTTAAAAGATTTCACAGTTGTTATTGTGTGATAAAGCATTACAATTGAATTTTTGTCATGCTCCAGCTGTTCCTAAATCAACCTCATCTGCTTATACCTCAGCTAGTTCTTAATTTTGTTAATCTTTGGAGAATTGGAGTGAGATTTTTATGTACTAAGCTTTGGTGTCACTTGAAAAGGGACAATAGTGATACAGAAAGAGCAAGAGAACAAGACAAATAAATACTCTGCCAAAACTGCTTTAGCTTTATGACTCTTGAGCATCGGTATAAAGAGGCAGTTTAGACTGAATTTACTCATCATCATAAACCTCCTCATGATATTTTATATTAAATATCATGAAGAAGCTGACGAATGATTGTAATGAAAAGACATTTACACACACAAGACTCTGAAGCTTCAGAGGATCTGACATCAAAACTTGATGGTTACATTAAGAAATTCTAATAGCTGAAAATTCAAACTCATTATTGGAGATATCTCAATGTGCTGTCATATGATCTGGCAAATAGTGATGGACGAAGAAAAATACATCAGCACAAAACAACAGAATGCATCCATAACTGCATTTTTGAAGTGTGTATATTTGTTGATTGGTCTGGGTAAATAGGAAACACATATAATCAGAATATCCAGGTGTTCCTGTGTAGTTTTACCAATTCTTGGTTTCATATATAGTGAGAGATTTGGATACTCTAATTACCACTTGTGTTCATTTCTTGAGTATTCAGATGATGTTAAACAGTGCACTCAAAGTCCTCATTTAGACTCTATGCTGGACAGTTTGCTTCATTTATGAAAAACGTGCTGAATTATGCTGATCTCACCTGAATCTAAATCTGCCATACTCATTCTGGCACATATAAATACTGCACATACTATACTCTATTCTATACTTTATATACTTTGGCCTCCACTTCTGTTCAGTAGAAACTTTTCAGTTTTATTATTTATTTACACTGTGTTTATATGGGAAAAAGCACAAGAGTAAACCAACACTTTGACAGTCTTAGTGTTGGGAAAGATTTCATGTTCGGTACTTCAGTGACAGCAGAGGGCGCTCAACACCACAAACTGCAAAAATAAGAAACCTTTCCCCGCAAATCTCCACTCATGAGCCAAAAACCTCTTGAACCTTTGGAAACTTGAAGAAGCTGAAATATCCCACAGCGTCCGTTTTGTAGGTTACTCGAGAGGAATTATGAGTAATTGGAAAAAGAATAAAATGTGCCAATATCTGTCTTTTGAGCCATATGCCACAACAAAATGACATTTATATAGATTTCTGTGCCGGTGCACTGATGATGCTTAATATTTAAAAAAAACAGTTGTGTAACTGAAAGCAGCTTTATAATTTATATCTAATATTATAAACAAACATATCATTTTAATTGGATCAAGTAGTCTGTATTTAATTTACTAATTATTAAATACAATATAAGATATAAATCCATTGTTATTCCACTATCGTAGGCCTATACATCAACACGCTCCTTAATTGACAGTTATGGGACAAAGAATGTGAGGTTTTAATTAGTAAGTTAGTCATGTGTCTGATTACCTCTGTAGTCCAGGTTGTGGAAAACGGTGTGAGAAGAGAGATAATCAATCAGTTGTGGGAAGTGTTGTCTCCAATGTCGCCAGATTCACTGGAAATCCTGGGAATTAGAATAAAGTTTTATAAATGAAGGCTTCATCAAACAAGGTCAAACTGAACACATCACAGAACTCTTTTGTTCCTCAGTCTGTCAAACTGTTAAATCAGAGTTTGGGTTTGGTTTTGGATGCAGCTGATGAGCGCTTTTTTCTTGTAATGCCTGTGTGGTGTAATAAGTACTGCAGAACTGGCTGCACTGAAGCTGAATATTAATAATGTCTGATATGTTTGTTTTGTTGTCTGGCTAAATGTTGTGTTTTGTTATGTAAATCTATGTACAGCGTGTGATACATGACAACATTCAGAGACCTCTAATAATAAAGTGAATTTTAAAAAAAAAAAAGAAAAAAAGATTAAATTGTGCCATTTCTGTCAGACACGCGGGTCTCAGCGAGTCTGTTTCAGATTTTTGATTTTTAAAAGTCAAAGTGACAGACAGGTGAGAGAGGACACACGGCTCAGTCAGAGCTCATGTGGGATATTTAAGATGCTGCATGCTTGACTTGAACTTGTTTCCTCAGTGGAACAGTCGTTTCCCTTTAATGAAGAAAAAGCACACAATGCAGACTTAAAATGAAAGCAAACAAACAGAGAACAAAATATTTTGCTGCGATTATATGAAACCATGTTGTTCCATGACGAACCAAAAAAACAAAAACAAAAAAAAAAAAAAAAAAATTCTGACAAGCTGTATGTTGTTGACCTGTAAGATGAATGGGGTGATGACGTCAAAGCATTACAATAACTCAGTGTTTCTGCAGCGTAATGAACTGGAATGTCCGCCTGCTCTAAATAAGCCCGCACACATTACACACACATTACATATTGTCATCTGCTGGCCTTTCACTCCTGACGGAGACGAATTGGAGCAGGTTGCAGCTGACAGCGGACCCCTGTGAATTATTCAGAAAATGCAGATGGATAATGTTGTGACTTCTTGACAAGGAAAACACAAAACCCGTGGGAAGTGATCAGGGAATTAGGCCGCTGGCCAAATCCTTTGAGGTGGAATTCAATACGCTTAAATCAGCCTTTTTTATTAGATAACAGAACAACACATTTATAATCATTTAAAAACGTACAAAATATGTTCATATGTTTTGGTTTATAAACCTTTTTGAGTGGATTTGGCAACATCCTGATATTTATTATAAGCTTCATTATTATTTTCCAACGAATTAAATGCATTTAATTTCTGAATTCCACAAATTGATAAAGGGAACTGAAAAATAATAATAATAATAATAATAATAATAATAATAATAATGCATTATGACTTGTCATTACCTTTCTGAAATTAAGATACACATATTTTTCTTATATTTTTGAAATGACATTATAAAATGAATGGGAATCTTCTGTACATGCTTGTGTTTGCAGGTTGTTTCCAAAATGACCAATCACAGTCATAGATGTGCATCTGATAGATAGATAGATAGATAGATAGATAGATAGATAGATAGATAGATAGATAGATAGATAGATAGATAGATAGGAACTATATTGATCCCGAGGGAAATTTGGGCATCCAGTAGCTTATGCCACACCTACAAAATATACTTTAACTCACCTTACATTGAAATAACTACATACATTTAAATAGCCGAAGTCTCGCTGTTCCATGTTCAGAAATAAAATCGCATTTTAAATTCATGCGAATTTAAAAAAAAAATAGCCTACAATATTGTGATTGCACATTGAGACATTTTTATTTCCTTCTGGTGCATTTTTATCCACTTTATCCAAAGGTTTGTCTCAATAAATTCTGCATATATTGATGGGACATAGAATAAGAAAGATCTCCAACAACATGTACAAAGTAGCCAAAATGAAAACTTGAAACTCTTGAAACAAATCTATATCCATGGAAACAACAATGATTGTCTTCCAGGGCCGAGATTTTTTTAAATTTTTTATTTTTTTAAAGCGATTATAGCTTGTTAAGTCTTTTTAAAAAACGAATATAGTTTTAAGATTCAAGGGCAGGTTGAAATATTAATTTTTGCACGGTGATTTCGTGCAGTTCCTGGTAACAGTGACTCAAAGACCACGTGATCAGCGTGGTCCTATAAATACCTTTTGAGAGCTAAAGAGGATAGTGTGACAGTCTGGCTGGATACCTACCCAATCCTGTGCGTAAAAGATATTTTGGAAAGGTACTTGGATATCCAAAAGTGGCCCTTTAAATGGCCAACAGCATAAACTGATAACAGACGGGAACCATCGCATTTGAAGACAACACAAGTCCATATCGGAGCAAGATCGATGATTTTTGACTTGTCTTTTTTACGCCTGAAAATCTGAAGTTTTCTGCTCGATGAGAACCTCGCACGGCTCTGCTTGACCAGCCTCGGACGGCCAGGACTCGTCAAATCCACAGGTCAAAGAGTTCTTTATCTTTTCAATAGATTCTAGCCATGTGTGCATTCAGTAGTTGGAGATAAAGCTGCAGCAAAAGTCTGGTGTGGTTGTGGGGGCAGAGGCAGAGTGTGTGCGCGCTCTCGCTCAGTAAACTTCATCGGACCAGAGGAGGAGGAAATCTGGGAAAGAGGGGTAAAAGAAGCGGCGTCTTCAAGGATGACTTTAGGGACGGATATGTCCGACAGCTCTGCATTGTCCGAAGATGTGGACATCGACGTGGTTGGGGGCGACATATCCGTTGGGAAGGACGGAAAGTATATTCACCACGAGTTCAACTTGGACAATGACTCGGACGATAATTACTCCCAGAACGCGGCTGAGAGGGTTTCCTCTCCCGGGCTCAGCAGCTCCGACTGCCCGTCAGACCAGATGGGCTCCAGTGCAGAGGCCGGGACCGTGATTGGGGACAAATCGAGAAAAAATGCACTTGTAAAGCCACCCTACTCTTACATCGCCCTGATCACCATGGCCATCCTGCAGAGCCCCAAGAAGCGCCTCACACTCAGTGAGATCTGCGAGTTCATCAGCAACAGATTCCCCTACTACCGGGAGAAATTCCCCGCTTGGCAAAACTCGATACGCCACAATCTTTCCCTAAATGACTGTTTCGTGAAAATCCCACGGGAACCTGGCAACCCCGGAAAGGGCAACTACTGGACCCTCGACCCGGATTCTGCAGACATGTTCGACAACGGGAGCTTCTTGCGCAGGAGGAAGCGCTTCAAGAGGCACCAAAGTAATGAAATCCTTAGGGACTCTGGTGGCTTTCTTCCCGGGTTTGGATACGGCCCGTATGGATACAACTATGGACTCCAGCTGCAGAACTTCCACGCAGCCCACAACCCGTATCACCCACACCACACAGGTGGTTCATTCCCGTTCCCTAACGCACCCTGCACCTTGCCCTCATCCATATTCCCTGCGCCGCATCCACTGCCCTCCCTTTTAGGGGCCGATTTAAGAAAGCCTTTTTACCCTCAGCTAAGCCCGTCTCTGCCGCCTCTCAAGACGGACTCCAGCACCCCGAGCCGGCCTTCATTCTCCATTGACAATATCATCGGTGCGGCCAACTCCACCGCCTCTTCCTACAGCGCGCAGCCGGGCAGCCAGGCTCAGATCCTGGCCATGTTGACCCCAGCACTGGCCTCTGCTTCCAACCATTTGAGCCTATCACAGGACAGCATATTACAACCCGGGCCACAAAGTCAGACTTTTTCCAGCAAAACCCCGACTATGAACAGTTGTCCTTTCTAAAAAAAAAAAACAAAAAACAAACAAACAAACAAAAAAACGAGAATGCCCGCTGAAAATCTTTTATTAAAAAGCCAATTGTGGCGTCGTCCTATGTGAAGGTAGGCTGAGCATTCTTGGTGAAATAAGAGTGTTTTGGCTCTCTCTGGCTCACCCCAGTGTAAGAGGAGAGAAAGGTTTATTTATGGTTTGTAAATATGTGTATAATATTGAGAGACAAAAGCAAGAGAAACTCTGAGAGGGATCTTTTTAAACAATACTGGCCTGCAAATTTGGCACGTGGCCTTCAATGGTCGATAGGGGGAAAAAAGAAAAAGATCCTGTTATTTTAACATAAGTTAAAGGTGTCACCCATAACTGCGGGGATGATTTCCATTTTTTTTAAAAAATATAATTGAGAATTATATTATGATTTATATTGTTTTTATTTTGTGCGTCGTGAGAAAAAATGGCACTGTTGTTGTTGACATATAGTTCTGACAGACGGCAAACTCAGGTTTTACTTAGAAAGCACATGGAGACAAAAGGGGGGTTTCTGACATACACACACACATATACATACACACACAAAATTAACCATTTCTCCACTATCACTCCCGCCCCCCTGAATCTCCTCTACATGGTGAATTTGTGACAGTATCATTTCATGTTGTCGGTGGACATGTAGGCTATGTGGTTTTTTGGTACAAAAGGTCGCATTACCTCTCTCAACCTTTTAATTGTTGTTCGTTCCTATCTATTTCACAATGGAATCTGTGAGACATACAGTATGTCATGTGTTGCCAATAGAGAGAAACACCTAAATGTTCATAGGTCATTTTTTGTTGTAATGACAAGAATAATAAATGTTGGTGAATTTGAAAAAAACAAACAAGCCCAAAATCGTTAATTTTTTTTTTATTGCAGAGTTGATGCATCAGAGTTGCAGCTGATATAGACTCAACTGCAGCATATATGGTAAAAGAATTAAATTAAATCAGACTTAATGCTATATTTGTAACAATTCCTACTTCTTCTAACAAATAATTGTTTTGAAAGGAGTCATATTAGGGTTTCATTATAAATTCGTTTTTATTCTTAATGTTGCATTAGGAGAAAGGACATTTTTACTTTAACTGGAACTTTAAGCCCAAATTTTTCAATATGCATGTTTATTCCAATCATGCATCTCCTAAAAATAATGAACTCAGGTGTGGACTAATTACAACGAGCTTAGTCTCTTAAGCGTGCAGTGAATCAAGACTCTTTTTAGATGTGAGAAACGCACAAAACTCGGTTTAAATATTTCAAACACGACTTGACGCATATAACAGTCATGAATATCACAGTGGGCAAGTATTCCTCTTGTGTGGCTCTTGCTCGCTTGTAAAGGACCATTTTCTAGCAAGTTACAAAGGCCCTAAATGAATGGGGACGTTACCAGGCCTCGGCGGTCTGTAATTGAAAGTGAACAAGGATATACCCACGGTCTTTTGGGCTTTCGTTGCTAATTTGTAGCAGCATTTTTCATCAGGCTCCTAATCCACCATAATGCGGCTTTTTGGCCGTTTGTTGATGTTGTCAGTGTGGACCCCTGGCCCAAGGGAGTGAATGTGCGCACAGCGAGCGGTCCCCTGTGAGACCAGCCACACACATTTTAGACCCTGAAAAGCAATCTTCTCAAAAGGCCCTCGGTTTGGTCTGCTTTCATGTCATCTGTGTTGTCTCGGGATACATATAAAAGAAGCAGTGGGACTCGTCCGGCTACAGAAAACAGGCCTATTGGTCTTTTTCAGAGTTGTTGGAGCACATGTTTCCAGACAGAAGGGGGTGTAAAGCCTCTTTTATTTACCAGAACTGTGTGCAAATGGTTAAATTAGTTTGTGGGTGTTTTGACAGATGATTATTAAGGATGAAGGGTGGGAGGGCTGACTCCTCTGTTTTCCCTCATGCACAGCTCACTGAAAGTCTTTGAAACGAAAACCAACACTATTCTTTATCCAGACCCAGCTTTTATTTCTTTTTTTCTGCCTCTCTCCTTGTAAGTGCAAATTTGGACAATTGATATACGGTTTTGGGAAATCGTTTTGATTTGATCCTCTCCTCTCAGTGATGTGAATTGATATCCAACATATATAATTTGCGCAGTAAATGAGGTGGAGAAAAACATTAGCAGGCTATTGAAGTTTTCTCTGCACACCCGCCCTGACAGGGAGTCATTACGCACCGCATCAGTCCATTAAAATCCACATGAAGCGTTTGCAGAGGTGGTTAAAAACCATTTAAACAACTGCAGGAAAGAAAACTAAGCCAATAAAAATCTTGAGACACAAAGCATAACGCGCGCTCCCACGCACACACATACACACACACACACACACACACACACACACAGACATACACATACACTTGATTTGCATGGGGACGTTCAGCAAAAGGCGCCGGCTTTGAAAAATGGACAATTTGAGATGGATTTTTTAGCTCAAACACACACCAACACGGTTCTTTTTACTGCAAGATTACAGACTTACGTATTGTGACTAGAATAGACCTGGAACTCGCTCTTCCTCAAAAACCACCACAAACACTTGAACACATTAGACATCCGGGGCGCATCTTCCTAACGCCCTTTAATTTTTTTTTCTCCTGCAAGTCCTCACCGGTTACATTGACACGTTAATACTTCATAGAGACCCTGGTTTCCGCACGGTTGTCACTTCAAGACCACCCACACGTTCAGCCCCAGGGAGCGTGCCTTTATTTAGGCACCCACGACATTCGTCATTTTTCGTGACGTTTTCTCACACGAAATAAGGAGTGAGTGATATGTGAGGTGACAGCCAAATGACTCAACAGTCACGTAAACACATTTATGAAATTCAAGGCAATTCTCATCTCTTTCTAACTGCTTCCATATGCTCTGTTTTTTGGGCGTAAGCAGCCTTAAACCAGCATTTTATGCCGCTTTAATTTATTTATAGACGAATGTCAACATGAATTTACATTTATCTCTTATTTTCCACTCTGGACATTTTCTCCGTTTAGGATTCCTGGGGAAAGTCCTCGGGATAACATAGAAAGAGTAGTGAGAGCGGAATCATAATTTATAATTATTAAAATATAATTCGAGTTGCATCCTAAACAGCGCGCGAAAGCAGGGGGATTAACTGAAATCGTTTAGCTTCAATCTTTAACTGCCTCGTCAATAACGTTACGCCCCTGATCGATGCATCTTGTGTGCGTCTTGAAGGACACGAGGACAGAGGGTGTGCTGATGCCACGAGTGTGTGCGTGTGTGTGTGCATGCATGATGTGCAAGTAGGTGCGTGCAGGGGGAATAAAGATGTCAAGCTACTAGTCTTCAAGGTCACACTCTACAAAATATTAAAAAAATCAAAAGCCATTGTTCACTAATATAATATAATATAATATAATATAATATAATATAATATAATATAATATAATATAATATAATATAATATAATATAATAATAATGGCTGATTAATTTATAAGGGCTCATTATGAACTTCATCATATACACACCTATTGGGAGATCAATTTGGTGCTTTAGTCCTCCTGAAATGAACTTTAGCCTCCCTAAGAAATTAATTCTGCCGTTTAACGGACTGATTTGTCTAAAAAAAAAAAAAAGATTTAAATAGATTAGACAAGCAAGACGCATGGAAAGTTGGCTTCTAACTATTTTAAGTCCAGTAAATACAATTTTAATTGTAGCTTGTAGTCATATTTTTTGCTGGTCTGCTGAGATAAAAGCTGGTTTTACATTTTGAGACTCGACTGGTTTCATCTGCACATTAAACCAGATCCTCCCAGACTGTGTTACATATAAACTGAAGGCCCCTGACTGACTGCCACTGTACATTTGGGCCTATAGGGAGTGTACTAATGAAAACAAGTGCTCTCATTTTACTTTTTGGGGACATCTTAGATCCCCCTCCAGTCACACACACACACACACACACACACACACACACACACACACACACACACACACACACACACACGTCTTCGAGGCTCTCCCCTCATAAACCAGCAACTTTTAAAGCCCATAAGCGTGCGTTTTCAAGAAAAAGTGTACAAGAAAACAAACAGGACTATATCTTATAACTGTCTCCTCTCCTGTGTGTCTGTGTGTGCGCACGGCAGACGAGCCTCCTCGCCCCCACAGAGGAATGTTGGCCCAGTCCGCGGCTCCCCGGCCTGGAGGAGAGGCGAGCCGCGGCCCTTGCTGCACCGCCGCTATAAATCACAGCCTCCCCTCGCTGCTCCCGGTCTCCCCTCCAGCCTCCGTGTTTTTGCAACAGACAGAGGAATCCTTCGCTTAATTAATTTAGAATGTGTAAATAAAGCGAGGACAGTGAACTCCCCATCATCTCTGGAAACACAATATTAACTTTGGAAGATCTTCGCCTCGTCGACTCTGACACACTAAACGAACACCTGCTGCAGAAAAAAGAAAGATCACACACACACACAGAAAGAGAGAGAGAGAGAGAGAGAGAGAGAGAGAGAGAGAGAGAGAGTATCAGGGGTATTAATGACTGCAGATATGAGCCTGCAGAGATCACCAAAATATGATAGCAGGTGATGTTATAGGCTACCCGTCATTCAGACCTGTTTTAGAAGAGCGAGGATGTGTGTTTACTGTAAAGTCTAGTGGGTGTGGGTTTTCTGGATTTTTCTCCCCTCCAATCAAGCTTCCTGACTAGATTTGGGTTTCCCATTTGTTATTTCAAACATTTGATCAGATTTTGTCTCTAAAGCATTTTTTCTCCATTAGATTAAATGGATTATAAAACTTTTGGAGGTTTGGGATAGCGTTCAAAGGACACTCTGGTGTCTGGCGATCCACCTGTGGAATGGAGCGCAAACTTGGTAAACTGTTGTTTTTTTTATTTTTTTTATTTTTTATTTTTTTAATTTTTTATTAATGATTCTGCAATATATAATAAGGCCTTACTTTTCTTCCAGACGCATACGCAGAGTTAAATCTGCTACTTGCATGGCAATGATGAACAGCATGCAGACATTCACATGCACATCTTGTCTGATAACTTCGCAGCAGCATCACGAGATAATTACAGATTAACCAAGATGACACCAAATCATTTTTACGCACAGGCGCACAAATAAAACAATAACAGGCAACAAAAACACCTAAAATAATATAAAGCGCGTAAAACACTATCAGATGTCTTGAGCAATAAACATATTCGTTTTATTTGGCAGGATATAAAAGTCTTAAGTGTAGCCTACAGACAGAACTGCGCGTTGACATTTAAAGACAACAATAAAGGCTTAACAATGTGACTATTCAGAGCAATTGTAAACAATTTCAAGCCTCTCCAATAACACAGACCACACTTACTGACAAAATACATTCTTTTATTTTGAAGACTTCATCTCACTTGTCTGTCAGTTTTCATCGTCTGCCAGATTGGCATCATTCAAACAACTTGAAGCTTCTTGGAAGTGTGTTTTGACATGCTGTCCTGACAAGATGCAAGACTGGAAAATATCAGAAGGCAATGGAATAGCTTGCCTTACCGATTTAGATCAGCGACTCCGGTGTCTTGAAGACGGAGTTTGGTTTAAATGTTCATGTCTTATATGATGATACATTGCAGAAGTAGAAATTATGCAATATATATATAAATTAAAAAAAATAAAATAAAAAATGTATGTTTAATTATCAGCTTCTGCTCTTGAATTCTATCAGGCTACATTCATGGGAGCGCAGGTGGTCTCATATGGGGGAGCTGAGGTGCCGTCTGGTTCCCCTTAATTCCAACACTGTGAGGTAAAGTCAACACATGCCTATTGAAAACATGTAATCCAGAAACGTCACTTACTGCGCAATTATATTATGGAATTAAACTTTTTATTTATTTTTTTTCCACGAAGACCTACTGGCTGCCTTTCAACGCCCCCCCGGTGGTCCCCGGACCTCACATTGGTCACCACTGGTATACAAGTCTGTTCTATCAGCTCCTCTCATCGGTGTGTCTTTGGCCGGGGCGCACTAAAGGAAAGGCGAGTGTGAAGCACTTTTCTCTATCGCTTTGATAGAGAGGCGCAGCTGCTGTTGGTCGCTCTCACACATCATCAGCAGTGTCATGCGGGGCGCTTTTACTGGCTTCTTCCATTTGACCTTTGATATCGAGGCATTAGACTCACAGCTATAGGATCCACTGCGATTAATGGCGGCGGCCCGACCCATTTATATTTATTAGCTCATAATTATTAATTTAGGATTTAAACGTTTCCTCTTGATGGTCTCCCACATGCATTGTGCAGGGAAAAAAATGTTAATGTAATTTTCTCCCTATTAACCGAAACTAAAAAAGATGAAGCCGTAAAAGATGAAATTCAATTAGTACGTGAGGCTGTGAGCTATTTAAGCAGAAGGTCTACAATAAACCTTTCAGGTCAGTCTTGCTTTTTTTCTCTCTCAAACTACTACTAGAGCTTTAAAAATAGCAAAACACCATAGGCTGCGCATGTTCTTATAGTTAAGATATTTGAGCCTAATTAGTCTAATTAGTAGGCTATCAATGGAGGAAAAATATCGCCTTTGTTTCACAACAGAGATGTTACACACAGTTGACTCACTGTATGGTGCAATATATGTATTTCAATTTGTCTGCTTTTTTAACCATCATAGGTATGTGTGTCCGTCTAATGGTTTTCTTTAGAGTGTAATGATTATACTTCAAACGTGGATGTAAATCAGTGAAGTTAAACAAAAGTCAGGCCTGGGTGTGATATGGCTATAAGAAATATTAAGGACACTGCAACCTCCTGTGTCCCTTAAGCGAGGTGAAAATGAAACGTTGTTTAAGTTGACATCCAATCTTTTTCAGCGTGAAAGTGTGTTTTCGAAAAGTGGAGGAAAACCTCGCGATAAAATTGAAGTTTACTATCCAGAGTGAAATGCGATCACGCTGAGGTCGTGGGGCCAAACTTTTTAAGACTAATGTTTATTTAGAGAAGTGAGCGCTGTCTATAGGACTCCCCGTTCTCCCAGAATGCTGCACTAATGTCTTTACCAGGCCTGACCAGACCACCAGCAAGACTGCATGCGGCTCTCTGCAGCCTGTTGTGGCCTTTTTTCAAACATCCAGTGCAACACACCGAGCAACGCTGCACAGTGCATCCCGCTAACCTAACATTAAAACCAGGATGAATATTAACAAGTGCATAATACAAAGCTCATCCTCCCCCCAATAAAAGCTGCCTTCATAATAAAACATCAATGCTATTTTAGTTTTTATATAGTCCCGAGTCACCTGATTATTTTGCATAAACCAATAGGGAGTTATTATAGGATTTGTATTGCTTCCATAGTCTTTCTGTTAATTCTGCTTGATCTCTGTGCTCCTTGATAAAAAAACTGCAAGATCAAACATTTGAACTCCTATCAAAGCGTCTGCTACTGAAATATACTCTCATCTTCAGTATGGAGTCTCATTGTATAGTCTGATATTTTTTTCTTTCTATGAATACAAAATAATATTCTTTGATTGGTCTTTTGAGGCTCTCAAAATATTAATACTTATAGCCAAATAAGCAAAATTGCCTTAGAAAAAGTGTCGTATTCTTACTCGAATTTTTGGCCCTTTTAAAGAAGAGAACAGCTTGATTATAAAGTGTAAAAATTGAAATATTTGCAACATATTTTACACTAGCGCTCAGAGAGCAGCAGCGTGTTTTCTTACAGTTTGTAAAATTGAATTAGATACGGTGGGGAATCTGACCTCTCGCCAGACCCGCATATTTTTCACCCCTCAGGTTTTAGTGTTCCTTGGGTATTTTTGTTTTGTCAGCTGGAACTGCCATTAGACATTGTGTCCGTGCCGTCCATTTCTATCTTACCATCTCTGATCTCTCGTCTCCAACCCGCTCACCCTCCCATCCCCTCACCAGGGTCCCCCAACACCTTACTTTCTCCTCTGGGCCACTCACACTCCGCCACCAACGTTGATCTGAGGCGCAGACTGGACAAGAGTGTAGCAGGGGCAGTCCTGCAGACCACGAGCATGCGCACTGTGCGCACAGTGTGCCCAGAGGAAAGCACTATGTATACACACAGGAAAGCACATGCCAGGACCTTCTGTGAAGTGACAGTGCTAATCACATGGGGCATTTTGTTTCTTTATGCGTGAAATTAGTAAGGATAGTATAACTATAACAATATTGTTGTCTGTAGAAAATGCATTTTCTATACAAAATTAGTAAAATGAGTGAATTTACACCTATTATTTATGTGGTTCTAATTCAATATGTTTTGAAATTGACATCCCTTAAGAATAATAATATCTCAGTTGTTCGAACTCTTGTTATGATTGTATCTGGTCCACTTGAAAACACAAGGCACTTTTTGAAACAAAAACAATTATTTGGCTTGATATTGCATGTTGATGGTTCTCCTGCTCAAATTTAGTTAGTGCTGGAGTATAAAAATCTTCAGTCTCCCAAGATGGACACCTTTTTCTGTGTAAGTTATCAATCTAAAGTGCCTGTGCAATTGCATACAATATATACCCATATGATTCTTCAGAACATAAGAGCCTTGAGGAGCCACAACAACAGTTATAGAGTCACCAGTGGCACAGCCTGCAAGCAGCCACTTCACTGGAGAGGCAGTGTGTACAGAGTGTGATGAATGAAAAGGGATCGAGAATAAGTAAAAACACAAACAAGATATATTATTCTTATACTATATTTATACACATTCCTTTCATTTGCAAGGAAAGTGGAGGGCTGAGGTCCCATGTACACATATACATATATATATAATATGTACACACACACACACACACACACACACACACACACACACACACACACACACACACACAGCTATCGTTTCTCATATAACTTGGATGATGTATCAAAGTCAGTATGTGTCAGGAGGTTTAAATTTATAAACCCACTTCATATCAGCTTGTGTTTGACTTGCTCAGCTTTTATGTGGCTAAGTGTAACCATGCATGCATGCATGCAGGTAGACAAAACATAATATAAGTCTTATGAATGGCAGCTTGCACACATTGCCTCTACAAAGAGCTTCTTTTGAAATACCACACACACGACTTGACTAAAACATGCACAGACATCAATTCTTGATTTTACAAACTGCCTATCTAAATAATGAAAGTATTGTCTTTCTTTATATTTAACTGTAAATAAAGGGAAAACAGAGCAAACATACATATGTATGAAAGCATCATCATTGTGTTTCATTGTAAGACTGTGTGTATACTTAGGTTGGTATTCAATTAGTACTGATGTACCATAAATGGAGCGTATTTTTTACATCTGTGAGTACATAAGTGAGTACATTCATGTGAGTGCAAGAGAGCTCACAGAAGACCCAGGTTCAAAGCTGAGGCAAATAAAAAAGCCAAAGATGATAAGACCACTCTGGGGCTCAGAAATGTCACACATAAAGAAAGTCAGCAGAGCAGAGAAACAACAGCCTCCACCGTGAGAGGCTGATGCAGGGGTGAAGTAGCCTGAGATTGCACTCTGAGTAGAGGTAAAGGGGCATCTGATCACATGTGTGTTTGTGTGTATGCATTTGGATGGGGGGGGGGGTTAATGTTGTTCATGACTAGTAGAGTCATTTGACAGGGCTAGAGGCGCAGCTGGATGATGGATTGGAAGCTGAAGGGGCGAGCAGATGGGTAAGTAGAGAAAGTGAGGTTAAGTGGCAGTTAGATGTTGCAGATCTAAGTAGATCAAGAGTGGGGGAGTGTGTGTGTGAAATAGAGAGCAAAAGCAGAGCTAGATAGACATGTATACATACGCTATATATCAGAGAGTGCCACCAAGACATAATTGTAGTCTGAAATATTGCATTTGAGAAAGATTTCACGTTTTTATACCAATATATTTGACATTAGAGTTTGATGTCGGTGCTGCTCTCTCGTTCTACACTCCCTCTAATGGTGTATCTTCAGTGAGCAACAAGACTGACAGTTCACTACAAGTCTATTCATTTCTTATAGTGAAGGTGAGCGATCAGTGTCTGCAAACCTGTCTGCCATCTTTTCACTTTCATTGGCCATCTTCTGTCACAAAAAGCCAATCTGCACACTCTGGTTTATGTATTAGTGCATTTTTGATGATATATCACAACATCTTGTTACAGCAAAATGCAAGTTTGTTGTAATCATTTAAAGTGACCCAGATACTAATCATGTTTAGATAACCGGGGTTGATGGTTAGGTCTGAGGCCAATATTGAATACTGAGTTTTATTCTGTTCATTTTTTGATTAATTGACACTAGCTTCATAAAAGTTTTGTGAGAAAAAAAAGAGAAGGTTACATATAAAGGGGACACAAAGAATAGGAATATAATGTTCTTCCAATACAAAAACCTCTTTTTTGAATATTATTTTTATCATTTTCTAATGTGAAAATTCCACTTTAGAGAGAAACTATAAACTCACAAACCTTCAAAAAATGAAAACTTAATGGCAGAAAGCCCCTTGGCATGAACCGGAAAATAAAGCTATTGTAGTTGAGGGTTAACAGACATCCATCCACTATTACAGCAATTTACTGCCTTATTTTTTCAGACTACTGCTGCATTTGATGGCATCATTCTTCTTTGATCATTTTTTGTGTACATACTGTGTATTTGCATTCTAACATATTGTGCTCATTTGGAAAAACTTTGAGAAAACAACTTCAGTAGTTAATACAAATTGTTGAAACAATGCAATATTAGGAAAGTGGTAACCTGAAACAAAAAGCACTTGCATGCGACTTGAGCTAAATATTAAAGGGGACATATTGTGTACATTTCCAGATCTATATTTTTAATCTGGGGAATATCTTTGCATGATTTAAACTTTTTGCAGCCCCTCAGTTCAGCCTCTGTCTGACAGAGGCCTTTTTAGCTCCCATCTCTTTAAAACCCCCCTTTTGAAGGGCCTGCTTTGTTCTGATTGGCTAGCTCTTGGAAGCTGCCTGGGAGACACCCACTAGCTCCAAAGGCTAAGACAACAAACCATAAAACAATATATAATAGGCTATAGTAGTAGGATTTCACACATATCTTTTGACTTCCTTTTTTCACATATGTTTACATCAAGATTTGGAATTTGACCATGTTTAGCATAGATATCTGACACACCAGTAAAACACAAAACAAAATGTCCCCTTTAACGTTAGCATGCTAACATGCTCGCGATGATAATGCAAACATGCTGATGCAGGTATAATTTTAATCATGTTCACCATGTTAGTTTAGCATGTTAGCATGCTAACATTAGCTATTTATCACTACACAAAGCTGAAACTAACATGATGGGTGATAAGTCATCAATTTTGCAGGTATTTGGCCATAAAAGACCTTTTTGACGTTATGATGGTGATAGAGGACAATGGGTGGCAATATATCTAACAGTTGTCAAGATATTTCACTAAAAAACAAAAACATCAACCTAGAGGAAAATTACAGGGCCAAAGTGATGGGCCGACCGCCATTATCATTCCAAGAGCCATACTGCAGCGTTTGTACAGTATAATAGGGAGGATGTGATCCAGGCCAGGAGGCAGGTAAGTATGTAATGACTGTGTCTCAGGAAAAGAAAGTCTGTAAGAGTGGAGAGGGCTGGGCCACATAGCCGGGCGCCGTCAGGGTTTGAGGAGGAGGGAAGTCAGTTGTTCATGTCTGTTTGTCTTCTCCATTATTGTGGGCTGGCTGGCTGGGACAGGCCGTCCGGGTGGCAGGCCTGTCACGGGGCTGTCAGTGCACTGTCGCAGACCATTGTGGCAAAGCACGATTGATGAGGAACAGCAACAGGAAGAGTAATGGCTGTTGGGAAACAGGAACAGGAAGAAAAGAAGAGGAAGAGGAGGAGAAAACTCCAGTTGCAGGTAGAGATGGGAGGTAAAATAAGAGTAAGTGACAGACTGTCAGATAACTAAAAAGGGAAATGATAGAGATTCACGTCTGTAGACTGGAAAATCAACCACTTTGTTAGATATCAGTGTCTGCTGGACATTGATAACATGATATAATTACTATGCTCTCATACTGAAGCTCCCACTCCCTCATCTTTTGCTTTATGTGTTATCAGGACATTCCAGCCAGTGTCTTTCAAAGTCAAACTCCCATTTAACATGTGTAGAGGAAGAGTTGTTGCTTCCTGTCTGGTCTGCCCAAGAAAAATACCGGGCTAGAATACAATCAGTCCAGGGCCAAACTGTGGTTAAAAACGAATCAAGGAGCAAATAAATTACACCATTTCTTAAATATTTAGACCACATAATCACAATTGTGATTATGTCATGTGAATTATTACTTCACAGAAAGGTAACACTAGTTAATTTCTAAATGTTCTGACATTGATTATATGACAAACACCATTCATGCAGAGCCACAGTTAAAAAATTTGGACACCATATGAGCTGAACATCTATGAATATCTTGAATGCCTGACACGTTTCAAGTACTCATTCCGGCTCTGGTCCACATAAAATCACTCACAGTCTCCTCATCCACCCAGCAGTGACCCAGTCACCACCCACCTGCTACTCTAAGATGTTTAAAACAAAGAGTATTTGCAAACAAAGTCTGGCCTTAACCTCTCTTTATACTGAATCTGCTCTCCCTTTCTTACTCCTCTCCAATTATCCTAATCCTTCCATTCACTCCATACTGTGTTGTTTCCTCTTTTTTCCCCCCTCTCGACAGCCGCCAAGGGATGTAACGGCTGATGTATGAAGGGTAATGGTCCTCCTCTTCCTCCTTGCACCCCTGCTTTCCTCTCCTTTTGGTTTGCTTGGTGGCTCTCCCTCCCCTAATTCAATTCTACATGCTTTTCTTGGCTTGACCTGCTCCTGTCTTCATTCAGCAATTTTTCTCTCTGCCTCCTTCGTTTCTTCTCTTACTTCCTTGCTTTTTTCCATTAAATCCTTCTTCACTCTTTTTTTTTAAAAAAAACAACTCATTTTTAGTCTCTTCTCCAACTCTTCTTCTACTCCCAGCATTGTCTGTCTCTTTCTCTCCCCTCTTTCTGTCTCCCTTGCTCCCAGTTGCTCTGTTTTTAGTGCTGCCTCTGATTTGCAACCTCTGGATGTTCCCCATCTTGCTCCCCTTCTCCAGGCCGTCTGCCTCCCTCACAGGGAGAAGCTCACTGGGGCTGAGAAGGGTCACGCCTGGGTTAGGGATATCACTTCCCCCTATCTCCCTCTATCCTTTCCTTATTCACCTTTTAACTCACTCTCTTGTCTCTCTCTCCTTTTGCCTCTTACTCTGCCTCTCTTACTCTTCAAGTGACATAATTGATTTGCAGAATATCTCCAGAAGCACATCAGGCCAAATCCCTTAAAATGTCATTTCACTATGAGAGGCATGTATTTGGAAATAAAAGAATATTTACAGTTTCAGCATCTCCCCTATCCTGCTTACTGAATAGGACACATTTAAAGGCTAATACCTGTGTGTATCTCTTGTGTAACAACACACTAACAATTTAAGCAATCAAATGTGAGTGTAGGAGTGTGTGAATGTGCTGATGAATGTATATGTATGAAGGAGATGCTGTTAAGAGTTTTGTGTACACAGATGCAGAAAGAGGTAGAATAAAACAGAACCACAGAGAGAGTGATGAGGAGGAAAGAGACAAAAGGGGAGACCGGCCGGTGTGTGTTCTTGTGGGGGGCAACTGAGGGGATCATCTTCCCTCCCCAGCCCCTCCCTGGCCCCAGCCAGAAGCCTCCGGGGGTCCCTGGGTTCCTGAGGAAAAACATCTCGGCCCCCATCACCCCTGAACTCAGCGCTGGGCTGTTTACCTTGGCCTGGCTGCCTGACAGCTTTACTGATGTTACATACAGGCACACAGGGACCCTGAGTCAGAGAGGGAGAGGGAGCAGGAGCATGGGGAGAAAGGAGGGAGGAGGAGGAGGAGAGATGAGGAATGGAGGAGTGAAGAGGATGGAGGACGAGTGACTGGTGGGTGAAAGGGAGGAAGAAGGGCACAAATTGAGGTGAAAAGGAACAAATAGAGGAGTAGAGGAGGTGGGTGAGCAAGAGGTGTGAGGGAGCGAGTGTTAGCTTACTCTGATCTTAATCACCACTATCGAATCCATTTGAGGGAGATCTCCAGAGGAGAGAGCTGTTCAGAGGGCAACAGAGAGCACACTGAGTACACACCAAGAGAAATATTGCCCACAAAAAGTCTGCACTAAAAACACAGGCATTAATTTTCATCAACTTTCTGAGTATCACCGTGTATATAACGCAATATTTTGTTTTCAGGATCATTACTCAGTGTAGTATGTGAGATTTGAAAAGCAAATGTGGAATGGAGACTCAATATTTTGACAGGAGGTAACGTTACTCATTACAGTGTGGTGTAGACATGTATAGGCACTTTCCATAGTGTTCATAGGGAGAGAATGGGGCAGAGAAGGGGCTAATGCTGCTCACTATACAAATGTTGACATAAGTGTAGACTACCATATCTATTTGAAATAAATGAGCATTATTAATTTGGAAACAAAGCTTTGCATCATGGAAACTCCCTTTTTCATTCAGCTAGAAGACATGAATTATGAGTAAAAGAGTTTGATTGTTGGAAGAGGGCAGAATTTGGTAGAAATACAGTAGAAATATCCCAGATGGCAAATTTTACAGCAGCAAGTGGAAGAATAAAAGAACAAGGAGACACGCTCTGTTTGATGATGATTTCAATTTGCAGTCATCCATCATCCTTTTTGGACAAAACTTAACTTCATGTCTGGCAGTTTGTCTATTTGTAGGCGTTTGTTTGTCCATTTCTGAGCCATAATGCTGGGCTGGGCTGGGCCACAGGGGTTTCTGCAATGGGGTGGGAGGTCTGTGTTTTTTGCAGCTTGGAGCACTAAGTCTTGTTTGTCTGTCCTGAGCAGCTGGACAAGCTGTAATAATACAAACAGGCCTTTGAACAGGCTGCTGTGTTGTGCCGCTCCGGCTTAGGTTACATCCCACACACATACACACACTTTCTCGCTCAAACACACACACGACAGGCACACTGGCAACCATGTACACGTACACACCAAAAAAGAAAAAAAAAAGTTACACCCAAAAATACTCTGAACACTGATATATTCACAAACATAAGTATCCACAGACATACACAACAATGCACCCTTGATCGCTGATCACAACTAAATAAGCCTGCACTGATTGCTTCCTTTCTAACTGTGATTGATCATCTTAAACTCAGCCATCACTCTGCCTGTCGGCCTGTTTGTCTGTCGCCTCTGTTTGTTTGTTTGTGTGGACAGACGGGTGGCTTGCTGCTTGTTTGTTTACGGCTGATCATTTGTCACAATAAATCATTAGTGAAGGACACACACACAGACACACACACTCTTTGAGCTCCCCTGGATTGTTTCCATCTCTCTCAAACTGATTTAGGCTTACACAAATACTTCACTGCGCTGTCACCCTCACACACTGGAAACTGCAGCTCCCTCAGAGAGAGAGAGAGAGAAAAAAAGGGGGACATAGTTGAGTGCCATCCCACTTCACTACACTGACGGATGGCTTCCTCTGACGTTATGTAATGGAGTTCAGGGCTTCACCTGCCCTGGCCTGGTCAGCGGCCCTGTGTGCACACACCAGGATATGAGACGACAGGGAATTGGTCTGTAGGTTGCTAGGTCACCTCTTGAGGGATCTACATCACTACCAGTTGGGGAAGAGGTGGGGCGGGGTTGTCTGTATGTACAGTATAAAGATACAGAATCAATTTGATGTATAAAATTTGAGATATTTTCAGTTCATCAGATAGTTACTGGTAATTATGGAAAGGTTTTGCCAACAATTTATTTGCCTAAATTGTTTCGGAAAATAAATTCTAACATTTTTAGATAAAGAGATATACATACAGGCCACCGTATTGCACATACTGGCTTACTGGCATGTATTACTGGCACACCTCAATTGAACAGCTCTAGCTATCATTAAAGTTATTAGTTACACCTGTGCTTTACATGCTATAACAAGTCAAAATGTCTGCTGTGAATAAAAGTGTACTGGTAAGCTCTCAGATCTGAGACTTTTGGCTCTATTAAATACAGCTGTGTTGGATAGGCCAACAGTCAAATCCTGTATGCTGTATGTTAAAATTGTCTCCTGCCGCCTGCTGTAGCTGCCAGATTGATCGGGATCTAGTGCCTTGCTCATTAGACTTAGAGTTAATTCCACCAATATACCACCACAAACAATTCTCACTCAATTTTGTACCTTACAAAATAAACTACTATGTTCTTAATGATATGATGTTTCATTGTCTTAATACCAGTATGTTATATTTTATTTAGCATATTTTATTTAGCATGAGTTGAACACAGCCACAATTCAACTGTCTAGTTCACACAATAAAACATTTCAATTACTGCTCTTATTTTAACTTAGTCTTTGTCATAGTGGGAAAACCACAGGTGTTAACAATGTTAACATTAACAATGGTTCTGTTCTATTCAACTGTCCCAGTAAACTCAGACAGTGTGTCACAGTTTATGATTAATGATTTACACATGTGCTTTGCCTGCTGTGACATGTCAAAATGTCTTCTGGAAAAGGCCTATTTGCAACTCTCAGTGTTTCTTTCCTCCCACTATTAATTGCAATTGACCAATTATTGACATTATAATGCCTCCCCCTATGGGTGAGATTTGAAATAGCAGGTGTAAATCTTTTAAACATGAATTATTACTGTTAACTCTGGTGTGGGCCCTTCACCCATCCTTGTATGTATGTAGCCCTGTATTGGATGAAAGTTGGTGAACTGGTTAAAAGTGTATTTATCTTACCTGAATGCGGAGGTGACAGTGTCAGCTGGGAGAGAGCCGAGGAGAGACTCAAGCTGCTATCTGCCTGGATTATCCAGTCATGGGTTATACAGAGTTGAACATCTGGTCACAAAGACAGCAGAGATAGAGTTACTCATCCCTGACAGCAAGAGAGGAGCATACGAGACAGATATGAGTAGACAAATACAGATTTTTTTTACAAATAATGGTGTGTCAAAACGATGGCAAAGGCCTAGTACCGCTTGTACTGCCAATTCCACTGAGAATCAACACCACAGTTTGTCACTTAAGACAGTATTCAGCTCCTTTCACCAAACTTTTCTGGCCCAGCAAACCAAAATAAAACCAGTCCATTCAAACCCCGCAGACACTCCCAGCTCACAAAAATCACATAATAAGATTTGACCTGTGCAGCACAAAATGACAGGTGATGTAAAAAAAAGTCAAACATCTAAGAAGCCAAAGAGTCAGACATTTACTGTAGTGGCTATTTGACTTACATGTAACAACGGGTGAGAAAAAGGAAGCTTGTGAACCTCTGTCTGCTGCAGCATTGGCTGTAATGTTCACCATATGCAATTAATAAGCTAAAATGTCAGTTGCTGTAGGTTTGTTTTGTAGAATTACTTCCTGAAACAAGATATGTACTCACTCTTACAGGGAGAGGTAGATTCTTAAAGTATCCTTAATAACACCACACATTAACTTCCACCTCTTAACCTAAACATACACATTTTGAACTAATCTTAACTATCTCAAGTGTTATGCCTAATCATTTTTGATTTTATGTTTAAACACAATAGGCCAACCACATTGCTTCTATCAGTAATACTGGTGGGATTTATGACTATGAGGTAACAAGAGCACCACGTATAGTTTACCCTTGACATTTTGTGCATCTAAACCAAAGTATTTTTTTGGTCTTTGGATGAGAGGATGAAATAGCTGACATAATATAAAAAAAACCCAATGATTAACTCAATACACTGCCAATAGAGACACATAAAAGAATTCTTTTTTGTGATGTACTGTATAATATTTTGTATAATGTGATTTAATTCTTATTGCACTGTAAAATCTAGTCAAACAATTAGTCTAAAAGAGACCAAAAAAGCAGCGGTGAGAGAGAAAGTAAGGAAATAGAGAATAGAAGGACAATAAGAAGAAGTTGTAAAAACAAAAGTGTGTCCCTGTCCTGTCCTCCCAGCCTCTTCCTGCCCTCTCTTCCTGAACTTGTGGCCTTGGGGTGACTTTATAAACTGTTTCCTAGTGACCTCAACATCTGACCACCCTGTCCTTTACCTGCAATAAAACACAGACAGCGGCACTCAGAAGCAATCCAACAGGCTGGCCTCACAGCGTTCAGTTCAGCAGAGAGAAAAACCTTTTCCAAAAGTATGTTATCACGCTGTTCGTTTGTCTGCCTGTTTGTACTTCTTCATTTTTATGTTGAATTTATGTCGCAGGGAGTTCTGTATGTTTGTCTTTGTGTCACATGTGTGCATGTCTTAATGTGCATGTGGGGGTGCACATAAACGAGTCAGCTCTCATATTTACTTGCAAACTTTTGTGGGAGTGTACAAGACACGGTTCAGTGATCTTTTCTGTCTCACTCTCTCCCCACGTTGTGTTTTTACATGGCATGCTGGGATTTGTTGTTGTGTTTGTTTTGTAACTCCTCAGCAGCAGTCTTCATTAGATAATGAAGAGGGGAAAAATATTTGCGGTGGAAAGGTTAAGGTCACGCCAGTGTTTAGGATATACATGCATGACTGGCCAGTCAGCCATTTCCAGCTATCTAGACTGATGAGTCAGCAAAAATTACAGCTGTGTCTCCTGGAGGAGAAGCTAGTTAGATGTTTGTTTTTTGTTAAAGTTGTGTTGGTAAGTTTTGATTTAAACCGTCTGCACAGTGACTGTATGACATTTTGGCAAATGTTAATATCAACAGACTCTATGAGAACATATTCAACAGGAAATGACAAGATTTCATACAAAATCAAGTATCAATAATTCTGATACATCATGCCATTTCATTGCTGTTTGCCACCTAAGATAACATTTGCATTTTATCCTTTTTTTCAAATGAATAAATTTGTCTCTTTTGATCAACATGCATCTTGTGTTTTTTTCTTTTATCAGTCAGCGGGTGGAAGAAGGACCCCTGTTTTTATTCTTTATGTTTTGAACTTTCTAGTAGAGAGGCAGTGTGATATGAATGCTTTCACAAATTCACCATGTCACAAATTGTCATTTGTCTGTCACTGGTTGTGGAGGTTGTGTCTACATAAGCTGGCTTCAAATGACAAAGTGGGTGAGACCACATAAATTGCACCCATTACACTTTGTTGTATTTCTTTCCATATGTGTCATTTGTTTGTTTTAGCCAGTATAACATCTCTATGTATAGTATTGCATTGGGTACTATCTTGGATTTATTTGTGTTTAGCAATGATTTGTTATATTTACATCTGCATTTCTGGTTTAATCAAGACATACAAGTTCAGTCATTTATTATTGATTTTAAGTCCTGAGTTTCTTGAGTTATATATTAGCTTTCTTTGTTACTAATCATACTCACCATGCTTCCCAGGAGACAAAAAGGAGAGTCACCCAACCACTTCCTGTTTTTAAGCTCTGGCTGTCATCACTGGTGATGTCATGGGTTAGATCAAGGATGGGGTTATTTACTTCATTTAGTTGTATGTTTGGTTTAGTGTTTATGTGATTTGTGCTTATTTTGGCTTATAGTAAGGAATATGGAAAGTATTATATGGGCAATGTGTATTGATACAAGTAACATTGTGTACCTGTTATAGGTGTGGATGACTGAAAAACCCCTGAGAGAAATATGGTTCTGCCCCGACAGATCGGAGGGCCTATTTAACAGGAGAGTTGTTGGTTTGAAGAGAGAGAATTAAAAAGAAAGGAGGAGGATGCGTTGCTGTGTCCATGTCTAAGTTTGTTTTGTTGAGTCATCCTGAGTTAAGCCAGTTAAGTTTGATTTGTTTGGTTTTCATTTTTTGGAGACACTTGTTTTGTGGTTACGTAGGTCTGGATAAATCTTTTTGTTTTTAAGTCACTGAATAAGTCTCTGAGTCTGCCTCCTACCACCTACCTAGCCATTCTGGTCTGGCTTCCCCACAGAACCCTCATTCCTTTTTGGTTTAGCTTTTGTCTGTGTGAATTTATTAACCTAAATAAACTGAAACCAAAGCTGAGCTCTGTACATGCTTGTTGAGATGAGTGGAGGACTGACCGCAGCAGGCCAGTCTCACCACACAGTCCAGGTAGGCCTCACTGCAGGGAGTGAGGGGAGTGATGGTGTAAAGTCCCCTAGACCTGAAGCCATTGATTTTACCGGTACAACCTGTGCTGTGACAAATATGTATGTGTGATGTTTCTTAGTGCTGCTTTGCATCTGATAGATTTGATTGATCAAAATGAATAAAGATCATTCTAGTTTTTACCACAACTTTTCCAGCTCAGTCAAGTGTAGAAACGTTTTTTTATGCCAACATTGTAAATGCACATAAAACTTTTTGATGGTACCTTGTGTCTATGGGTTTGTATGTGTGTTAGTGTTAATGGGCTTTTCTTTACTTTTATAAGCCCTCCCATGCCTCAATGTTTTGTTGGAATGACATCAGTAAACTCACATCATGCATGAAGACATCTTATGTCACACACACTGGCCTTTTAACAGCTTCTACCAGTCCTGGCCACCTTTGCTGTCTCGTGTTTGTCAAGTTTATGATTGCCATGTCTAATGCACTGCAATAACATGTGTGTTTCACATTAGAACAAGGGGGATTCACGTTGGAGAACAGGAGAGAGATAACGGGAGTGTATAATGAGAAATGGACAGAGAGACAGAAGGAAAGGAGGAGGGAAGAACGGACATTTTCCAAAGGTATGCTGAGCTCAGGCCTCGTAGTGGAGTGACAGATGAGACAAGGGAGGGAAAAACAGATCAAGAAGTGGATTGGAAATGATTACGAACGAAGAGCAAAGAGGCGGAAAGGGGAGGGTGAGGTGGTGGGAAGGCGCAAAAGGGCATATGGAGGCCACGCGAACCACAAAAATCAGGGTGAAATGAAAAATTTGATAAAGCCCAGTTGGCTAGCGGGGGCCAGATCGGGAGGGAGGAAGGGGTGGGGATGGGGCTTTGGAGGGGCTATCGGGAGCAGCACATCTGCAGAAGCCATTATGGAGTGTGTATGCGGCGTGACGCCGTGTTTTCTCTACCAGGCCTGGCTTGGGCCTGCGCGGCAAAACTGGGATCGGGTTTCGTCAGCGTGCAGTGGGGGGCCGTCTCCAGTTGACGCGTGATGATTTAGTCAGGTGTGAGCGTGCACTTTCCAATTTGGAGGGAAATAAATTAGAAGTGATTTTTTATGAGGCCTCTGTCCCAGGCTGTCTCAAGGCTCTCTCTGCCTCCCGCTGTGCACTGTCAGGCCAACTGATGTGTTTATAAAGAGTGCTGCAGTGGGAGCTGCCCCTACATAAACACACACACACACATTTACAGTGCATAGGATACACAAAAACACACACGCGCTTCCAGACATGAGAAATACAAACAATGCGATGCACGAAAAAACTACACATATGTGTGAATGTGTAGGAGGAACACACAGTCAAGGCTTAAAACGTACACACACACACACTACAAAATGCTCCTTTCTTACACACTTTTCATACATCTTTCCTTGTGTGGAGCAGGGCAGCAGTGGAGAGAGCAAGGTAATGTGACTACTGTTTCAGTTTTGTGAAATCTACCTTGGAACATGATCACCAAGCAGGGAAATAAAGATGAAAATGAAAAGGAAACAAACAAACCAACAAACATACATAACCCCCCCCCCCCCAAAGGAAACAGGAACAATGTCAACCCCAGCAGATTATTCTCTTTCTAAGTCTCATTACACATAATATTGTTGCATGGCATGTTCAATGACTTTAGTAACAGTAAAATAACTGTAAATGTCTTCCAGGTGCTGCACTAGATGACATTTAAATAAAAACAGAGAAACACAGGTGTGTTAGTAGTAGAGGATGCGGAGCAGAAGAGATCCAGCCTGGGATGACGATTTTCTGAGGCGAGGGAGACATGTTTGAGCTCCACTGGGGTCTAGAAGCCGGAAACCCAAATCCCACCTGACCTCTGACCCCTGTTTGGTTTCCCTGCTACTGCTCCCACATATGGCTCTCAATGCCTTTGCTAAATGACTGCCTGTCTTGTCTTGTCTGATTGACTCTTTTCATGCATGCTTTTTGTTTATCTTTGTCTCTGCCTGCATGTCTTACTGACAGAATCTGACATGTCTGTCTGTTTTCCTGCCTGGCTGTGAACGAGTGCGTCTGCCTGTCTGCTTGTCTGCCTGAGCACTTGTCTTAAATGGTTTAAATTAACCAACCAGTTTGTTGGGGAGTTTGAAATATAGGTCAAGATAATTTCACAAAAATGGCCTCTAAAAGTATTGTAATTTTCATAAACTCATTTTCTCTTTTTCTTTTTCTTTTTCTATTTTTTTTTTTTAATTCATGACAATACCATAATTGGTCATTAGGTCAACTGCAGATCCTTCATAAAACATCTCTTTGGTGAATTGTCTAAACAATAGTATAAATATATAAAAACAATAAATTGCACAAGATACAGTATATGTGAAAAAACTGTCCCTGAACTTTTAAAGCCCATATACATATTTTACAGTATTTAATGTTATAATTACGCTATTTGAAATATTCGAATAACAGTTTAACTAAACAATGTTTTTGTCAGTGAGATATATATTTAGCAAAGTTAATTTTTACAGTAAAAACACCTTGGCTTGTACTCCAGTGACAGGAAAGATAAGACAGAGAGGTCAAGGCAGACTTTATAGTGACCGAGGCAAGTTTATCTGCAACTCAGGTTAAAGGTGACACGTCACAATCAAAGAATGATAAAGCTGGAACATGACACAAACAAAAACCTATACCTGTACATTACTTCACCAGTACACTAAATCCATCATGATTGCATAGATTTATATTAATGACAACATTGAATTTCCTAGGTTTACTGTTAGACGCTGTACAAAGGGAGAATTTTATTACAACTTCATCAAATCTCAGTTCATGTGCAGCTGATGGCAGGGACTCTTGGGTTTGGCACTTTGTTCACTGTAGGCTGAAGAATGAAATCTCATCTCTTCAGTACACCACAGCGATGTAAACTGAAAACAAACACTGCCTTAATACCTCAATTGAAAAACATCCCTTTTGAATGTCAAAGCAGGAGTGTTTTGTCTTGAGAGCGATGTATGAAGCAGCACCCATCATGTTGACAGCATTATAAATTGCATTAAATTTGAGTGGCCTTACTTAATCTCAAGAATCACCTGCCACCAATTCTTTTAGCATTAAGTCCAGATTAGTAGAATCTTGAACACTGTTTGAAAGGTTGTAACAGTGCTTTGATATTTTGCAAGTAAGAGTTTACACAATGAGCATCGTGATAAATGTCACTGAGAGTAATATGGTTAAAATGTAATCCATTTGGATCACCAAGAATTACTCAATGCATAGGTCACATTAAGGTAGTTGCACTGCTTTGACAAGTAATTCATGAGAAAGTGAGGTGTTGATATCCCTCCTTTGTTTGTTTCTCTTTTTTTGGAACGGTGACTCACGGCTTTTTGAACATGTCCTGAGCATTTGTATTTTGCATTTGGTTTTGATGCAAGTCAGTAGTTTATTTAACCAAAACCATTTTTAGTAGCTTGGAAATTTACAATGGAACTTTGAACAGGAAGTCAGTAGCCTACACAGCCATCATTTCCAGAAGAGTCAGTCTGAATTTGCCTAACCCTCCTACACACAGCAGATGATCGAAGGAGATTGGGAACTTTTTACTGAGGGGGTCAAAGTCTCTTTCCTTTACGAGTTGTTACAACATGAATGGGAGCACTGAGAGAGGGAGGGAGGGACTAGGTAGGGAGGAAGGGAAAGGAAGTGAGTGGTGCAGTTTTTCTCAGCTATAGCGCCCCTGAGCAAGGTGAGAGGTGGGGGCTAGAGGGCACTGGCTGGGTGGTCAGTATGATCGGCGACCTGTGTGTGTGTGTGTGTTTATGTGTGTGTTAAGGGCTGTGTGTGCATGTGCATGTTAAGAAAGAAAGAGAAAGGAGTCCCATATGCTAAGTATTCAAGCGTGGGAGTAATCAAAAGCATCTCATATTTCCCTCATGGCTGTTTGATCCTTTTTCTATTCTTGTTTTTCAATCAGTTTTCTTTCCCTCAGACTACTGCTGCTATTCTTGTGTCATTGTTATTCCACACAGAGCTTACACATGCACATTCTCTGAGGTTTTGCGCTTTATGGGCTGCAGAATGAGGTGTAGACCAAAATGACTAATCGAGTAGCCGCACGGGTCCTAAAACAACAGACTGCATTTAGCCAATATAATTCATTCCTCTTGACCATAAAATATCCAGGCTTAATAAAAAAGGCATCAAGCAATGAAAGCTAAAGTGGCTAACTTCATACAGACTCTTGCTAAGAAAAACACAGCAAGCAGAGAGCTATATTCAATTCAGGGATGTGGCATGATGATGATGATGATAAAACAATAGGTTCATGCTGAGAGTTAGATCAATAGCACTCCGTACTATAAATATGTGGCTACAGCCAGAAGCAGATTAGCTTAGTTTAACTTGAAGCCTGGAAACAACTAGCCTTGCTCTGTCCAAAGGAAAAAATACAGCCTACCAGCACATCTAAAGCTCATTTGTTTAATCTGTTAAAAAAAAAGCGTAAAAACAATATGTCCACAGTTTCCAGTCTTTACGCTAGGCTAAGCTAACTGACTCATACCTTCATATTTATGCTTCGCTCCATCCAAGGAGGACTCATGACACATAATGCAAACAATGGTTGACTGAAGGAAATGTGTCTTCTTACGTAAGGCAGCATGGACAGCTTATTTGTATACCTCAACAAGGAGGAGGAAAAGGTTAGGGGCTGTCACTCAATATGTCAATATTTGACATCAATTTAATCAGAATATTACACACAATAGCCTACCAAGGAGCAGTAATAGTCTATGTAAACAGTCTTCATTTTGAGAATTTTATTCATTCAACACCATTTGAAACCTGCTTCTCTTGGACTGAGTGGCGTCAGAGCATCTGCTTCTTGGTGAAGTTGGGGTGCATGAAATTGGCCCAAGTTTACCAGTCAGAGTGTCGACTTTGAGAGCTGTTCCATCATAATTTCTCAATTAGGAAGTCGGGTGTTTTCGAGTTCTGAGTTTTCTGGAACACAGCATGAGCTTACAGATATGAGAGTGGTATCAATCTTCACATCAGTAAAAAAAAAAAAGCCAATAAGTGTATTTTCTAAGAGGACCAACTATTTTAAGTCAAGAGAATCATTAAGATATGATGCGTCCCATATTCAAAGCTGATTGATTGACACTGACTCACTTAATTAACTCATTCATTTCTTTATACATTCAGTCAGTCATGCTGTAACATACAGAGTTGATTTTCCTGCATTCCTACGATTCCTATTCAGACTGTAGCAGCAGTGTGGGCAGCTTTGTAGCCACATACAAGAGCAGCTAGCTGTCATCATACTCTGCTAAACCTAAACACTAGCAGCCACAGACCCTATTCCCTCTTACCCTGTTACTACACTCCTATCGACTTCCCACACCAACATTAAACAAGCGCACATGTTCTCGCTCCTTCAGTACCTACTCTCAGAAATATATATTTTTTTATATCTTCCCACCCAGCTCTTTCTCTCATGCTGTCCACACCCCTCTTTGATCTTCTGATTCCTTCACCTCTCGTGCTGTCTCTCAAAGCGGATATCTCTGTCAAATGCACACATGGTTAGTGGGCCTATCCGTAAGCTAAACACAGTCAAAAAAGTGAAGCATGGTAAATTTATTAGGCTTTGATCCAGAGGGTTCATCTGTGACAAAATGTGTTTGTGAGGAGGGAAACCCAAACCTGGCGCGAGTGAGGGGATGGATCAACAAGATCAAGCGATGTGGGGCGAGAACATTCATTTCAGATGGCCCGGGCGTGACAGAATTGGTCCTGCATGCTGTTTTCCACTGAGCACCGGTGTCATGTTCGCAGGTTCCATGTGTTGTAAAGTCAGAGTGGTTTTGGCACGGGGGGCGACACCAGCTCCTGTTCTGAGGGCGAACCCCATCCTGCCCAATGCATGGTGGGCCGCAGAGCAACGCAGAGCCAGGTGAAAGAGTGAAAGTGTTGACAACGCCGAAGCTAGAAACCTAACCCAACCCTGACACTGAATACTCAGACTGCCACTTCACGTTCCCCTTCACAAACATCAACCCCCTCTGGAGCTGTCTGTCTTTCCCTCGGTCTCTCACTATTTCTCTGCATTTTTTAATCTCTCAGGTGATTTCTTTTTGTTTGTCCCTGCTTCTCGACACTGGTTTCCAGCTTTACGGTTTTATATAGATAATGATGTGTGCAACTGCAATAAAAGAAGAGGCAGGTTTCCTCAAGTGTAAAAGAGTGGATTTGTAATAAATTTGGCAAGAAATTGCATCCTTTTTTCTGTTTACTCCTCTTTCTGTCTCGTACATTTACTTCTTTAGTCATCACCTCTTCCTCACTCTCTCTCTGTAGCTGTCTGTTGTCATTCTGCTTCACTCAGCAGTTTATACCGTCATAAAACTGCACAAATTCTGTGTAACCTTGAACCACAGATTCATAAAAACTCCTAGCATAATATTTTCACTTGGAAGGAAAGTGCTACTGGGGTTGGGCAAAATGTTGTGCCCATTTGGCTCTCTGTTTGCTTAGCATGCAGACAGTTACAGAATTAGGTCTAGGTCATTATATTGGCTAGATACTGTAGATAGAAAGACAGACAGGCAGATGGATGTGAGATTCCAGTGTGACTGAAAAGGGAAAGATGACCCCATGACACTTCAGATGCTCCTCATTCCTGTCCACACAGAATTATTGTCTGTCAGAGGGGAAAGAGACAGGTGGGTACATGGATATGACACCCACAGAGATCCTTGAAGAGAACATACAACTTTAGAGCAGAGTTAAAGGGTAGCAGGGTGGAGCAGAGAGCCAAGATATAATCCTCCAAATGGAAAGAAGACAGTGCTTTCAAACCAGCTGCAGTGGGCGCTGTTCTGTCACCGACGCTCAGTTTGAATCACCCTATCTGACACCTGCACGCTGTTGGATAAAGCCAGGAGCTCTGATGCCTGATAATGAGGATGGTGAGGCTGATGATGGCTTTGAAGGTAGAAATGTTCAGAGGGAATTATGTTTACTGGCACTGTAAAAAGCTGATAAGGGGCAGCTAGGCTTGGCATCTTATACTGCAGTAGCTGCAGATTGTAATCTGATAAGGTGTGAAATATAACACCTCACATGTGTCTGTGTGTGCATTTGACCATATTTCAGTCAATGTAAAGAGTGAGGTGGACATAGAAAGCGGGAGAAAGGTATGGAGGAGAAAGGAGAAGTAAATGAGGAGAACAAAAGAAAGAAAGAAGGATAGCAAGAGGAGATCAGAAGGAAGGAGGATGTGTGTATGAGGACAAAGTGGGGCGAATGACAGAGAGAGGGACAAAAGGAATTTAGTGCTTTTAAAGCTGGGTGGTAAAAGCAAAGAGCAGGGGTCATGAGTTAATGTTTAATAGCAAATAGCCAGAGACCTGCTGGTTCTTATATATTTCCTCATGATTATAGCACCCAGAGACGATGAAACTACAACACACATCCTGCATAACATTTACTTTTCTCACAATGTGCTGCGACTCTGCTCTGTGGTGATGTGATGATATAATCAATACATTTAGTTTGCTCCCCAAAATAACCCTGTATGTACAGTTTACAAAAAATCTGTTATGACTCATGTAATATCTAAAAACCTGACACAAACACTTGAGCCCCTCCATTATGTGACTGTACTTTCATTCTTTAGCGTACGAGTGGATAAAACATTGGTCATTAATGTGCACCAGCCCTCTTCAATCCATACCCATAACAAAGCCGACCCCTGACATACTCCATCAACCTGTCCCTGCATTTCCATTTCCCTAGAACTCTAGAACCATAAGCTGTATTCAACATAATAAAGCACACACAAATAATGTAATGTAGCAGTGCTATTTCTACATGATTTTGAGCTGCTTTATAGAAAATCAGTTCAAACAAGGGTCAACAGCTTTCTGTATATAAGTGTAGGAAAGAAATGAATGCCAACCACTGATTTAGACATTAGTGCTTCTATAAATCACTTCTAAATCTGAACTTTGACCTTGAGTAAATTTGTGCACGAGAGACTTTTACAAATGAGGTTTCTGATCGCTCATCAAGCCAGAGTTTATGTTGTGGTGCAGACAGAAAGACATAACTGCACAACAGTTTAAGATAATCCTTGAGATGGCTCTTCTGCCATCTTATCATCTCCTCTCCTTGCTTAATGGGACGTCTCTACTCATGTGTCTGAGTCTCTGGTTTGATTAGCTAATGAGGCAGTGTTACACATGCACTTGTGGCTAATGATTCAGTGTCATGCATAAACGCTCAGAGAGGCGATGCTCCTGGCAGCTGCGGAAAAGCTAGTTATTCTTTTGGGTGTGTGGAAATTCTATTGATTTAGTGATGATCTGCTGCTGATGTAAAGAACTCTCATAAAAAAAGCAAGCAACACTGATTTCGTGTTTGGCATTATTATATGTTTGTGAATGACAATGAGTAAAAAAAACCCGTCTAATTTAATATGATATTGTAAATGTTAAAAAACATTTAAGTTGTTACAACTCTTAACAGTGATTAACTTTTATTGTGCCACTTGTAACCAGTTTGTCATGGCACTGGAATGAAAATACACACTGTATTTACACAGTCAGGTGTGAGTGACAAAGAAATAACAAAGCCTTAGCAGTGAGGTCATTCAGCTCAGCGGCATCTTGCTCAAAGCGATGATTATCTGTGAGAGGAGGCCTCTTTCTCTCTATCACAGTGTTAATCTTAGCGATGGGTTCAGCTAATAGCAGGTCAAGCTCTCTGTGCTACAGGAGTCTCCATTCACTGCTGGTTCATTGACACTTTCTCTGTTGGCCTACTCTAACTCCCCAAGTAACACTAAACACATATATTATTATATCATAAACTACTGCATCCTTCTCTGTAGCTTAAAAGAATAAAGCCCAGAGCGGTATCAGACAAATTGCAAGACACAGTATGAATTTTAAAATGGATTAATCAAAACACAAACTGGAGGATGACACAGATGTTTTGTCTTCAACCCTTTAAAAATCCAGTTTCCCCCCTTTCTTTCCCCCTAACTTTAAGGTTGTAAAATTCCCCTAATCCCACACTTGACAGTATCATATATTCTGTATCAGCTTGTTCCAACTTTTCACTGACATTATATGATGTTCAGTTAGTGAAATATTCAACCTCAAGATGTTTTGTATGGCTGCACTTTCAATCAAAAGGAAATATTTTACAGATGTATTTTGTATCTTTGGAAACTTTGGGATCTTCAGTGAAGTTCTCTAGATTTGAACAATGTCTGGCTGCACTGCTGCACTGAGTTTTAAAAGACAGATTCACCAGTAGATCAGCGGGGTCGAAGAAGTTTAAATTGTTAGTGTTGTTAGTTTGGGCATCACACTGACAGATTACACTGTTGACTGATGCTGACGGAAATGTTACGAATGTCAGGACCTGTAATGTTGTGAGAAACTGCACAAAATCCAATGAGAATAAGGTTTCACGAACATTAATAATATAATAATAAAATACCATAAAATAAGGGGGAAAAACAATAAAAAGAGTGGCTGAGCAGACATGGTGGGGTAAAAAGGTAGGTCTTGTAATTGTAGGATTCAGTAAAATAATAATAATAATAATAATAATAATAATTTATTATTAAAACATATATTGTACTGTCTTACTGTAAATGAGCTTTTATTAGCTGTTGACATTTTCACTCTGGTTCGTAATCTGTGGTCTTCAGGTTGCACATCATATTTTACATGATCAGGCCACCTTTTGCTGGCCTCTTATTGTTTGTGACATGTGAAGTACAAAGTAAGTATGCCATTGTGGTTTAACTTGTGAGAGCACTGTTGCAAAGAAAGCTGGCCAACATAAAAGGAGGCCATAAGAACATCTTGTTCTCTTTTCAAAGCCTTTGAAAAATGGACAGGACCAGTTTTTCTACACTTTGATCAACAAAAACGCTGTGAATTCAGCCTGCACAGGAAAGAACTCATACACCAATACAGTAGCACAGACAGGGAAAAAGAAAAGAAAAAAAAAGAAAAGAAGCATTATAGGAATATTCTAGGCATAGAGATGATTTAGCAAAGGACCATGAACCCAGAGCTATCAGAATATTTCTACTTCTATTATTGCAAATCCCATTGTCCAACAACAAGACCATCAAGCTCTAAACCGAAGTTTCCCTTCCAGATTTGCGGGGATTTTTCCATATACGGTTAAAAACAATAGAAATGTTGTATATAAATGAAAAAGAATACATTATTTTTTGTCACTGAAAAATTAGGTATCATGATTAATGTGTGATCTCTCCTCTCTCCCTCATCCACCTCAGAGTTTTTGGGAAATAAAAAAACATAAAAACCCACTCTCAAAATCTCAAGCAGCCTTGACCTCCACCGTGGGTTTTTGTGCTTCCCCTTGTGGCTCCACACACCAACATGTTCTCATGAAATACACACACACAGAGACACACACACACACACACGCGCGCGTACAGTTACAGAACAAGAACAACAGCTTATGGTGGAAGTAGGTTGGCAGGGGGAAGGACAGGGTTTTACTGCTCTGACTAAAATAAAACATGAGGACTTTGTGGTCCACGGTGCAGTTGGAAAGACAAATATTATTTTTTTTACGAGCGAGAGAAGTCCGGGGACAGGCTGCATAAAAAGCCTTAATGATTGAATGGCTGAAGTATTAAAGCTTGTAACTTAGGCTGTGGGGTCCTGACCTGGATGGAGGGAGTGGGTGGGTGAGGGAAGAGAGGAGAGTCCTCTCAGAGCTGTGGGACAGTGTGCTGAACCAGGGTATAATTTAGTTACAGACACACACACACACACACACACACACACACACACACACACACACACATACACACACACACACACACACACACGCAGGCAAATATAGTGACACATACACACCTTACAGTTACCTTGGCAGAGGACCTGCCTCAGTAAATCTTTATATTGGAGTGGATATTGCAGTTAATAATTAGTTCTGAATGAAAACTCTTCAATCCTTTTAAACACAACAAACTATATTCAGGTGGGAGAGGTTCTACTATTTATTTTCTTTTTAGCTTTCACAGACCTTTTGACCTTTTTTTATTTTGCTTTTTATGCAGGCTTATATAAAATTCAACATTCTACAGATCTTGCATTTTCCTGACGGCTTTTAGTGTTTCCTTTAGATTTATTTTTACACTTTAACATTTACTAAGACCAATAATCATATTTTTAAAAGGTACATTCTATGCATTCTAACTTTATATATCATCAGTGATTAATTATCCTCTTTACGTACTGTCTAGCAATGCTAACATAAGAGGAGCTTTGAAGCGCAGCCACCATGGGGCACCGTGAGGTTCTCTGATCCCAACAGTCAAACCTGAGATTTTCTCCTGCACTCAAGCACTTTGAACTCAGTATGCTAATGTTGACATACCAGACCGACAGCTCTCCGTCATAAGGCTCATTATCTGTCTGCTACCCTGTAGGATGATCACCATCATTACTACCAACAAAGCCGACACATCCATTCACGGTGCTGGTCAGCATTTCAGGAAGGGCTCAGATTCCAATCGGGCTTTTCTCACGAGTCCCCCGGGGGTCAGGCAGTGGAGGGGTGGAGAGATGGAGGGATGGATGGAGGGATGGGTTGTAGGAAGGCAGGAGGCAGATGAGCCTGCAGGCATGTCAGATATGCAAGGACTGTGAAATGGAAGCATACACACAAATAAAGGCATGCACAGAGTTTGCATGCAAACAATATCTGTCTGTCTGAGACAGCCTCAGATGTCTGCACCTATCTATTTATCACAAGGGGAGAGAGACCCACAGGTGGTTATGACACACACACACATACTTTCTCACAAACATTAATACAAATGCAAATGTCACAGTTATATCCCAAAGAGTTTATACCAAACTGTCTTATTAAAACTCATCAAATTAAAGGAATGAACCGCCACACATGCATGAGACATTTGAATGAAAGACTCAGTGGTCCCTGTTACACTTTACTTGCACATGTGCCCCACTTCAGTGTGTAGTCTGTGTCCCTCCAGTGTTTGTGTGTGCATGGGTATGTGTGTGTGTGTGTGTGTATGTGTGTGTGTGTGTGTGTGTGTGTGAATGTCCCTCTCCCTTTCCAGCTGCAGCTCTCATGCCGGGGCCTCCTCCTGGTAGCCATTATGGGTGTGTTTGTGTGTGTACGTGTGTGTGTATGTGTGTCTGGGTGGTCTAGTCCCGTCTCCCTCTTTCTAATAGTTTTATACTGTTCTGCCCTGGCGGTGCCCGAGGGCAGGAGAGGGTTGCGAGACGGGGGTGGGGGGTAAGGTAAGGCGGCGGGTGTTGCAGGGGGGTGTTGCTGGGGAAGGGGAGTGAGCGGCCCCGTTGAGAAGAGCAGACGACAGGCCTAATAAAGCTCCACAGGGTCTAGGCCCATCGCTCTCAGCACTTCCTCTCCGCTGCCCTTTCTGCTCCCTCCTGCCCCCCCTCCAACTTCTCTACAGGCACATGTGGTCCGGCCCTAATGGGACCCAGCTGGACTCCCACCTTACAGACCCCGGCTCTCCTCTCCTCCCTCTGTTCTCCTCTCTCCCTTTCAACCACAGATGGCACTCCTTCAGGCAGGATATTCACTGCTGGGGGATGTGTTTAGTATCCTTTCCTTTTTGTTTTCCTCTTACTTGCCCTCGTTCACTCAGACTTTTTTTTTTTATTCCTCTCCCTGTCTTTATCACTTCTTATTCTTATTCTTTTGCCACTTCCTGTATGGTGGCTGTGTGATGTGGCCAAAGTCAGGATTCAGCTTTAGCAGTAGGACTGCACGAGTAGGAGGAGGGACGAGGAGAGGAGAAATTAAGCTGTCTTGTCATACAGTAGACCCTCAGTGATGCCTGGGATCCCTGGGCTCTTTATGACCCCTCCCCAGCCGGCCCCAGTTCCACCACAGCCAGTCGTTCACACGTCAGACTCCCTACGGCTGCCCTAATCAGTGCCCCTCTGTGGTGAGGTAGCGTGGGGAAACATTTGTTCCCCAGACCTACTCTGCTTCATCTCTCCAGAGTCGCAGCCTCGGCATGTAAACAGGGCGGTGCCAATGGCCTGTCCCTGAGTTTTTATGGTACCAAGGCAGAGCAAACAAACAAACTGGAGAATTTTATGCAACAGCCTGCGAAACATTCTCACAGCACTATGGGGGACAAGTGTTGCCAAGTCCCCTCAGCTGTAATTCAAGCACGTACACATGGAAGCATGCTGACATGAAAGCATATGTGCATGAATTTCACACACATACACACATATACAGCAGCCTCTGTTCGTTGCAGCACGACTACCATACACAGAGATCAATTATAGCAGTTTATTGTCATGCATCATTTAATCGCTGTGGTGGCACCAAAGTATCCATGGCAGGTTTTTCAGATTCTTTTTGACAGTAAATATTTGGTTGTTCAGAAAGAGCGAAACAGTGACAACTTGGATGATGTTTTTGTGGCTGGATAAAAATCCTGACAGGTTGGCAAAGAATAAATTTATGAAACACTTCCATTTTTGCAGGCATACATGTAGCAAGCGTGGGATTTGGGGGACTGGGGGAGAGACAGCAGTTTGCCATAACATCTTATAATTCTCAGACCATAACTAGATGTTCACACTGATGAATGGTTGGGCTCCTGCTGTCCTGCTGTGTGGTCCCTCTGTGGCCCCTGCAGATGGTGTCATAGCGGTTCCCCTCCATGTCAGAGATGAGAGAGATTTGGGTGCGGTGACACTGGGTTTGTACTCTTGAATTCATTATCTCTGACCAAATCCGCCCCTGTGATCAGAGCAGGAATCAGGACATGGAAGTCTTCCTTCCTGTTCATCTTTTTAAACATACAATCTGTGGTGCCCCCCTGTGAGCTCACACACACGCACACACACACACATACACATGCCCTGTCTAGGTTGATATTACCTGGCATTCGTGAAGGAAGTTCTCCAAATTTTTGCACTTTTTTCCACTAATGTTGCCCCTAGTAATTATAATTTATTTAGACATTTAGCCACTGCTGTTGAATGACGTACAATAACTTCAATAACTTGGAACCCACCCATTGATTTATAAATTCTACAATCAAACAAAACTTTAAAACAGGTGAGACAACTGGTGCATCAGCCAGTGTCTAATTTTCAAAAGCTCATAAAATGCATAAAAAGTCAGTGTGTCTGTCAGCAAGACACTGAACCACTACCATTTTACTTAAAAAGACAAAATTAAGACAGTAATGGACATCTTTTGTGCCTGCAAATCATAAGGCCTGAAGAGGACGAAAACAATCAGCTAGAAAAAGATACAGAGGTGCAAAATGTCAGTTGGACACTAAAACATTAGTCACAGCAAAATTCCATTAAACGAAAGGGGAGATATGTATATGAGGCCAATTGGTTTCACGTTATCCCACTGATCGACAGTTGGTGGTGGTAATGTGGCAAGAAACCCAGCAAAAAAGAAAAGAAGAAGAAGACGACAAACTCATGCAAATGTGGATGAAAACAATGCAATTTTCAAATATTTATTTGAGAGAACTCCATTTGTTGAGTAAGACAGTGAGTTGTAGTGAAAAGCTCCCAACAATGCTAGTAGCCAATGTACCTTTAGTGGATCTATTCTCTATGTGAAGAATGAATTTCAACACATTTCAATTTAAATATTCAAAAACTGGTTCCACAAATTATTTATTGGGAGAGAAATGTATTCTCTCCCAATGTGTTTACTAATCCTTGTGGATACACACAATACATTTTGATGAGAAACACTGAGTGTAAACACACTGTAACTGTGTTTGTTTACAAGGAAATTCAATAGGGTGTCTTAAAGCGCAGAGGAAAAGGTAAGTTTTGTTTTGGGGTGAGTTTAGGTTAAGGAGCATCCCTACACAATGCCCCTTGCTGTCTGTATACTGGCATTCTCTGACGTTTTCAGGGGGATTGAAACCATGCTCTTGCCCCTCACCCCTTATATCCACATATCCTGGAACAGAGGAGGCCCCAGAGTGTTTATGTGCGGCAGACGCCCAGGCTAAACAGGAAAGGACAGGAGACCGTCACTGGGGACTCAGAATGCAAACCCACTTCCACAGGCCCTCTCAGTGTGGCTCAAGTTTGCCACTGCTCGTTTAAAAGAATATCACAAACATTACTGTAGCCCAAACGCCTACAAGTGACCACATATAGGCCAAAGCACTGTGGGTGGCAAATGTGTACGTCAGTATGCTGCTGTGAATTAATTTGCATTCACACGTGCAGTGTGTGTGCCTTTGAATCTGCGTTTATGTTTTTGTGACTGGAGTGTAGAAATACTCGTGACAACCCAGGCAGAAGGCAGACGCTACACTGTCCATGCAAGGCTTTATGTGAGCTGCTCAGACAGAAAAATAAATACTGTCAAAGGAGAGTAGAGGAAAGTGAGTCTGTTTGAAGTCAGGGAGCTGCAGAGTGGAGCTGAGAGACAGATGAATCATCCTGTTTCAGAAACCTGAACGCACCCTTGTTAAGGAGCAGTAATATGTGTTTGTGTGTGGCAGCAATAACATAGTTCCAAGACTTGGCTCTGTGTGTACACATAAGCCTCTGTAACCCTACACACCTCTCTGATGATGTCAGATTAGCATTAAGCGTGAGGTTGGGCTTGTGTTTATACGTGTGTGTGTATTCAATGTGGCGAACAAGATGTCTGGTATTGTTTTTTGGGCAGTAAGAGTAAACAGCGGAAGGTAGTGGCTAAGGGAGAGTGGAGGAGCAGAGACGTTCCATGTGTGTGTTTGTGTGTACGCATGTGTGGCAAAGGAGATGATGACATCAGCGGCTGGGCAGGGAGTGGGTGAAGGGGCTCTGGTCAGTGTGAAGTCAAGTCTGTCACACAGACGTCGTCTGACTGCACGCCACGCTCACATCAGAGCACTCAGCTGCTGGCAGAGGCTTGAGGACTGGCTGACGGTGGTCTGCCAGAAGCTGTCAGCTCTGTGGCAGCTTAAATGTTTCAGTGCTGGAGCCTGGAATGAGAAAAGTAACAGTCGCAGTGAATGTTGGCATTGGATTTCTACATTAAAAGGTTTTCCTCTCAACTTCATGGCCATGCTGAAAGTAAATGGTGTGTACTTTTCTAGGCCACGGTAAATTGAACATTTTAAGGTCAATTGACATGTAATTGATTGGAGTTTTCTATTTTAAGTAGATTTAATGAGTTTACTGTAATTTAATTTCAAACACTGGTACTCCTAAAAGGAAAAAAAAAAGAAAAACAGACATACGTTTTTTTTAGTTGAGTAGTAAATCCCTGTAATCTGCAATGTACTGCTGTCTCTGGATCAGCAACCTACCTGGCTGTGTGCCAGGCTAGTGTGGAAGTTACCAATTCCAGCAGTGAGACATATGGAAATGCCCACCTGTTTCCTTTCCTTCATTTTTTATATTTATTAATGCCAGACGCTACTGTGATGAGTCCTCATTTTGCACGCAAATCAATTTTTGGAAATAAAAATGTTCCCTTTTCTACCACTAGTCACTTAAATCATGGCACAGACAGTCATCTTTTCTCTTCATTGCCAGGTTTTTTTTTTCAGGAGCTTAGCTGCTGCACAAGTCGCCTGTTTATATAGCATTTGCAGTATTTACAGGGTGGCCTAGCGGTCAGGGCTCACAGTGTGTTGGTAAGCGCTGGCCTTGGCAAAGTGTCCAGGAGGAAGAACCCATATCGGCCCCCGAGGTGTTGCTCTGTAGTTGAACCAGTGCCCTGGCCTCTCTGAGTGAGAGCAACTGTAAAGAATATTCCCAACAGGGATCAATGAAGTATCACTTTTACAGTAGTGTTTCATTAAGTATTTTGGTATGGACCACCAGTGAGGGCCAGAGTCCAAATGCAGACTGGGAAATGATGAAACTTCACTCAAGGCTCATCGGTTTCCCTTTCTCCCTCCATCAGAGGAGGTGGTCCTTGCTTTTTCTGTATTCTCTCTTTGATCCCCCTCTCTCTTCTTTCCTACGATTCATCCTCCTGGCGCAGACAAAGCCTATCCTTCCAACAAACGCAGCCGCTGCCATTCAGGGCCAAGCGTCAGGCTGTTGTGGAAAAGAGACAACATGAGAGGAGCAGGGAAGCACAGAGGAAGAGAGAAGAGAGAAGAGAGAAGAGAAGAGAAGAGAAGAGAAGAGAAGAGAAGAGAAGAGAAGAGAAGAGAAGAGAAGAGAAGAGAAGAGAAGAGAAGAGAAGAGAAGAGAAGAGGATGCAGTTTCACCCACCCCGGAGGTCCCCAGCAGCCCCCGGCTCTCAGTACCGTACCTCCAGAAGGCCTTATTCAGAGACTCACCTAATGAACACTCCTGCCCTCATTCAGCCCCACAATGGAGTCCTCCACTGCCATTGAGCCTGCTCACAATGGAGAACATCGCTCCAATTAAACCCCAGAGACAATAAGCTGGGGTAGGTGAAGGGGTGGAGGTGTGTGTGTAATATGTGTGCGTATGAGGGGTCGAGCTGGGGGTTAGCAGGGTAATGAACAGGCCCAAACCAGCGGATCTCTTCGGAGGTCCACTGAAGTGCTGTTGCCTCTGATGTGCTATTTGGATCAGTAAGAAGCAATTAGGTGCCCATTCCCAGCACATCCCAAGCCCTTATCCTCCCCCAGGCACATCTAGTGTGTGTGTGTGTGTGTGTGTGTGTGTGTGTGTGTGTGTGTTTGAAGGACAAATAGGAAAGAAAAGCGAAAGGTGATGACAGAGTAGAGCCATGAGCAAGGCTTGGCCACCAGAGCAGAGGAATCATGAATAGACAGATGACTTGACCAGACTTGATCTCTTTAAAATGAATTAAATGTCAAATAAATGTTTCAGTCTTGGGGTGATTTATGTTAATATGTCAAACAGTTTTTTGGATTTCAAATAATTGTTTTTGTCTCTTCATCACATGTAAGATTTTTTTTTTAAGAAATGTGACAATTCTATGAATTAGGTCACTTTGAAGCACAACTGGCCCCAGAGGCAACAGTTCACATGTGTTGTGAAAGTCTAAACACATTTCATCACAGCCAGTGAACAGACAGAAGAGGACAAGTAATGAAGAAAGAAAGAGCTGGTGATCTGAGGAAGAGAAGGAGAAGGGGGAAGAAAATGGGGAAAAATGCTTTTAAATAACAAATATGAGCAGTGATGAAAAAAACCCACATTGGTTTGGATGTAAAGTTGTGTTTAGGGACGTGCTAAGGAGAAGGAGAAACAAAGCACAAAACCACAGACAAAAAAAGTGCCTTGTGCAAAGGGGGTGAGAGGCTTCCATAAATGTTGTATGTCTAATTATTGACATTGATGCTCAAAATACAGAGTCTGCAGAGACATGACATTTGAAGGAGGCAGAGGCAGGCAGGAAAGCCAACAAAGGGCAGAACAAAGGCAAGATCTGGGCCATGATAATGCAGCTCAGTGCAGATCACACTCATGAATATGGCAGCGGTGGTAGTAAAGGTGTTAGCAGTTGTGTGTGGTGCATGCATATACTGTGTCTTGCACGTGTTTGTATGTGGTTGTATTTATGCATGTCCTCACACATCTGCTTCATTGCATGTGCATATATATCAGGCGCACTGGTGTCAAGGCATTTTTGAGTCTTGATCTGCCTGTGCTGGCTCCCACTGGGGCTGAAAAGTCAATCATCTAGTCTGTCAGGGGAGCGGGACACACTCGCTGCCCAGGGATCAATGCCATTCACCCCTGGGACTCTTGCTTAGTCAGTGGGGGCATCCAGAGCCATGCAAAGCTCCTTAAATCCCTCATACTGCTCTGACAGCTGACTGCAGGGGACAGTTCTTTGTGTGTATGTGTGTGCATGTGTTTCTGTGTTTGTGTGTGTGTGTGTGTGTGTGTGTGTGTGCAGGTGTCCTTTTGCACTTTTGATGAGGCAAAACACATTAAGTGCAGTGTAACTGTCTTAATTTGCATCTGAATTTACGTGAGTGAAAACAGCGTGTGTGTGTGTGTGTGTGTGTGTGTGTGTGTGTGTGTGTGTGTGTGTGTGAGTGCATGTTTAAGCATGCGTTGCGTGTGTATTTTTTAGTGTATTGGTCGATTGATTGGTGTGCATCTGTTTAGGTTGCACTTCTGTGTTTCTACATTAGATTTCTTTACGATTTTACAGCATGAATTGGTTTCCAGAACAGGATTGTGACCAACCATAGAACAAAAGGCATTTAGTAAAGAGATAAGTGCTTCAAATGCTTGACCTTGTTTGCTGTTATTTGATTCACTAGTAGAAACATTCAGCTTTACATTGGATTTCTACATGAAAATCTCATTTCTCAGAAAGAAGACTAAATAGCTTTGTTTCTCTGTATGCATAGCCTCCCTTCAAGCTGTTCACATGCAACAGCCTCCATTCTCTCCTGGGCAGTTTTTGTAGGGGCTAGCCTTGCTTTGTTCAGGATCTCATCTGCCCCCAATTTACTCTCCCGGTGACCTTCCAACCCTGACCTGTCAGTGCAGCGTTCCTTTCTTTATTACTGAAAGCCATATTGTTTTCAAATGAAAAAGGACATAAATACTCACTAATATTCTAGAGTCTCACTCAAGTGGAACACAGAGTTGTAGTAAATCAAAGGCCAAGAAGAGGAGTCCCACCACTGTGTCCATGCTGGGTGTGTGTGTGAGCTTTCCATTTGTGCATAAGAGTGTGTTTTTGTTTGACTGACCAAGTGTGCACGTCTCCACTGAGTGTGGGAGGTTGCTCCGTCTCTCTCTTTTTTGTTTCTTAATCTCCACACAGGTCCGTCCTCTTCCTCGCTGGTGTTGCCACAGACCTCGCTCTCTCTTCCTCTCTGGTTCCTGTGGCCTCCCAGGGCTTCCTCTAGCTGTCAAGACATAGGACTGCTGGGGGACTGGGGCGATGCTGGTGGGGGTGGAGGTTTGGAGGAGTAGGGTGGGTATCATGTTCTCTCTCTCTCTCCTACTACAGATTTATGGGGGCTCAGTCCTTCTCTAAATATTTGCCTTTCCCCCTGTACTGTGGGAGATTGATGGCCTTTGATGTGTGGGGGAAGGGGGGGAGGGGAGGGTGATGGAGGGTGGAGGTGCAGAGGCTCAGGGTGTTGGGATGGAGGACGGGAGGAGTGTATGGATAGGTAAAGACCAGGTTTAGGGCCACGAAGGGGCCCACAGGTTCTGGTGTACAATATATAGTTGCTACAGTTGAGATGTGAGTCATTGCTTTACATGTCTAAAATGTTAAGGTTAGTGGCTTCATTTATATCAGTTTACTCCCCCATAATAGATCCATATAAACATGGTTTATACATCTTTACAGTCTAGTACGCGGTGAAACCAATGAACCGATGATTTTAACATAAATGTTTTGGAGTAATGGAACAAGGTCTGCCAATTACCTGTTCCGCAGAGGATTATGCTGGAAAAAACTGAGCGGAGCTGCTAATAATAATCCTATCCAGAGTCAATCACGAGTTACAAAAACATCTGCTATGAAGCTAACTCTCAATCTCTCAGAATCTCCTTTGTAAATAATTGGTTTCAGATTCCCCAAATCTATTTCCAGATCCAGAAAATGTTGCATCATCTGGAGTTAAATTTGTCGACGTCTGTTTGCTTTTTGCTTTTTGCCCTTGCTTTCACTCCCCCAAAGCTAATTGCACACTCCCCACAACGAAGGCCAACTTATCCCAGACAATGATGTTTATGTATATGTAATTGTCGTAACTGCGCAGCATAACGGCCCCTTTCTCTCTGTCTTGTTGTCTAATCAATCCAAATAAATCTTATGTGGACATGCAGCCAAAGTAGTAACTGCACTGTGAGAGCAAATAATTGCTTTGGTTATTACTGCTGAAAGGAACATAAACAAGTAATTTCAGCTATCATGGCGGTGGTGACACAAACTTTCTTTCGCTCGCTTGGTTGCTTCCCTCCCCCTCCCGCACATCTCCACTCCCACACCCACCATGACACACACATACACACACACAGATATATTTCTATCACTTCAGAGGACATTACACTGACTTACATTCATTTCCTGAAGACTTATCCTGACCCCAACCATAACCACTGCATGCTAACCATAACCCTTACCCTAACCTTAACATAACCCTAAACTTACCTTAACTTTAAACTAAGTCTTCACCCTAAAATTAATGATTTACATTAAGGGGACTTACTTTTTGTTCCCATAAGGGAGGCGAGTGTAAACAGATTTACGTCCTCACAACATGAGGAATACCTGGTCAACACACACACACACACACACACACACACACACACACACACACACACACACACACACACACACACACACACATACACACACATACACACACACACACACACACACACAATCCACCCACTCCACCCTGCACATCTCCTCTTCTACTTTTCCCAGTTAACAGCTCAGTGTCAGGGGGTAAGTACTGGGGCCCTACCTCTGCACCCCACTGAGTGGAAGAGCTTCCACCTCACACACAGACACGTATACATACACACACACGCACACACACAAACATACACACACACATACATTTACACTCAAATGTTCATACAAACTAGCTCAATCATATATGCATACATGCAGATGTGCAGTAATAAACACATTCAGACAAAGATAGAAAACACAAAATCCATGTACATACTGTACATTGACAGGCTTTCTAACATACATACACACACACACACACACACACACACAGAAACACACACGCACACACACACATACATACATACACTCAGTTCACCTCTGGTTCCTATTTACCTCCCTCCTCCCCAGGCAGCCATTGCTCCAAAGCAGCGTTGTGTTAGTGACACGGAAGGGAAAGGGGAGGAACAGAGAGGTCATTCGGATGACTAATGGTAGAATTCTCAGGAAACTCCGGGAACATTCTTCCTCAAATTATGCTATTAGCTGCTTGGGGGAGCAGAGAGAGACAGAATAGCGGAGACAGAAGGAAAGAGAGAGAGAGAGAGAGAGAGAGAGAGAGAGAGAGAGAGATGGAGGCAGGGAAAAAAACTGGCGTGGATAGTGTGTGGGGGGGTAGGAGGAGGTTGCAGGCCTTAAAACAACAGAAACAGAAAGAGAAAGGAACTTGTAGCCGTTTGGCCTCCTGTTCTTCAGCAGAATGCGGTGCAGTGGCATTTACACGTTCGCAGTGATTTATTGGCGTTGGCGTCCCCCCTCTGTCTCTGTCAATACAGGCCTCTCAGAGCCAGGAAAAGGACCTAAGCCCAAGCAGACAGTGGGCCTGAACTATTCTCCCTCTCCCCCTGCACCTGTTCCCTTGGCGGGGGAAACGAGAGCCTGTAATTATGTGTGAAAGGGGCTCTGCTGGATAGCCGGTGTGATAGCGTCAATCCGCTAATGTTTTGTATGAGGGCACTATATGATCCCAAGAGCACAAGAGGGCGAGCTCTTTGAGGATTTGTTTCAATATTGTGTCACACAGCAGGCATTTACATGTGTTTAGTTTCTGGTGTATTGTGTGTGCATTATTGTCCTGGATGTAATTCTCTTGGTTTACATTTTTGATGTGTGGTACATATAGGAACTGGACTACCTTCTGTGCTTGCAGTAGCAGACTAGTTGCTACGGTGGTCTGTGCTCGGGGTACAACAGTGGTAGACCACGATGTGGTTGGAAGGCAGATATAACTGCCCAGGGAGGTAAAAGGGTGTGTTCATCTTTTATCCTCACTGGCTCGCTTGTACACTTCTCTCCCATATAATATCAGAAACTCTTTGCTATTCACTGTAGTAGTGGTTCCAATAGAGCCACCAAAACTAGGTGCTGCTGACAGTTACAACATATTTCCACGACCATGTAGCATTCTTCACTGCACTACCATAAAATTAATTTTCACCATATTATGTGATTTCATACCTGTGCCGTATCAGGCAATAACTGAGGGAAATGGCTCGTGTACTGTTATTGTTTGAATTCCAGGCCACTGTGGCCTGGATTTTACCTTTTACTGATGTTCAAAAATCGCCTGGTTTGTAACTTTTAATAGAATAAAATCATATAAAAATACTGTACAATACAATTTTGTTTCTTTGTTCCATTGTACCACATGTCAAGTAAAAGATAGCTCTAAAAATACATCCCTCTTGCCAGATAAAAAAAAAAACCCTCAAAATAGGACAATTCTGTGAAATCCTGGATTATGTTCAATGACAATATTGTTCCTGTCCAATGCCAAAATTCTCTCTTTCTGCAGATCTGTGTATGGCAACTACAGTACGGTTAAGGTTAGGTAAACATTGCAGTTATGATTAATATAAACGCAAGTGTTAATTGCAGGTCTGTGATGGAGTGCCAACACTAGTCTCCTTCATGAAAGTAAAATGTGCTACATGCACATCCACCGTGACCTTTGCCTTACTACATACAGTATAGAGCACTGAATATGGACATATAATTCTTAGAATACAAAAAGCTTCTACAGATTTTCAGTATAATACTGCATTCAAATTTTGTGATATTGACATGAATGTTAAAGTAACCTGAATCACTCAAAACATTCAATATTTTCTCCACTGAAAATATTAAATTATTACCGTAGAAGCAAATGCAAATCTGCATCCAGCATTGCTAGATAATTTAATAACAGAGATAATCTATGTAAAATTTCTAGCTGTAATGCTGGTTTTTACTTCTGCATCAGGTTTCCCAGCCTAAGTGTGACTTAAGTTGAAAATGGCTGCAGTGGGAATAAGGTCAATTATTAAATATCAATCCCTGTCCGCCAGGTAGCAGCCTCTACATTCAGTGGTTTGAGGTATTCTGTGATTACCGTAGAAGTTTTGATGTCTGTGTCTACGGGGAAAATAAATCCCACCTCAGCTGCCATGAAGAACGCAGGAGAAGGCAAACAGGAGGAAAAGGAAGAACTTAAGTGTATGTAGCAACTGGGAAAAGACTGTATTTTCTCACTCATCCATGAGAGAGACAGGGAGACAGAAAAGGTTATTTCAGTTTTGCCAGGAAATGTGTCTGTATTGTATATATGCCTGCATGTGTGTGTACGTGAGTGTCTTGACAGCAGTCAGCTCATACAGGAAACCACAGAAAGCTAACATTTATCTCCATAAAATGAGGGAAAGGTTTTGCTCCACCTGCCTGATACAGAGAAAATAACAAAGCACGGCGGTCAGACAAAATAACCAACGATTTCTACAGCCACCACTAACTTTATAAACCATCTGACCCCATGTGTATGTGTGTGTGTGTATGTGAGAGTGGAGCGACACTGTGTGAGTCACAGCAAGGCTGCAGGTGATTGGTCAGGAAGTGGTCATGTTATTATCTCTAATTGAGGGGTAATTGTAGAGCTGAGTGTACCGTACTGTATGTGTGAGTGTGTATGTGTGTGTGTGAGTGTATGTGTATCTTTCTATGTGTCTGTGTTTGTGTTTAGGTGTATGCAGAGTGGAAAATTACATCTAGAGTTTAGGCTTGCTGTGATTAAAAACAAAACAGAGTAAACATTGGGCTTCAGTGGGCAGCAGTGGGAATAGCTGGGTGATCTGTATCCTGTGTGTGTGAGCGTGTGTGTGTATGTGTGTGTGTGTGTGTGCGTGTGTGATAATGTGCCTCTATTGTCAGCCTGACTGTGATGAAAACAGTCCTTACACAGGCAGCCAACTCACCTACTGAAGCAGCCAACTGTCATGGGTCTTTAAACCAGTTATTATTCTAACAGATTTTCAGATGTATTATTAAATCTCAAAGTCTATTGGCAGATAATAATGTAAAAAGCACATAGTTAAATTGAGTTTGCCACTGATTTAAAGGAAGAGACTACCCTGAAATATTTTAATACTGTCAAAACTGGTGCATTATTCTTATTTCTGCTATTTATTGGTCAGACATTATAAATTTACAGTAAATGTCCAGTCACTTAGAATTAAAGGATCAGTTCATTAAAACTGAAAAAGAGATTTTCATTTTTCAACTGACTATTCAGAATTTAAGTGCAGAGGTCCTGAGATCAGTTGAGAGAGCCATGTCTGTAATATATATCAATGTCCAAATTATTCTGGATTATTTACATTTCAGAAGCAGAAGATGAGGAAGTTTTGGAGAAGTCGGTACAGCCTATAGTACCCTATAATAAAGAAAATACACAATACACAAAACAGAAAATATATTGAAAACCCCAAATCAGTAATCAGGTGACCAGTGTCTTCACATTGCATCCTTAGGATTGTTTAGCCTGATAAAACACCTGATAAAAATAATTAAATAATACTGAGGAATGATCGTGGTTTCGGTTACAGATGGGAAAAGCCTGTGCAACTTTTCCAAAATATTTAACTAAGACAATGATCTTTTTTGACATTATCCCAGTAATATTGCTTATATGTAACCATAGAAACATTAATCACACTTTAGTTGCCAGATATTGTAGGGAAAACAAATGAAATATGATGACAGTTAACCTTTTGCAGATATGTTCAGTATGAACTTTTTGAACAGTTCAAACAGTGAAGATTTTCAAACCCACAGGAAATATTTTCTCACATCACATCCTTTTTCCTTCTTCTTCATGCTCACTTTCAGGTGTATCTCTACAGTGAAACTCTCAAGAATCTTTTAAAAATAGACAATTTGGTTGTGAATCATCAGTATTTGTGTGTTTTTTTCTCCATTTTTTCCCATTGTGTAAATCTCAAAACATTAACATAGTAGATCTCTCTTCTCTTGTGTTTCTGTTGTTCTCTTTATCCTCCTCCCTCATTATATGGCAGAGTTCTTCTCACACTGTCCCCCCTCGTCCGACTTCCCATCATCCTTCCCTTCTTGCCTTCCACTCATTTCAACCCCCCAACCCCGCCCCCTCTCCAGATAGCTGTCTGTTCTCACCTACTCTGATCAGGGATCTAATTGAGGGCAATCATTCAGATAAAAAGCCCCCTACAATGATGCTGCTGTGTTTGTGTACATACCTGTTTCTGTGTGTCTACATATGTCTGTGGGTGAGAAAAAAAGGTGGGGGTGGGAGGTCCTCTCTGCTTCTACCCCCGTCCAACCCCACCACCTCCTCTCCTCTCTCGCTCTCTCCACCACCATTAAAATGCCATGCAGCTCTCTCGACCCGTCTACCCTGCTATCCCCCCAACGAGCCTTTGTGTGGCGCAGAGAAGAGGTACTGAGACCAGGGGAGAGAGAGAGAGAGAGAGAGAGAGAGATGAAAAAGAGGCAGGCCAGCTCCCGTTGTTGACTGGTACTATTGTCTCGGACCTCTGGGAGCACCTCCTTAACATCAGGAGATCCGAGGTGCTTCCAAAAGCGCTCCACTTTTCACTCCTCTATCCTCTCCTCTTAGCCTCCCCCAACCATGCCCGCACTCTGACCCCACACTGATTCCAGCGCATATTGACGACTTGCCATTTCCATTGCTTCCCAGGCATTACCCAGTCATATTTAGCTGTTTTTGAGTTGTAATTTTATCCCGACTCAGTCTTTCTCTTTACATTTACTTTAATTGATGATTTCCTACATGTTGCTCTCAATAAAACGGGTTACAGGAGTGTGTATTGCATTCTGTTCAATTGAGGCTACTACTGGCAGCAAAACAGGTATTTCTGCCTCTTCTACAATGGATTTGTCCCTGTATGAATGTTGAATTTTGGTACTAAGTCTATTAAAGATGCCATTTCCAACAATTATCCTGCAACAAATTCCACTTTGCCTGTGCACGAACTGTTACATTACCTACAGTTGGCCAATCGTCTTCTGAAAAATGAAAAGTAGATGCAATGCATGACATGCAATACAACAGCTAATAAACAGCTTTTATTTGTGTTGTAGGTCGATTTTTTTCAATTAAAGCATGCACCCATTAGCGTTAGACACCCACAGAAGTCTGCCACAATGACACCGTGCACCCATAAAATATGCGCAGTGATTGCAAAGCCCTCCATGTGAAGAGCACCCCACCATCCCCTCTCTCTCTGTCTCTCTCTCCATTCACCCAGTAAGAGCCAGTGTTGGTGTCATTGTAGTGTGACTGGTGGTGTGATCCCACCAGAGCAGGGGGACATGGTGGTGGTGGTGGGGTTTGGAGAGGGTAGAGGTGGGGGTGCTCGGAGGGTAATAGGGTGGGAAGGGCTGCTGTCGAGTGATCCAACCCCACTTGGCACCACTGTGCTCCCCATAGTGTCCATATCCCACTCAGGGTTCTTCGCGTTCTTCTGGCGCTCCTTCATGATCCGTTTTCAATTTTATTCAATATGTTTTATTGGAATGAGATCATTATGACATCTCTCACAAGGAGGTATGGATTAGTGACCATAATAATAAACTTTACTTTTGTACAATGATTAATATAAGCTATTATCTGTAATGTAAATATCACTTTGTAGTTCAAGATTGGACTGGTATCAAAATTCTAGCTATAATTATATTTTAATTCAACACCTGTGTTCAGAGACATCTTCCTTTTATCTTCATTAAAAATCTTTCACCTTCTGTTCCACTAACAGTAACTCCCACTTCTCTTTTCATTTCTCTAAACTTCCTGACGATGTTTAGTCCCTCTCAGAGGGATTGCGGCATTCCCCCACAATTCTCTCCTCACAGCCCCTGGTATTTTTGTCATGGCTGTGAGTTTAAAGGTCATCTTGTGACCCTGGATCCTCTGAGTTTGTGTCTTCCTGTGCTCCATCAGACCTCTTTTTCTGGCACTGTGAAGTTACTCCCCGGTGACTACTACGTTCACTTTATTTTGTGTGTTTGTGTGCGCCCCCCAAGTCATGCGAAAAGTGAGAAAGACAGGCAGTGAGAAAAATGGGAAATGAAAAGGAGGAATGCACAGCAATCTGAGGGCCACTTTGGGAGCCTTACTCTGCATTTACTTACATTATAGTTGGCAAATGTAAGTGCCCCTAAGTAGAGCTGAATGAAATTTGTGCACTGACCCTAATGTGATTTGGAGCTTTGGCTTGTATGTGCGTTCTGTGGGTGGCTACTGGTTTTAAGTGTGTGTGTGTGTTTGGCACTGTGGGCTGTTGAGCAATCCTGCCAGAAGACCCCTCTCCAGTATCAATTAAAGTCACCAGCTCACTCCACTTGCTGCTGTCACCCAGGTTTACCCAGCTCTCTGCTGCAGCCAACACACTAGAAGGGAAAACATTAACATAAGTAAGCCCTCTACTGACAACTCTCTCCCTCTCTATTTCTCTCTCTTCTCATATTGTCCTCTTTTCCACATTCTCTCTTTGCCTTTTTCTCTTTTGCACTCTCTCCCTTGTTCTTTGTCTCCTCTCTCTGACTCTCCATCCTTCTCTCTCTGTCTCTCAGGCAGGGAAAACATCATTGTCATGGAGAGAAGGATGACAACAATGAAGCGGCTGCAAATCACACTGATTGTTAGTGCTGGACCCGGTGGATGGGGAGAGGGCTAATGTAATTGTCCAGGCCCTTGTCACTGTTGATACAGGCTCTTCAGAAGGCGGGGTGATTTAGCTAAAAGCTATCTCTAGGCCAAGTAATTAGACACACCATTCACAGTGGCATTAGCACGGGCTGCTGCCACTGTGTCGCTCGCACTGTGTGTGGATACACACACAAACGAACACATCTCGCTAAGGCTTTATCACGCCACTCTGGGTGTTATTCAAACCATTAGCAGGGAGCATGTTGTTCCATGGAGGGAACAAGTGTGTGTGAATTTGTGTGTGTGTTCGTATGTGTGAGAGAAATTCATGTGCTTGTGTGCTTGCATGTGTTTGCCTTCATGTATCATCACTATCGTCTGTTTCTGCCAGCTGACACGGGCTGTCTAAGATCGAGTTGAGGTAGTGCAACACACTTGACTTCCCTAAAGCATCCAGTGTTCCCCATCTCCCACTGTGACTCCATGCTCTCCCATTAAATCAATTAAACCAATCCAACACTCAGCTCAAAACAGACAGGGCAGAGTAGAGCAGGCACTGTGCCCCTCTGTTCAACATGTACTTCAGTGGCATTCTAACCTAAAACCCATGGGAATTGGACTGAAGTGCGTTGGATTGTTTAGCTATACTCACTCCAGGATAATGCCTTCTGTAGAGGTCCGTTTACATTCGAGGCCTTGAGATGAATAACAATATGTCCATTCTGATTTCTATTTTTTCTTTTTTTTTTAAACAATTGTATGGTCAATTCAGATTATTTGGAGCATGAATGATGTAATATATACCACCCAAGTCTTATATTGTCCATGACTATGAGTCTAGTGCATATACAAATGCACCCATCTTCAGATTGTTGATTTTTTTCGTGAAAATACTGACTGACACTTTATAAGGGAAATGGATAGAGCTTTAGCAAAAGTGAAAAAGTAGTAGCAAGGCAATGAAGCGGCAAGAAAGGCAAATAAGGGAAAACACTAGCACACATTTATTCTGTGAAAATCCTCCAGGACAGCACTCCAATTAAATAATTTGCTCATATAAGGACATCTCGGGCAGAAGCTCTTCCTCAGCTTGCAAACTGGCAACAGGAGGGCTGTAGAGTCCTGCTGATTATTCGGAGCCTGTGTTATTGAGGATTCATAGTAGCACCCATCTATAATATCATTATCATTTTCACATTCATTCCCTGCTTTGAACCACTACCTCTAGTTGTAAAAAGTAACTAAGCACAGAGTCTTGTAGTGTACTTAACGGAATAGTTTGGAAAAAATTGGAAACTCAAAGAAGTTGCATGTCTGGCACATAACCCCCTGCCTTCTGTACAACCAATATTTCTTTACACATCATTTTTTGTTCAGGTTATACAAATTAGATATACCGGGTTAATTAGTGAGCCTCAGAGTGGCTGGTAGGCAGATTTTGTTACCTTTGGACAGAGCTGGGATAGCTGTCTAGTGTTGCTAGCTTCACATACGGACATGAGAGTGATATCCAACTTTTCATGTATCAGCAAGAAAGCAAATTATGTTTTTCCCAAAACATCAATAAAAATTCCTTAAAGTGCAATTTTTAGTTGCTTGTACTTTACACAAGTTAAATATAATACTGCTTAATACTTCTTCTCTGAAACATTTTAGAGAGAATGACTGAACTTTTTACTCCACTGCATTTATTTGGCAAATATAGTTACTTTGTGGATTATGACTTCAAATAATGATGAGCTAATTCAATTTCATGCAGTTTGTAAAGTAGTTCAAGTTAGCTAGTAATTAGCTGGACTTCCACTAAAGTAAAAGTTTAAATCCATCAGTTTTAATTTTAATGCTGTATTGGGTCTAAATACTTCTTTCATCACTGACAACTACACAGCCAAATCTAAACATGTATTTTTCACTGATGTCAACCTGGTAAGACTTTCACATATTTGGCTGTTTCAGGTGTCAGCAAACAGTAAAACAGTGACAATCACTTTGTAATACAAACAGCCATAAAAGAAGACTGGCAGCATTGCTGGTGAGTTAGCTTTACCCTGCAAGCATCCGGATGGCCTGAGGGAGGTTTGTGTTAAGTTAAGGCCAAGTGGAAAGCACTAAAACTCCCTCCTAAAAAAATCATTCCCTCTCTCTCGCCCTCCACCTCTATTTTCCACTGTTCACCCCTCTATCCTCTCTCCCCACCTCTCCTTCTGCTCTGTTCCCTCTTTATGGGGACACCGGACTCCCTGACAGTTTGTTTTAAATTTGACCGTGCAGATGTTTCTCTGGGTGACTGACTTTTATAGTTTAGAAAAGATTATATCAGCTTTCCTTAAGATTGTGTTACTGTATTTAAAAATGACTGGAGATCGAATAGGAGGGGGTGGGGTGGGTGAATGGTGGAAGGGGTAGGGGGGGACAGATGGAGAGAGATGGAGGCTGGGTAAAGGGGATTTGTGTAGCGAGAAAGGGAGGGGAGGAGAAGGGGTTTGTAGGTCTCTAAATCCTGGGTGTCCCTCTTGCTCTCAACAGCGCAGACTGGACAGGGAATTTCTGTGGAGCAGGGAGGATGGAGGATAAAGAAAAACGAGGAGGGGGGAGATGGGGATCAGGGGAAGGAGGTTAGAGTTCACAGCAGCCAGGTTTGGCTTATTGCATTAGACACAGATTCTTTCTAATTTCAAAGGACAACACCAGCGTCAAATTTGAGGATATTAGTTTTTGATAGGCAGCTGGGGCAAAGCACACAGTACAGGGGCGGGCGAGAAGGATAGGGTGAGTCCTGCTTTTTCCCATTATAGGCCACATATCCAGACAGTCACTCCTCTTTATAAAACTGTCTGTCTTTTTCTTTCTCTCTATATAAACACTTTACCTTTTTTTTGTGGCAACAAGTAAAGTCAACTGTAGGGTCTATTAGGAAGGTAAAGATATAATATTTTGTAGATGATTCTAAGCTTGACTGGGAAAAAGCGAGCAACTGTTGTCTATTGAGTTGTGTGAAGACTTGAGCAGCAAAACAGTTTTAGTTGTAATACTTAAGCTGTAATTTAAATGTTTCACAATGTAGTTTAAAGGCAGCAAGTGTAGCCAGGAAAAGCTAGTGAAACTACGCTACAGTAGGCCCAAATACGCTACTGGAAAACAGGCTAAACTTTCTCTAATGGCCTTGCAGAAGGAGGCAGGGGTAGAAAAAAGAAGAAAAGTTAAAGGGTAGCGAGGCAGACAAGCGTAAATAAAACAATGCATATCATTTATCTGTAATCTTTATATCAGAGTCTTTTCCTTCCGTATCGGTGTCAGGACGAATCAATTAGGTCATTCATCCACATTCTTACAAAGGGAAAAACGCATCAGCAGCAACTTCTAATGTTTCCTTATGAAAATATGCAAAAAAGAAACAGTAACTATAATTGAAAGATTAAAGAAATGGAAAGCGGCCATCAAGTCTGGCTTGCACTGTAGGTCCAAGCGAATTTAATGAGAGATGAAGAAAGGGTGATGTGGAGGTTTTCTTCACAGGTTCGGCCTGTTTGTTTAACAGGGAGCTTGGGTTACGTTCATTAAACCACGGGCTGCTGCTCCACTGTAAGGCTGTAATGCACACGTTATCAAGACTGCGTGGCAGGAACAGTTTTGTACTGCCTGAGTGCCGGCCTGGTCTACTGGCTGACTCTTTGCTTGCTGGTCGACTTGAATCTTGACTGATAATCTGATGAGCCAGCTGGCTGACTAAAAGATCAAAAGACAGGGCATGAGCAAAAATTTAATTTGTTATTTTGTTCAAGATCAAAAATAGCCTCTAAAAGACCTTAATCAGAATGAATGAGTAACACAGGACAACAATACTTCTCCAATGACAGTTCGGCAGCAGTACTGGCTGGGGTTGATTACAGTTAAGGTTAATTGTCCATCAGTTCCAATTTTAGTTCTGGTGCATGTAGCAGCATCAAAACAGATCTTAACATTGGCCCTATACTTACTTGCCTTATGAGAGGAAATTGGGCTTAGCGCTGGTAATTTTCTTGCTGCGGTGGCCCACCACTGCTGAGGAAGTACATAGGAAATGCTGAGGGACAAGACAGACACTACTCACTACGTTGTCTGTGGTGGACTGACTGGCTCCCTGACTGACTCTGCTGACTGGTGGGCAGTCTGACTAATCCATGTTGCTGAATCACCAGTGTCTCTTTTCTCTTTACTTGTAGGGTATGAGGGTGTAAGAGTGAGGATTATTTTCCACTGCGTGGGGCTGTGTAAGATTTATAAGTGCAGCTGGAGGTACTTTATGACACTTATGTCTAAAATACACAGACTGTGTGAAATCTGTAGGCCATGAAGCCTGTAACATCATGTCCTTTTTTGTTTAATTATAGGAGTCTGTAGATGTTGCTCCAAGTTGTCAAGCCAAACTAGAAAAATCACTCTTACAAATCAAATTTAGATGGTTAATGATTCTTCAATCAGTTGTCCCCCACTCAAAAATGTGTTTTTCTTCTCTTCTCAGTTGGATTTTGAGCTTCACTGTGTGCAGGATGATGTTTGTGCAGAACTTGACCCTACAAGGCTATTTTCACATTCATCTGCTGAAGGGGAAAATTGAAGGCGTGTCCTTACGGTCAGGATTTGTGACATCACAAATAGTTTCAAAGCCATTTGTGGTCCATTATGCAACTTAAACAAATGTGGTGTGGAAAATTGAAACCTCCAGTGCACAAACACTGAGAATGGACTTTTCAGTGAAGTAGGAAACATCTTCTGGATTTTTAATGACATTTTTAAATAACAATAAGAAATTATTATTCAAAACAAGTATTTTTATATCTTTAAATTAAACTCACTTACATTGAAAAGTGTGATCTTTCATGAGCTTTCTTTTTCAAGGTTGATTTACCTTCTGTTTTCAGATGCGGCGATATAAAGGTGCAACAACAATGGGCTATCTGATTTCTTTTTACACAACCAAAACCACCAAAGTAAGAAGAGCAGAAAGTGAAGATTGGTAGTTTGCAGTAATGTACACGTAGAACCCAACATGATTGTCTTGAAATAGATGAAAGGGCATCTCTGCCTTGAACTTTGAGTGCCTTCCATCTTTTTATCATCTCCTGTTCTGTTCACTCCTCCAGGCTACTCAGGGATAAGGAAGATGGCAGGGGAGACAAAGAGCCTGTACCTCCACCATCTCGCCTTCCCTTTGTAGCGCTCTCTCCATCACTGTTAGTCACACATGATTATGCCTTGTCGACTGCCGACCAAGTGTTGCTATTTGCCTGTAATAGCATGACAATCAGTGTCAATCTGTGCCGGGCTTCAAATATTGTTCACCATGTGCCCTTTGACTGTGTTTAACATATGGTTAACATACACAGATGTACTGTGCCTTCCTGTTTAGACATCTATTCAGCGTATGAGAAGATGCACTGTACAGTGTGTACATATAATGATATACATTTTTCCATATAAATACCTGCTTGGCACAATATTACAACCTACATCTAAAGGGTAAACAATTGACTGTCTGCTCTTTTTTTTTTACATCAGTTATGTTTCATTGGTGAATATGTGGTTTTGAATTGTTTTCATGATTGACACCAAAGATGAGAATAAGGGGTTAGGAAAGAAAAAGACTGATGGGGGAGGAGGTGATAGAGAAGAGAAAGGAGAAGAGATAAGGCAGTGAGGGATCAGCATTCATCTCCCTCAAGTGTTTCTGCTTCACCTTTAATCTATGGAAATGTATGGAGCAGATGAAGTATAATTGTAAGGTGGACTTTGACCATTAAAATCTCTCAAGTGCTAGTTGCAGGAGGGGCTAAAGAGAGACCCTGCAGTAATCACTATGGGTTCACTCCGCTGATGATGGGGAGGGAATTAATTTACCCTGGAGAAAAACAAATTAAGGCTCTACTCAGCACAGCGCTCCGTCACACAATAGCATATATAAATATTTTATCTTGGGCGATCCAGGTTAGCAAAGGTTTAGTACATCTCCATTTACACAAGGGCCCGCTCTCCACAATTTGGCCTCCGCTCCCCTCTCGGCTGTCCTCCTGATGACTGCCTGTTGTCCTCTCCTTCACCTCCCCTTATTCCTTCTTTCACTTTCTTCACCACCTCTCCATCTTCCGGTCATGTCTTTCTCTCTCAGTATGCCTCCTCCACTTGAACGCCCACTGTCTCTCGCATGCACTCTTCCTCCATCTCCTCCAGTTGCTAAATGCAAAAATCCAAATATTCTTTCTCAAGACCAACTTGCATGGCTCCGATGTCTTAATCCCTTCTGACACAGACATATCACTTGTTGACAGACAGTGTAGAATACACCGTGAAAAACAGGATTCAGCTGACACAGTTGAAAATGTCACAATGATTTATGGACCTATGTGTAAATCAAGTTTGGGGCTGCGCCGTATTATAGAAACGACTTACTTTTCCCATTCAAAGTAGAGCACCGATCCTGTTGGATATTTTGGATTGCTATAAATTTGCTCTGGCAAAATTATTGGGTTTGTTATTTTAGCTTCCTCTTTCACTTGCTTTCCAGTTTAACAATAAAACATTAGAGTGTGTCATACTATATTATAGGAAATAGAATAATATTGTAAAATAGCTTTCCACCGAATTGGACCTTACTTAGATTGCTGCTTGTAAAGAAATACCTTCAGTTATAGGTCCCCTGAATGCATCCACAGTTAGCAGTTAACCCACAGTTGGATAGGTGCAGTATTTATTCAATTAATAATAGTAACTACTTGAATGCTGTGTTTATGCTGAAATAAAATAATTTTTGTTTTTATTTGTAGATGTTAGCCCTGTAATAGAGCGGTCACTAATTCTAAGTCATGCATTCTGGCATATACAGGTACAAAAATGGATGGATCGACATTTGACAGTGCCAGTGTGGGGGTCAAAGTTTAGCCAATTTTTTTAATTTAACAGTGCTTCACTTTCTATGACCAGTGGTGGATGTAACTAAATACATTTAAGTAGGTTACTGTACCTATGGACACACTTACTTGTACTTTACTTTATGTGACATTTCATGCCACCTTATACTTCTATTGCACTACACTTCAGAGGGAAATATACTTTTTTTTTACTTGATTACGTTTATTTAATAGATATTGCTAGTGACTTTATGAATTAAGATTTTACATCGAAAAGATATGATGGCCTTGTAAAATATCATGAATTGTTACGGATTGAGCTACCGAACAGTGTGTAACATAATATTAAAAATGAGTTCCACTTTAAACAACTAGGCCTACCTAAAAGTCTACTTAAACAACAGAACATCAGTGATAATATAATATCAGTAGGGGAGAACAGGGTCAGTAGTCACATTTTTACTTTTATTTGAATCCCTCAAAAACCTGTATCCTTAATAGATTCCCTTTCATTGTGTAGTGGAAGCCTAAAGTGTCAGGTAGGAATGAAGGGACCTTACTCTCCTTAAGCTTATCCTGTTCAAAGGATGTTGACTGTCAAATAGGTCTTGTGCACTTCCCCATAACCATCCCCATCATAAGGTTGGTAGACACAAACTTTGGGGTTGGATGTCCCTATGTTATTTTAAAGGGAAAAAAATCAAAATGGAGGGAATATTAAAAATGAATTTGAAAAGTTTAATTTCATGTTGAATGTTCATGAATGTGACAACCAATCCCGAAGAGAATGTGATAAGCATCACCAACAGGGATCTTTTGCTACAGGCAAAGCTAACAACCACATGTTGTAGCATAGCTAAGAAAAAACTGAACTATAGCTCTTTCCTCATACTTTTTCATCAATTTAATTTTTATAATTTTATTTTTTATATAATTTATATGGCACCAAATCATAACAGAAGTTATCTCAGGGCACTTTTCACATAGGGCAGGTCTAGACTGTACTCTTTAATTTACAACCAAACATTCCCCCACGAGCAAGTGCTTGGCAACAGCAGCAAGGTAAAACTCCCCTTTAACAGGACGAAACCTCAAGCAGAACCAGGCTCTAGGCGGGCGACCGTCTCTCTACCCAAAATTGTTTGGTTGGGTAGAGAGAGAAAGATTTTTTTAATGGTAATAATTGTTTCATGATGAACCCATTCTGTAAAAGCCTAGAAAAAAAGGCCAAAGAGCTGGATATTTACATTTTGACATGAAAAACAATATAAGTCCTCTCACCTCAATGTCAAGAGACTTACTCCCGAAATGACCTTGTATGTGACCTCTGACCTCAATTCTGAAAGTTTCAGTATCAACATTTTTAACAGCGCCCTCTAGGCAGCGTCATCTAATGAATGTGATAACCAACCCAGTTCTCCCCTATGATTACCAATAATTATTCTATTTTAACTTAACTAACACTAACGTCACTAATGATTGCAGACCTTTTACTTGTATCTTACTGTGTGGTATTGCTAATTTTACTTAAATAGAGGATTTGATATTTTTTTCCCACGTCTGTCTGTGACAACCTCTCTTTGACTTAAAATGGTGTTGAAATGAGCGTCACGGGTGTTAATGTGCGGACGTCTTGTTGCTGTTGCTGCTGCTGCTGCTGTTGTTGTCAACAAAGTGAGGCAATTAGAGCAGCAGCAAGCCAGTAATGACTGCGGTGGCAGGGAGCGCACGAGGCCAGGGCGACACCCGGCGTGAGAAACAGCACGCGCCCCTGCTCTGTGTCCCACCTCGCAGCAACGAGGCTCGCGCTCTAATGAGAGGGATTTAATGGATTTATAGCGGTGGAGGATTCCTGTGTGTCCGCAGGCTCTTGGCTTCGCCGACTAGAAACGTCTGTAATAATTGGTGAGCCGCCTCCACATTAACACGAACCAAATAGAGAGAAAGAAAGAAAAAAACATCTCCTCTCTACTGCTTTCCCACGGCCATGATGAAAACAGGTAGCCTAGGCCAACACAGATGCTGCATGAACAGGCAAGGCAAGATTGTAGGAGTTACGTGAAAATTGGTGTGTGGAAATTTGTAGACGTGAAAATTCATAATGAAGGTCATTTTCTCCCACGTTGGTTTTTCAGGTTCTGTATCATAAAGTGAAGTTGGATACAGTATAAAGGTGGAAATGTCGGCAATGACAGACATTGGTGGCAGCATAAACATCTTGTTAACCACAGTCTTCATTAGCCGTCTGCACAGGCTGCTGTACAGGCAGGTGTGGGTTTAGTAAATAGCAAGCTAACATATAAAAATGTCTGAACTTTATTAATAGGCTATTTGGTGGAAAAGACACGGGTTAGCCTACATATATACTAGGTGCATATTATAACTGATTATACTGAGTATGAAATATCATTAGAGTGTATTTATGTTCTACATGGACACTTATTGTAAATAAATAAAGAAACAGATAAGGCCAAGGCCTTATGGAAAATTAAACACACCTTTGATATTGTGCTTTTAATTAAAATAAGGTACATTTTTATTTGTATTGGGGAATGTTTAATTTCTCACTGAAGGCCACACTGGCCTTTTTTATTATAGATTCAGCAGCACAGTTTGTGGCTTTGACTGGCTGGAATTCCTCTCTGATCCAGCCTTTTCAGACGTGGCTACTTACCAGCTGTCACTGAGTCATAGTGTCCTCTGCTCTGTTGATCAATAGGCCTAGTCTGCTAATTTATTGTTAATATGTCCATTGATCAGTTGTCCTCTGGGACCAGATAGAGAAACAGCACTTAAGCCTAGTGTTCAACTAAATCCTTGTATAACATCACATCATAAAGTAAAATTGCCACAGTGAGCCAAGTCATTAAGATGTAAATAACTGAATGAATGAATTAAAGCCTCATTAATCAAATATATTAGCACAAAATGTCTAATTATTTAACAGTTACTGGTAATTTAATACCATTGAAGACCGTTACTAATTTTTCCGATATTAAAAATTGTATATTTCATAATGATTGATTCTTTTTACATTTTTTGTGTTAATGTCAAGCTGGCATAAGATTTTATATTTCCACATTCATTCATAACAGATAACAAACACATCAACATTTATATCACATCTGTCCTGCCTCCCAAACCTCATCTGATTTTGATAGATTACATCAAAATGGAAACACACTAAACCATGAACACTTATTGAATTAACAAGTTAAATGCTCCTTTCCCTTCTACGTTTCCCACTCGCAGGCTAAGGAGAATTTCAGGACAAAAGAAACATTTAGTGTCTGCTTGTTTATTCCACTGCTCGCTCTGTATTTATTCAATCTTGTCACTCATCTTTTTTTTCTCCTCTCTCCACCTCGCTCTCCCCTGCGGCTTTCTCTCACACAGGCAGTGTGATGGCGCTGCAGCAGAAAGAGAAAGATCTGGGTGACCATCTGAAACCAATTATGGCTGCGCTGCAGCCACCCAGAAACTCAGTGACGGATGGGGATCTTGTATTTATAGCTGGGGTAATTGGCAACACTCAGACACACACGCACACACACATACACACACGCATAACACGCACAACACAGGGAAGTACAAAGAAATAGACACTTTTAAAAGTACACACATAAGGCACAGTTTGTGTTTACAGTCAGGGATAGACATCACATACACATAGACACACATGCTCTCTGTCACACACACACAACATACAGCAGAAAAGGTGCACACTTCCTTGGTGCATGTCTTGCTTGCAGTCAGAATGATGCAGCCTATGCATGAATCAAAGACCATTGTCATGGGAAGACAAATAAGGCTCAGAGATGGCCAGAGAGGCGTGTTTGTGTTTTCCATGGTCTAATCAGAGCTGATGTTTACAGCTGATACTGCAGTCAGGACAGAGGTTGTACATCTCAGCTATCTGTCTCGGCCTGTCAGCTCGTCAAACATGCATGTGAAAACATATACAAAACACATCTGCCTCTTGTTAAGCACCATAAATGGCTGCCATGTGGTCTGCTGATAAATAGGCCGGTCTATTTATTGGAGCACAACAAATTGGCTACAAACACTGACAAGAAATCGAAGAACTATAAATATTGCGACGTGATGAAATCTTTAAACGTTCTGCAGGTATTTTACAAGGGTTCCACTCCTTTCCTTTTTTATGAAGTTGGAGGTATTTCTTTTGACTGCTCTCTTCTTTCACACACCGCCTTGTTAAATAGGTAGGGGGACAATGGCACTCTCACACTGGGCAGGTCCGGGGCTGAGTGTGTGAGGAAGGCTTGGCCGCACTAAAGCTGAGCAGATCCGCCACTTGAGAACGATAAAGAGCCCTGTTACACCCGAACTCTCAGAGAGACGTAACCAGAAATTCCTGAATGAATCAGCAACAGACAAGCCCTAAACCCCGTGTAATTACATATTTGGAGTTTATCGGGGTTTATGCGAAAATGCACAAGTTTCCCTTCCCTGGTGGTCCTTAAACACATCCATATGTCCAGCATGTTTCCATTTCTGCTCCTCCCTCTGCTCTCTCTCCCCCCTCCTTTATCTTCCACCTCCTATTTTCCCTCCATGAAAAATGGCTGCAGTGTACAGATGGGTGATATGACCCGTTGGAGTGGTGTTTTCCTATTGTTAAGTTGTTGTTGACTCTCTAGACTCACAGTGTGACAGAACCAGTTTGGTGTTTTGGAGTGCGTCGAGGCCATCAGCACCGGGCCAGAGCTCTTGGTGGAACTGTGTGCAAACAGAGGAAGCCGCAGCCTGTCCACATCGCACAGACGGGAACACACACACAAATCTGGGGAGGCCTTTCTATCGTGTGTGGGCCGTTTTTTTTTTTTTTTCTTCATTTCTTTTCCTCCCTGTCTGCCTGTCTCTCTCTCTTTCTCTCTCTCTCCTTCTCCCTGCTTGAGAAAACTGATCTGTTTTAAAACACGTGCTAAATATTACCATATTTACATTTTCCTGTTTCAAGAAGGCAGCAAAGGGGGAGTGTGTGGTGTGGATTTTTCTTGTCTTTTTTTTTTTTTTCACTGGGAAGGTCTCCGTCCGGGGTTAGGCTCTGTTTGAAACTTTAAACCTTTTTCATGCTTATTTGTTTTATGATTCTGCAGGGCACTGTGTTTACACTAAGAGTGCAACATCTGGATTAGATAATTTGTTGGGAATTAACCGAGCCCGAATGCTTATCGACCCCATCTGATTACATCTGTTTGATGTTTGGTGCTTTTTTTTCAGCGTTCATTATTTTTCAGCGGGCTCAGCCGGTATTCGGTTTTTGCTGTACATTTTTGTTTGATATGTTTTCAGACAAATGGAGGATTAACACTGCACAGCATTAACCTTTCCTCTAATCACTGGCAGCAGCAGCAGGCCCTCCATGCACTGTCACATCTCTCCAGTCGCAGTAATGCTGGCCTTTCCATAATGGCTTATTCCCAATTAAATCTCAACGGGAATGTTTGACTTTCCAGTGATGCAAGAGCTGACTGGAGCTGAGTGGACATGTCAGCAACAATGGCTGCCATGGTTGCACCCAGCATTAAGAGGACACATTAACTGATTACATCTTCTTCTTCCTCACAAAAGGATGCCAAGGATGTTAATACCATGTAAAAGGCAAAAATCAATAGTTAAAGTTAATCAATTATTAATTATTCATTTATCTAATCTCTACTCTTTGGAATATTACAATTAATACAAAGAATTGGTGACTCATAATAAATGAAGATCTATCAGTAATGCTTGATGTCAGGATTTTGTTAGCCCATGTTTTCTCCACCCTTCCCTCATTTCTTATTTTTCTCCTTCTTTTGTAATCACTCTTTCTTCTGCATATTTGAGTATCTACAACAGCAGCTTGTATAACTCTATCACTCGCTATCATTATTGGCTTGGTGATCCTTAATAGTTCAGATTTGACACAGCTACTAAGACAGAATGAAATCTCAAATCCTTAGAGAGTAATTTTAGTGCCAAACTATATTTTGGTATTATGTGATCCAAGATGTCTTAATGTCTGGAAGATGCAGTGTGTAGGATTTAGTGGGCATCTAGCGGTGAGGTTGCAGATTTCAACCAACTAAATACCCCTCCCCTTCCAAGCATGAAAGAGAACCTACAGTGGCCACGAAACCCACGAAACCCATGAAAAACACAAAAGGCCCTCTGTAGACCACTGTTTGGTTTGTCCTTTCTGGGCTACTGTAGAAACATGGTGGTGCAACATGGTGGATTCTGTGGAAGAGGACCCACTCCCTATGTATGTGTGTTCATGCTAAAGTAACAAAAACACAACGCTTCTTATTTTTTAGGTCATTATACACTAATTAAAAGAAACTTATGAATATTATATTCCATTTCTGCCAAGTCCGTTCTGCTAGATGGCAATAAATTCTACACACTGCACCTTTAATAAACTTTTTTTTTTAATGTTTGCTAACAATAAGCTAATATGACATGACAAATTAGATGACATTTATTTCTAGCTCTCCTCCATGCTACTGACTTAATCTGACTAAAAACATGTCCCCTCTGGCCTCTATCTGCCTTTATCTTCATGTTACGATCCATTACAAAGCTGCCTGCTGTCCCCTGGGTGATCTGCCCTGTCCCCTAATCTGGCTGGGCTGCTGTGATTCCATCACTCCCGTCGAGCCACACAGAAAGATTAGTCAGACTCTATGTACAACAGATGTGTCCAACACTTGATTTGTGTGTGTTTTATTGACTCTGGCCATCTGTTAATACAGTTGCTGGTTCCTCCTCTTGTGTTTGTTGATGCACACAGACAGGGGAGCCGAGTGCCAGAAGAAACATTCAGCGAAGGAGAGATGAGAGATAAAGAGAGACAGAGAGAGAATGGAGTAGGAGGTAGGAGGGTAATATTTTAAAAAAGGCTGCTGATTTAAGTGTTAACCTGCGACCTGCTCTATTCCTGCATATAGAGCAGAGGTATTTGTGCTTGTTTTTAGTTTAGTCAAACCATTGTATCAAGAGAGTGTGGTGCACACAAGCAGTGTTAGTTGATGAATGAGTCTCAGATGTTCAGTACTTTCAGAAAACAGTAAGAGCTCAAACCCCTTCACTAGGAGGAAAGTGAAAGATTGCTTTAGATATCTGAAATTCCTCACGGTACCATTCCTTAGATTCCCTCTCAACACTGAAGGCACATAGGAAGCAGTTGCTGTCAGGATTCCTTGGATTGTCCATTTGTGTGTGTATATCTGTGCATATATGTGTCTGTGCATGCTTATGTGCATTGCAGGAATTTCTGACCATGCAAAAGGATGATAATGTGCAACAGTTGCAGTCAGTTGTGTTGGGTTGTTGTCTCGTGTTTTCTTGGACATTCCACCAGATTCCTTGTCTCCCTCCTTTCTGTGTCACTCCTCCTCACAGTCTTCACTCCCATGGTGTCTTTTTCCCTCTCCTCTTGTCTCACATAACACTTGTATGAATGCCTTGGAAGCCATAGAGCTTATGAAAACTTTTGCCTCACATTAATTATCCTCTGTCTCTCTAAAATGCCTAAAAGGTGAGATAGATAACATCTTAAAGCTTAACCTACTCACTCAGCAAGAATTGCATCATTTGGTTACCCCAATCTCAGACAATATTTTTAGTCTGATCTGTTTTATCTGTCCTCTCGCTGGCTGCCTCCTTCCCTGCATTCCTCCCACTCGTCTCCTATGAAGCTGCCCACTGAATGGAAAGTTCAGAATGGTCTGCATTTTGCTCCCTGGCTCTTTTTACGACAACAGTGATGTTGCTTTTCGCTACCCTCTCTGCCGTGTCATGATGATGTGATTTCTTGACACAGGCGTCACTTGGCCAGTTGAAACTCCAGAACTTCTTGTGAACCTGCTGAAAGGGAGGTGGCGTCCAGCCTGGGTAAACAAAGAGTGCGGGGGGAGCCAGGGACACAGCTTGTTGGTCCTAAATGTGGAAGAGAAATGTCCAATAACCGGGCCTGTGGGGAGCAAGCAAGGCCAAGGCTAACCCTTACACATGCTCAGTGGGAGCAGACATAGCAGTGAAGTTGGATCACAGCTGCTCTAAAGGGACATATAGGTATCAGACAGAATTTGGACCTGGGTCTTGCAAGTAGGACAAAAATTTCCAGGGAGCAGTATCCTTTTTGTAAGGCAGCAAAGTTCAAGTCACTTTTAACCTACCAAGTAGTTTTTTTGAAAATATAAGATGAAACTTAAAAATTACTGTTATAACCTATAAGGGAGTGATTGCGGATCAGGTGTATGTTCTCATCTAATGAATTGCCGTATTAAATTACATGTTAAACTGCAAATAAATTGACCTCTACACCACGAGGGAGACATTTAAGCTGTACATGATCGCAGGCATGGCTGCACCGCTACTTATGTGTCCGCCCTTTGTCCTGTACATTCAGCCCACTGAAGAGGTATGGATATCGCCATTCTTGCTTTTACCTCGTTGACTCTCTGTTCCCCCTTCAACTTTGACCGCTGAAGGCAGCAGCAGCAGGGGTTCATGGGAGTAAAAAAAAAATTCTCACACAGAGAAAACACTGTGTTGAGCACAGAGCTAGAGGTGTTAACAGTTGCGTCTATGCGAGGGATATCTTAGCCAGACTTGGCTTCAATAGCGTTCAGAAATAATTTGCATTGCGTCTTTCAACCTGTGTGAAGTGCCAGGTGGGCTGGGTTTACCCAGTCAGAATAACTCAGATGGTATGAGGAAGATAAGTAGATATAATTGACTGTACTATGTTTGTCTAAACTTTTTGGCACTGCCTTACGCAGTAACTTCTACCCACCCAGCACCTGCAGGATTAAACAATATATTTATGTGGACAGATATATGAACACCATGCAGTGTTTCTGTGGATAGAAAAATACTGGCTGAAAAATGATAATACTATGGTCATATTGTATAATGAATTAAAATCTTGTAACAGAATTGCAGTGATATCCAATTTATTTATAGATTGAACATTTTTAGTCTCAATTAGCTCATGCCATGTAGCTATTTATTCAAACACAAAGTACTATTTAATGGTTGGAAAGAAATCTGTGTTTTATTTTCTGAGTTGAATTTAAGCACGCAATGACAGCATGTTAAATACGCTGAAGTCATCCACTTTCCCCGCAGTGGCCAACCCTTTTCTTTGTCATTGTGTTGTAGGAAATAAAACCCTTTTGAACTTGTTCTGGTTCAGCCCCGTGGCCACTTGCTCCATGTCAAACCCCACTGCTACCTCACAACCTCCGGGAAGCAGTTAATGCTTTAATTGGCACTTAATTAGTTAATTGTCCCCAGCGTTGTTGGGGAGGGGGGGGTAAAAAGGGTGACAGGGGCTTTGGGGCGCAGGTGAGGGTGGAGAGGATTGGCCCAAGGTGCTTCCTGTGTCACATCACCAGTGGAGGTACCCATCAACCCCTTTGAACTCAGACACAAACACTGGAAACACTTTCATCGGACCGATGTGTCATCACAGCCGGGTCCCATGTATATGTATGGGACTGTCTGAAAATATACAAAGTCCAATTTGCCCGGGACAGGCCAACCTCAGGATAATGAATCACATGTGATGTGTATCTGATATGCAGCCTGAGTCATCACCAGATGTTTCAACAGGATTACTTCCAGTTCTGGGGACGAACACTGGATTTTCAAAGAGAAAACAACAACTCTCCATCAAGAAAGACAAAGAAGAGATGTCAACAAACATTTCCCGCCACGATGAGTAAAACATAAGGGTTTATAAAAAATGCTGTACTGGAATGCTCAGTGCCTCTGGAAGGCAGACCAAAGTGTTTCTTGGGTCTATAATTGGGGGTACACATGCCAAATGAGAGGAGTTTTGAGGTCAAGTACAGAAGAGGAAGTAACTTGGGCACCAGACCTTCAGATAAAAGCTTACAGGTGCGACTAAGTACAGTCTTACATATGTAAGCAAGCTGTGATGCTTGTTTGTTCTGGTGTCTGTTTGTATGTGGAAAATGCAGCTCCTAACACATAATGTGTTTGCGCAGTCAAAGCATAGCATGTACTCTGGTTAACATTCCCTGTCTCCTTCACTTGGCAAAAACACATATGAACCTGTGTGAATTTGTGAACCCATGTGTACTGAGACACAAACACGCACACAACACGGATTGTTGCCTCTCATCCTTTCACACACATAGAAAAATAATTCCCAGTTTCTTGAATTTAAAACTCTACCTCGCAACAGGAGTCTCATCCGGGTTGTTTTCTCAGAGATTAATGATTTAGTTAGATTTTTTTGGGTGGGTGGGGTAAAGATGGGATTTTTTTTGTGTGTGTGTGAAACTGTGTGTGGCTTCCCGCGTTTGCCCGTGTGTTTGCACCCGTGTGTGTGCATCAGAGAGGGACTCCCAGCAGGCACTGTTGTTGTAGGTGAGGGTGAGGAGCCCCCTGATGGGCAGCTGTGGCAGAGAGGCCAGCTTTGATCAAAGGCCCAAGAAGAGGAGGAGGGAGGGGAGAGCAGCAGGCTGTCCAGGAGAGAGAAGAGGTGAAGCAGAGCTGCAGAATGGGGGACTCGGGGATGATGGTGCCTTTAAGCCAATGGTGGGACCCCTCAACAACCACGAACAAACACCTGCTACCTCCATACTGGGTCTGGAATACTCCTGTCAAAGTATTGTAATGTTGTAACTTGTAGTGTTTGTGGGGGGATGGTGTTGTAAAATAGATCTGATGAAAAGTGAATTTTCTTTCTGAATGAATTCCCTTTTGTATCACTGGAGCACCATTTAGATGGTGCCTAATCTGACTCCATTTCTGCATTAGATTTCCTCTTCTGGTGAGATGAAAAAAGGAGGGGTGTGCACTGCACGCTGCACAGTTTTCCAAATAATTGAATAATGTATTTATTCAATAGGCTCTGGGCAGCGTATTGATTGTCGACAGATTGAGTTACGCGGGGAATCTGTGGGAAGTCTTGCAAAAAGAGACGACCTAACCAAGGGCATGTGTGCAAGGAGCCGTGTGGCCAGACAAATGTATTCAGACGAAATTCATGTCGCTTAGGTCATTCTGGCTTCACATTTGCCTTGAGGGAAATGTATTTAATTTAGACTCTCAGTTCCTTTACGCTTTGGTTGCGACCTTTTGCTAGGCTTCATTAAGCTATTCTGGGTTTTCAGATCATATTTAGTTGAGGAGTACAGGAGTGATTTGTGTTTAAATTGGGTTTTTAAATATTTTGCTCTCTTTATAAATATTACTCTATTTCTCGAAAAAAAAATGTTAAACATAACAATATTAAAATTCAATTCATATTTTTGCTAATAAATCTGTCCAAAATCGGTGTGAATTTGAATATTTCATTGTAATAAATACTGGCCTGTAGAGATTGGGGACATTTTTTTAGCAGCTTCTGCTCACATTGTGGACATTCTTCCAAGCTCAGGAGCAGATAAATTATATTTCAACAAGAAATAAACTCATGAAAGTAGTCTTTGAAACACGAGGTCGTGTAATCTTGAAAACACGCCAACTTTTCTCTGTCAAGCAAAACTACAAACATCCCTCTAAAAGCCAGGCTTCATTGGTCTTGACGCACCCGAGAGAAAATTCAATTTGACACAATAAATTAATACCAGTCTGTCTTAGATGTAAAACATTTGTAAAATGGCTGTGAGCGTTTTTTTCTTTTTGGTTCAGGGGTAGCTCACTACATTATTTCATACAGTAACAACAACTACAGTAATAATAATAATAATAATAATAATAATAATAATAATAATAATAATAATGTCGTTTTTATATTATTATTACTATTGTTATTTTACACATTAGTCCTCCTTTATATGTTACTTTATTTTCGCTTTCTTGGTACAATTTTAATTAGAATTCAGCTTAATTGTATTTGTAGTCAAATGAATAAATAACTAAATAAAAAAAAAAAAAAAGGTATTTCAATATCAGTTAATCGACCATTTAGAATTAATTTAATTGTTCCAATCAAATAGCTCAGACAAAAATAAGCTGATCACATTAAGATGTTTTAAATGTGAATGAAGAATTATGTAATGGTTGATGTTATTTGGTGGCCCAGTTGAGTTATGAATCACAGCAACACTGACTGTTTGGAAATGGAGAACATGTGTTTCAGCTTTGCCTGCATGATGCAGCTTCACGCCGTTGTGCGCTTAACAGTGATGGAGAATTGTTTTATTAACCCCTTCATTCACCTGCATAATGCCGTTTTTCTCTGTTACAATGAGTGACGTTTAAATAAGGATGAAGACGGATTAGGGCAGAGGTTTTAAAAAATGAATGAAATCCGGCCTCCGCTGGACCTTGAAAACGGGTGTTAATAAATGTGGGCAGGTCAGCCTTTGTTGGCAGGAGAAATCCTGAATGCGAGAGTGAAGTTATGACAGATGAGTGGGGCCCGCTGGTGTGTGCAGCCTGCATGACAGCAAACAGACAATTAAAGGCAGCCTGATAGCTGTAATTTACCTTACAGTTCCTCACATGCCATTAGTGTTGCACAGTAATGACTGTATCATTGCGCTGCACATTACATAGACCGGCTCAGACAGACTCTGCCCTTTTTAAACAAGCCATTTGGCCCCATATTAGGCCTTAGAGTTTTCTTGGGTGAAAATGTAGTTTTTTCAGATTAAATTGGACTTTTTTTTGAACAGCCATCTCTACTAAAACAGACATTTGGCAGATCGCCTCATTAGTGTCACGAAAATTACCATAACTCCGCACAAAACAAATGAAAACAAGCCGATTAGCATTTGATTGAACGAAATCAGCTACTTTTTTGTTACCATAAATTAAGTGTTCACCAAAACACGAGTTTTGAGAACGAATGCGTGCGACTTGTCAGGATACAGGATATATCCTCGGTGTTCCTCCTCATTGATGCTAAAACGGACACTGACTTCCGTTATAATTATGGCCGTGTTGATCTCTATAGAGAGAGAATGACGCTTGTTGGGCCACAAGCTTGCTGCGCTGCATGCAACGGGGAACGCTGGCCCTGTGCAGAACTGTTTAGTGTGGTTTCATCGCCATATGCGCCGCCTGTCCTGCATGATGCATGTGCGCCTTGTGGGGTACACTAAAAAAGAAAACAACAATTAGACATGAATGTGTGTGTCCAAACAAACGAATCAAAAGGCCCGTTGTGTTTGTGGGAAGATGACTGGTGGGGGGAGAGATCATCCCCCTTCTCTCTTTCTCTCTGAGCTGACCCCGCGTTTGAGTCCTGCGGTGCGAGGCCGACGCACACAGATGGGCTGCAGTCTCTCTTTTCTGTCGCTGCTCTCACTCTGTCATTATCTGTCTGTTACTCACAGTTCAATTCCTATGAATTCAGTAAAGCTTAATTCAACTCAATAACTCAATGCAGTTCACTTCTCTTGAGTAGTTTTTGCATGGCTGTCTTTTAAATTATGCTATCTATCTATCTATCTATCTATCTATCTATCTATCTATCTATCTATGTTGAATAAAGAGCACATTTCTCTGTCTCTGTCTCTCCACCAGCAAACAGCAGATCAGATCAGTCAGTCAGTCCACGCCTGCTTGTCCCAGAGAAATAAAAATACAGTGTTGTTATGGTTTTCCTGCAGACACGTGAGGATGTGGTTGCGCTCCATCAAATATAATAACAGGACCAAACAACTGCCATGCTTAGGTCATCTGGTCCTAAAACAATATGAAGCGTAATGATTTACAGAAGATGCTACCCATGTTTGAAAATGGAAAATAATAGCAATAAAAGAAAAGGCAGTAAAATAAACAACAATAAAGAACTAGACTTAAAATCACAGAGTCTGACATCACAGCATTTTTTGTTTGTTTTATTATATCCCACAGATGTTATATATATATAAAACAGAAAATCACCACATGGATTGGATAATGTTTTGGTGTTTATTTATCCTGAACTTTTAATGTGTTTTTGAATTGAATAGTGTGAGGGTATGGCTTGGCTGTGCGCCACAGTCGCTGATGTGAAGTTATTCTAAAGCAATAAATGTGCATTTTCCACAAACTTTAAATGCATGTTTGGAATCTCAGCGCAGCTTGTGTGGGCCTGTAGCAGAGAAAACCTCATGTCCGTTTAGCTCCACTGTCCCGACGCTAAACTGCATCAGCCCCAGCCATGGTTTCTGTCCCTCTCAACCTCCCAAGCTGCTCAAAAAAGCTCCAGAAGTGCATCGAGTCTGAATAGACCCGGGGGCCAACAAAGCGGTGTAGCCGTGGGGCCCCGGCCGCTCGGGGTCTGTGTTTGCAAGCCTCCGGTGGTTGAGACCAGGCGGTGCATGGGGCTGGGGGGCTCCCACTGCATTAGGCAGTAGGCTAATAGGTTTGGGATGACCTAAACGATTTGTTGACTGGGACAATAAATCTGTTGTGTGTTTCTTGGCATGCTGAGGGGAGGATTACAAGTTGTCACACAAAGGAATGCAAATTGCAAGCCAAACTCTCCGAGAGGCCTGTGGAGTAGCCAGCTATTTAGAGCATTTGTGCGGATCTGTGCCTCTCTCTCTCACTATTTTATGTTTCTCTATTAGTCCTAATAACTGTGAAGGGCCTGAGAGTAGCCACTGTATTCATCTCAAATCAATGGCTTTCCCGCACCAGACCCTATAGACCTCCACATTTGCATTCTATCGAGTGAGATGACCAGCAGGACAATTGGCGTTAAGTCTCTTTCAGGCGGCCAAATGGAAATCTTGAATCCTAAATGACATTTTCCCTCAGCCCTCTTTCTAAAATCCGCCCTCCATATTATTTTCTGCGCTGAGTTTTCTGAGCAGCATATATAACATATAATAGTTCAGTTTTGGCCATTAGTGCAGATATGGGATGGGAAACTCCCATCAGACATAAATGTCAGATGCTTTGGCGTTGGAATAGACTTGTGAAGATGTTTGATCAGAGACTGACTAAAAAGATATTTAATTGGAACATTTTGCATGGTCATCACTGGGCTAATGAGTTGAAATCCTTTTTTAATTTGAACTATCTGTCATTCATTTTCCAGAACAGGTTACTTTTTTATTAGGAATAATAGCTAAACTGTAGAACCTTATGTGAAGTATAATTTAAACAAAAGACAGAGATCCCTATGTGCACAGTTACATTCAGGAACATAATTAGCCCTAAAGACCAGCAGGTTTAATGCCACTGCAGAGGAGGACAGACTTTGTTGTGTGAGCTCAGTGAGAATGAAGTTCATTTTTTTGTTTTACTGTCCTGTCTACGAGGACGTCAGGGATGCACTTTTTATTAAAATGTCCTATGTTGATTTATTTGGTCTGGATGAAAACCCTGAGTTGTGCTTCAGGAAAGGAACTTTTTTCTGTAGCAGATTTTATTTGCCAAGTATCAGAGAGAAGATAGAATATTTTGTTTAAGACCAAGCTGTAAAATAATCTGTAATTTTGTAATGAAATGAAATGTTTGACCACTGCAACAGTACTTTTGGTGTCTTGTAAACCCATGAGGGTTGGACACTTTGCCTGCATGACATGAAAAGAAAAAGAAAATCAATCAAACATAATATTACTTTTTTTTCTTACCCCTTTTTTTTTTTTTTTTTTTTTTTTACTGACTTTTTATTTATGGTGCAATTTTTTTTTTTCACTTTTGGCTCATTGTACACCCCTCAATGATTCAACTGAAGCTGAGTTCGCAGTGCTCAGTTCCCAGTCTTCATTTATGGGCTACCTCCTCCTAGTGACTGCAGGATGAAGTACAAGCCTCCTAAATGAGAGCCCATCAGCTGAACTGCATCAGCAACAGCAGCTCGACCCTGTTTCACTGAACAGCCTAGTAGCACAATTCTCAGAGATGTTTTAGCCACATTCTACTTTCAACAGGCAATGTTTGACTATATAGGCCACTTGACAAGTAGGTGTTTGAGCACTGACAGAAAGCCTCACTTTACTGGCGGTGCTTTAAAGCCTTTTTTTCTTCCTTGCAGTGTAAAAACCGGACTGTGCGTCTGTGCGCCAACTTTCTGTCAGACAGCAGATGCCTGAGGCCGGGTGGACGAAACCGCAGGACACGGATCAACACGGAGATAGCGGAATTATTCCTCTCAAATCTCAGCAGTAGTCGATCTGACCTGCCGCTACTTGAGCTGAGAGAAATTACAGACTGCAGAAGCTGCCGGCTCGAATTACCGCAGTGTATCATGCGATCATCCCGACACAAACTCTCACTAAAAGTCGTAATGAATTTCGCTATAAAATGAACCGTCGTTTATTAGATTTACAACTTTGACTTTTTCGCCACTGCGATATTTCAAGTACTTGGAATTATAGTGCAAAGTTGACACTACAAGATAAGCCATCATTCATATTTATATTTAGTTTCTGCAAAAGTGCAGACACAGGCTCAACAATAATATACCAATAAAAAGTAATCAATACAGGCAACATTATCATTGAAAGAAAATAAAAGCAGCAGGGAACCATTGTAGAGCAATTATTATTTGGATTGTTTGTGGTTTCATTTCTCAAATATCTACATTTACATACAGTAGATAGCCTATGTCCACATAATATGATGGAAAAATATTATTTGAAATATCTAAAAATCACAAGTGTGTTTGTTTAAGTTTTGCAGCTTATCTTGGATGTCTGTAGCATATAGTTGGACATAATAATGCGCATACACCTCACTGTCTGTACATGTGGGATACAATGTGGGATACAATGTTTAATCGGCACAATACTCTACTCCAGGTTTAATCTTTGTAAGTTGAAGCTGCTTCAGAGGCTGTTCACCTGATTCCTGTAATGAGCTCTGATGGTTGATTCATAACTGTGATTGCAAGAGTCAGATTCATGTTTTGACTTGAGCGGAGGGTTGTTTTAATTGGCGATCAGTCTGGAAAGTGTACACACACGCACACACACAGCATCGATGCATGCACTTCTAGTTTTTTCCAAATGTACACGCACACACACACACACACAGCACAGCACAGCTACCACTCAAAAAACCTCACAATACTCCTCACAATGCACCGTTTGCATGTATTGATGTCCAGCCATTTGCCCAAGGTTACCATATCTCTGTGCCGTCTCCCCCACTCCTTAACACTGCACGGCAGAGATAGTTTAATTAAAGAACAACATTATCTTAGGGCAGCTGCACTCCTAGCAGTGAGGAATGCCCTGTGTTCAGTGCTGTGTCAGGAGAGAAAGAGAGCATGCCCACGTTTGCTTCTGCTTACTCTTCTCCTGCCTGTATGGCCCATGCTCTCTCAATAGCTTTTAATGGCATGATTGTAAAACATCTTGTCACATAAGGGAGTTACAATGATGTTTTACAACCCTCAGCTTTCAAAGATGAGCCATAATATTGCCCCCCGTAACTTTTAAAACAGGTTCAGTGTGTGGAAAGAGTTGCATAACGCCAAAGACCATTATTTTCAAATGCACACTTAAAGACAAAGTATGTGTGTTCTGATGTGGCTCATAAAGTGGGTACTTAAACACAAGGCCGTGGACATAGATAGATACTGCACACATACGCCTGAACACACTTACAGGATGACTAGCAGAACACATGTGTACAGAAACACCAATTAATGACTTGTATAGACAAAAGAGAGACAGATGACCCAGATTGAAGAAATATTTGGGGCATTTTAGAGTAATAGATAGTATCTGCTGGACAAACATAAATACAGACAGACAAACAAACAAGGTCAATAGGCTGTGTGGAATAAAAAGAAGAGCCTTTCCTGATTCTCAGTATTGTGTCACCAGTATAAATGTATGTTTTCCATTCACCTGCCATTGATTTGTTTCCCATCACCTGCTTGTTTTTAATCAACTCCGGTGTTTGAATCCTGATTTGTTGGCCAGGTGAAGGCTGCTCAGCCACATAATGTCTGAGGCCAGCACAGAGGGCGGGTCGTTTAAACAAGATTTTTTTTCCCCTAATCAACACGATCGTAACCCCTGCAGAACAAAGGCATGAATATCCATTTCCAAGGAAAAGGGTGAGTGCCCTCTCCATGCCCCCCTCACCCTCCTCGCCCCTCGGTGTACAGTACTCGTTACCCTGGTAACCCCATGGGCAGAATGCAGATCAGGGGGACCAACGAAGCGGCCCCTTGTCTCCCCTCACAATTCACCCTGATGATGACTAACACTTTTGTTCATGGAGAGGGCAGGTGGGAGTTACAATACGCTTCAAATCATAGCCCACCCGAGATCTCTCCTTTACTCCCCCCCATCCATATCTTTCTTTCTCTTCTTTTCATCTTTCTAACATATTCTCTTTATTTAACTCAATCTCTCTCCGTTTTTGAATGATCCATTTAACCTTTTTCATTTCCCTTTTTTGTTCATCCCTCCACTCAGGGATGACAGTGAGTCCCAAGCTCACTCACAGCAGACGTGGCGGTGGTTTGCGAGAGGTCAGTGTTATCTAAACAGACCCATTGGGCTATTTGCTATAGCACCCTCCATCAAGCAGGAAGCTCTGAGGAATCAGCCCATCACTTCAATCAGCCACGACAGCATACAATGAATTTATAATGGCTGGAGCAGGGCGAGGAATAAAATCAGATGAAAACTGAGAGAGAGAGAGAGAGAGGAAGAGAGGGACAAAGAGGGTGGGGAGGATAAGAGAGCGAAAGATGGAGAATGAAGAGAGGGTGACGTGAGGAACCAGAGGAGAGTTCAGTTGCTGTCTGTGTCAATGACCACTATGTGGGGGAGTGTGTTGTTTGTTTGTTTGGTCTGAAACAAACAAGTGATTGTTGAATGCGAGGAGATGGACTGTGACTGTGTTTGACAGTAAACTGTACAGTATATATGTACAGCATATATATGTGTGTGTGTGTGAGAGAGAGGTTACATCCATTCATGCGCACATGCTTATCTGTATACAATCTTTCTGTGTACAAATATACATACAGTAGAAATACGTGCAGCAGTTCACATGCGTGCATTTGTGTGTATGTACAGGGGTGTGTACTTACACTGACTGTGTTTATTGGCCTGTTTGCAAAGAGAACTAGTAATCTTATCACTGTTCAGAGGGTAAGTACATGTGACAGTAGACATATACAAACTCTTGATCAATATCTTGATAGGTTGTCAGATAATGACTCTTCAGGCAGATATGGACAATTGCTTCAATGTGTATGTTTTCCTGGCTTGTGTGCAGACAGCTTGGCTAAGGGCCATCATCCACAATTCACGCTCCAAAACTGAGCGCGGTCCAGTCTCAGCTTGGACTGACTGACAGCCCGGCCCCTCACTCCCCAGCACAGCCTCTGCCCTTTGACCACATTAACTGGTGCAGATAGACTCATCTCTCGGTCTTCTCTTATCACCTGGAATCAAACATTAAAAGAGGGAGGGAGCCAGAGTTACTCATAAAGTCAGAGAAATATGGACATAGAAGGGGGAAACAGATAGATAAAAACAGTGAGAAACAGAAAAGGGAATTTAAAAAAAAAAAAAATCGAATAACCCAAGACTGAGAAATGAAAGCAAAGAGGGGAAGGTGAAGAAGAGATACAACCTCAGACAGAAGAAGAGGACTGAATATAATTTAAGCCAGAAAAAAACAGGTGGGTGTGGGATAAAACAGGAAAACAAGCAAGAGATAGAGAGATACCACGCCATGTCGCCTCATCCTATAAGCTTTCGCTTCCTGTCTCTCTTAAGTTTGGCGTCTAAAACAAGCAGGGCGGAGTTCAGCTGTAGGCAAACAGGCTGTTTTATGAGAAACCATTCCGCAATTACCTGTTACCTTGACTGTCGTGGTTTTAAGAGCAGACTGGCCTTGGAGTTACCTGGATACATCTGGAGGAGAGCGATAAAAGGAGCTGGGGGTATTAGAAACGCAAAGTGGGAATGAGCTCCTATCTGAGCGGCTACAGTCTGCCCGAAGAACTCCATCTGTCTGTCTGCTGTGCCATGACTGCTGGCGCCCACACACACCCTGCCTCTGTCTGTCTGTGTGCTTCAATAAAGCCAAGTTGTCTAGTTTCATCAGCATAGACAATGTTGCTTAGCCAACCTCTCCTCAATGCACACAAACACACACACACACACACACACACATACACACACAAATACAAATGCACATGTGCACACAATTCAAGATTTCAGGCAGGAGGTTTGCTGATAGTGATGGGTAGGAAAATATTTGATGTCCCTAGCTTGGCCATTTAACATTCTCACCCCATTCTCTGACCTTAAAGAGTGTGCATGCATGCATACATCGTGCATGACTTTGTGTGTGTGTGTGTGTATTTTGTGCTCATGTGGATCAGCACAGTGCATTGCTGTGTGTTTGTTCAGGTAGCATTTAGCCTCGGTTAGCTGGTAAGACCCCCACAACCCTTTTCAGAAACACGCACACACACACATACTGTCCTATTAGCACGACTTATCAGAGCCCATTTGACCTCCACCTTCTCTCTGACCTCTAGCTCCATCCCTGGGGAGAGCCGGTCAGCAAGGCAAAAGTGTGTGTGTGTGTGTGACAGGATGGGGGGCTGTTCTGCTGTCTGACTGTGAGCAAACACTGATGGTCAAACACACAGCCTCCTCCACCCCTTCTATTCTCACTCTCCCTGTCCTCCTCACCCCCCTTTAGTGACACGGAGTGTATCGTGTTACTTCACTTATGTGTCAAGTATACCAGCAAGATGCACTATTTAAACGTAGATGAAATATATATGGGAGTTGCATTGCTTAACACTTTTCTGATAAAGCCTAAAAAAATACTGAAAATTACAAAAGGAGTTTTGTTGAAGCGTTGTATTATTGAGTCCAAATTATCAGATTTCACAATGTCTGGCCAAGCTTGGCAACCATAGTTTTATAATATTCTTGAGTTGTTATTCATTATTCATATTTTCAAAAAAAGAGTTATTATAAAAACTGAAATTTAGGAGGAATGAACAGTCTTGGTCGCCCCATTCTCCTGCTCCCCATTCCTCTCTACTGTATCCCGCCAGGTTGACTCTCATGAGAGGACTCTGTCTGACTCAGATTGTCTTTATTCAGACAGAGACCACTAGGACTCCAAATTGTCCCCCATTCATCTCCAACAGACCAACTGCCAAATTTACCATTCATCTAGTTTCCAGCACAATCATGCAGTTATCAAAAAAGTCATTGACATTATATCAAATATTGGCTGTGTGAACTTTGATTTGTTTTTTGGTAATACAGGCCCGTTGGAACGGGACTGGAAAACACAGGCTCATTGCTCAAATTTCCATTGTGTAAACTTTAAACATAACACGTTGCTTTAAATCTCTTACCTCCCACAATCGAGTTACCAGTTTTTCCACCATTGGGACTTCTGAGGTGTTTGATAGAGCCAAGTGCTGGTGCTGTGGAGTTAGTTCTGCCGTCCAGATTGGGTGAATTTCAAAACAGGAAAAAAAAATCTCTGCTGCTCTAAAGAAAAGGGCCCAAGTTAGAGGAGCAGAGCACAGCACAGAGAGGACTCTCTTTGGAGGTCTTTTTTTCTCCACACTCCTCCATCCTGTGTTCTGCAGCAGACAGGGTCTTCTATTGAAAGGAAACAATAGGGTTCTTAATCAGTGGACCTTTCCCCCTCGCCAGTTCCTGGGTCAACTGATGGCCCACACTGCTTTGTAGCAAGTGAACGGCATAAAATATATGTTTATGAAAAGGAGAATTAATCACAGTGGGTATCTTTGGATAAAGTCATATTTGTTTTTTATACCCTTTCTCCCGCTCTGTCTAGGAGGGCTTTCATGTGGCTGTAATTACCATATTTCATTAGCGTGTGGAGTGTCACCGCTGGAGCATCAAAGCGGTTGGCTCTTCGCATGTGCGACAACCACTGCCAGGGAAGTACACAACTATCTGTTTTTTTCCCAGAATAAATTCGCCTGCGCCTGTTTTTGAGTGCACTCTCTCCCTCAAGCTGCTGTCGATATCAAAGAGAACCCATTCCGCATGTGAAGTGCCCCTTGCGCAGAATAATAAAGCAGTGCATCATGGCAAAAAACTGTGAAACACAACACTCTCACCACCATCCTTCAATGCACACACAAGGACACACATGCACATATACACATGGACACACGCATGGCATTCCTCACTCCTTTGTGCCTACATTAATCTTCTTAGTACACATTCACTCCTTCTACCTCTGTACTCGAAAACAAACTATTTTGCTTTACTGTATGCAATACAGAACCAATAGTGTAACATATCTGCATTTAAGAGTCCTGTAGTTAATTTCCAATATGTGTGCAACGTTTGTTCACTACAACACACTATATAGTATTTATATACTTAATAAAAACCCTTAAAAATATGGATTATTTTCATATTTTTCCTTTTAACAAATCCCAAGGAAAAATGCACAGACTGATAAAGCTTACGCCACTGTTGTCCAGAAAAAAAAACACATTTGAAATGTGTGATGCACCAATGTGGCCTGTTTTATGTGTTTTAATAGTTTCTAGGTAGAGCTGGAGTTCAATGGCAGGGGCTAACAAGCTATATCAGCTGTGGCTACCCAGACAATACTTGTTAGTTAGAAGGACAAATTAGTTGTTTTTGGTGCCTTGAGGATTTGCTGATAACAACAAAAACATGAAATAACACCAACATTAATTATAGTCCCTTGTTTCATTTTTGATTTAGTTCAATTATCAAGAAGAGGTTCATTTGCAAATTGAATGTAGTAAATTAAGCTGAATCAGGACTACACAGTATAATTTGACCTCTTTACTATGAACAGTGCTTTGATATATGCTTCCCCAGACACTGTTTTCCCTTGGAGACTTGCACCTGAACCACGTTAAGGCACTACAAGGCCACAGGGCTAAATCCTATTGCTCGAAGCCACACATCTTCAAGGGGATTCAGGCAATGGTTGAGAATAATGTCTCAACCAGCACAAACACAGATGAGCTTGTCAGTTAGAGCTCACTAAACAGCACCGCTTTGCCCTTGCTATCAGCAGGATTATCTAGAGAGAGAAGGACAAAACACACTTAAACACACTTTTGTTTTCCCAAAGCTTTATGGCTGCCCTCTGCTCTCTCTGTGAAATATGGAGTAACAGTCAACACACAAGACATGGTTAGGTTAGACAGACGTTCCCTGTACCTCATAATTACAGATCCAGAGTTTTAAAAAAAATGACATATTGTAAACATCCGTTAGCAACAACCAGAGAGAAATGCCACTCCTTGTTCGTTGGGTACATGTGTGCTACATAGATGTGATTAGTTGAAAAACAACAATATGTTGCTGTGAATGTGAAAGTCAGCTGTTGTTTGGCTGTTTGATAACTCCTCCGTGTGTTATTGCTGTGATCAGTGCGCGAGCTGCAGCTTAACAATCAAAGCAACACGCACTTGAAATGCTCTTAACAGCTCCAGCTGCCTGAGATCGATGTTCACCTTGGCTCCAGTGCCCGTCACTCTCTGTGAGGTATTGATCAAAGATGAGGCTACAGCGATGAAATGTGAAAACACTGCAGCGCTCATATTTCTTTCATTATTGTTCACTGTGCCACATGTGTCATATAGGCTGTATTGTAAAGGGGTATATGATGTATTTGTCAATAGAAGTAGCTGCCAGGTCCAAGACCTTGGAGAGAAGTAAACAAGTAATCCCTTATCTGACCACTAATTCTTCCTTCACATCATTTTAGTGATGGCAGTTTGATTCTTAATCCTTCTTTTAACAACTTCCTTGCCCCCTTTCAGTCAAGTCAATGGGTCTGAAGCCTGATCCAATACAGGCTTCCCCAGGCCCAGTAAGCCTTAACCTTGGACACCCCCTTCTTCCCCCCCAAAAAAAGAGGCCCAGGCCAACAGGGAAGGAGAATGAGGCAAGGGGGACAGGCCAGGGGGTGTTGGAGGTGTGTGGAAAAAACCAAGAGCCTGCCACATTATATGCTTTAACATGACTGGCAAATCCACCACGGTTAAACAAACTTAACCTTCATTTGTGAAACGGTGCAAATCAAAGGGCAAAAAACGACTTGTGCAAGTAATTACCACTGGGGGAGAGCAACAGGGCAAAGGAAGGATGGAGGGAAGAGAGGTGGGAGGGAAGGGTGGGATGAGGCACTGGTGGTGGTGGAGAAATGGGGGGTAGGGTAGTCTCAGGGACAGCTAGGCGTTAACAGGTTGAATGGAAGGAAATGGGAATCATTTAAGGTGAGGGGCATTTTTAATGAGTTTGCTCAGAAATTGATTTTCCACTGTAATCTTTTATTTATATGCAGCTGGCAGCGTGGCCCCGGCAGAGTGAGGGTCAGCCCTCAGAGCACCCTGTCAAGGCCCCCACTCCCTCAAACAACACCCCAAAGCCCAGGGAAAATGGTATTCTAGCTAAGGCAAATATTGTCCTGTCTTGGCTTAAGGGGCGAAAAAGCTGTTTGTTCTAAAAAACTTGCTCTTCACTTTTTTTTTTCCACCAATCAAGATAACAGTCAAGAGACTGGTTAAGGGTGGAAGGCTCTCTTGAAAAATTAAGCATTTCCTCTGTGATTATAATATTATCTAATTAATATTGATTTGAAGCATTTAATTATATCATCCAAAGAGGTTTTGCACTAACTGTTTGATGTTTTTATTGAAAAGGGTATTATCAAAATTCAAGTTATCATTCTTAAGACACAGTAAGTCTATGTGTTGGGTTTATTTCACATTCTCTTTATTTGTATTGAATGATTTTATCACATGATAAAGTGTCCAATTAAATTAGGGTTATATACTAGTCGTATCTTCCCAGAAACACAAGCTGGATATTTACGTAACCTAACATGGACGCTGTCCAGCTTGTGCCGAAATAAGAACCTCTTTCCACTCGTTAGGCCAGTCTATGTAATATGTTTAATTTAAGGAGTTGAATGTATTAATTTAATTTGCTCTGTTTTATCATTACATATTTTTGCAATGTTTATTTTATCAAACATTTTGTTTCATGCGTTTCAAAGATTTCATTTAGGAAAATCTCCTTTTATTTAATCTTAACCCAAAACTGGCAGTGTTGAATCAATATATATTGAAATGACTTATGCAAACAAAAATGATTAGAACTGTTCTTTAACCCACATCATAAAAGTGAGTAAAACATTCCACAATTTTACTTGAATTGTATGATGAATTATGCAATCAGACATAAAACAACATTACTTGTTTTAAAAGTGCTCAGAAATGTGAACTGAAATGGAATAAAATACAAACACCATATTTTAAAAAATTTCTTGTGAAACCAAAACCTAAAACAATATTGAATTAAGCTTTTATTTCCTGGATAGTTTGCAACAATAACATGAACAGAATAATGAGATGAATATTGTAAAAAGTATGACACAAATGTGATTGGTTAAAAGAAATCATTTTTTAAACAGTTTGAAAGTATATAATATTTTTAATATCAGGAAATTTCTTAGTTATAAAAAAACAAAAGGGACTTTATTTTTGAACTATGTGGACTACTGAGCCCCAATCAGATCGGTAGGTCCAGTTTTCGGGTTTATCTAAAATGCACAACATAAAATAATTTATTAGATAAATTATAGCTTGATCACTCTATTGTATAACATTTGTTTAAAATGTGTCTAAATAAACATTCTTTATCCAGATATAGTATGTAAAAGGCAGTGCCTACCTATATCTCTGCATGTCTTCAGGCTCTGACAATGAGGCCTTTAGATACAGTTCCTCCTGCCAAACTTTATGCCGTTTGTGTTGTTGCCGAAGTTATTGTTAGACTGTAGCGCCACTCAGTGGTAGAAGTACAAACTACAGCAGTTCAACACAATTATTTAGGACCATTGTAGTCCTGTCTCCATGTTCTCTTAGATTAAATGAGGAGTGAGCGACACTGTAATTTGACATTATTCAAAAAAGTTGGATTAATTCTGTCCAGCTAGAATATTCTACTTTTGGCCACTGAGCAGTTCAACTGTGGGGGTCAAGTGTCTTGCACAAGGACAGATAGCTGATAGATGATGTTACTTGTGAGGGGAGAGCATTCATCTTTCATTTTCCTTTTACACTATGATATAAATTGTCCAGTAGTTTTTTTTTCATTCCACAAGCTGCTTCTCGGCCTGGAGGCATTTTTTTTGTCATATTTGAGCTGCCAAATTCATTGAATCCATGTCCTCTGTTGTAACAGTGCTGTCTCATTTAAATGTATTAAATGAGACAGCACTGTTTATATAATTGTAATTTTTCTACCATTCAGGGCTCAAACTTTTTAAGCAGAAAAACATTAATAGTCCACGAAAAATAGGATATTCCTCCATCAAACACATGTTCACTGTAATAATTAAAAAAAACAAATCTTCTTCATTTTATGTTACTTTTCCATATAGTTCAGTTTAATTTAGATACATTTCAATGAACTGAATGAACTCTTGATGATTAAATGTTGACCCTTCAACCTTGATATGAATAAATATCTATATATCTAAATATGAAGAATTTGAAAACTTCAATATAAATCAAGCTGCTTCATTGTAAAGGCTTGCATTTACAGAGAGTAGACCCTCCAAGCTGACCGGACTTTGCAGTCTGTGCATCAGCAAAATAGCTTCATAATGTCTCTGCAGACCACACTGCTACCTATTTTCATATAATTTGATCAGTGTTCATTTCCCATGTCTTCAGTATGTTGTTCAACCTGGTTTTGACTTTTACTCCAGTTACAGACTGAGCCTTAAACATTATTCTACATGACTAATGGAAAAAATGTAGCGTCATAGTTAATGTATTTGTTAGTAATGGTCTCAGTTTGGTTTCAGTGCACTTCATCACGCTGATTCAGTGATGAATGACTAGCTTTTAGCTGAAAGTGAAAATATTGTTCTTGAGCTCTCATATCTTTCCGCTATTAAGTAAGCATCTAAGTCAAGTTATACCGTGCTCAGCAAATTGTAACAAAGCAACTTCAAAGAGGAATTTGAAAGGCCAGCCACAGTGCAGCATAATAAGGTAATATTAAGCAATTGGCTATTTTGACTTATTTCACGGTTAATGACTGAGACTGAGACCCAAAATCACCATGGCCTGAACCAGTGTCTATTTTCAGAATGTTCCATTCAGCCTTTACAAACATTAACGTTAAAATAGTTGTGCATGTACCTGGTAAGAAGTGAATGTTAATTAGGGGGGGAAAGGTTATAATGCTTTTCACAAGTATTGCATGCTTTTCTTAACATCTGTGTAGTTTTGTCACCACATCTTGACCTTTTCATGTGCCTGTGTCCTTGTCTTACCTTTCAAGTGAATGGTGACCTTCTGGCAAACTTCTGACTGAAACAGTTCAGAGTTTAATTCAAACCTGCTCAAACACACCGTGAAACACCAAAATGCCTTTATTTAAATCTAAATTATAGATAGAATTATAAATACATTGACTTGAGCCTAGTCACACTATTCCAGCTCACAGCTATCCTTTTTTATTATTCTATTATTTGTCTTCAACCTTTTGCCTTCAGCCTTTTCTCCTAAGGTCTGGATGATTTTACTATTTTGTGCATTGTGCTTATTTTCAGAGTTATTCACATTCCTCTCTGGGATCTGTCTAAACGTACTGACAGTTAGAGGTGCATATTGAGGGGTTTCAATTTCTCACCCAAACTGTTTTCTTAGTTTTAGCCAGCAGATGGCAGAATGAGATCACCTGTTGTGAAATTTTTTCATGTTTTCAGTATATTTGGGTAGATACGTTTACAGAGACATTTAGCCCATGTTCACTTTTTCTCTTGCTTTTTAAACATTGATGGAAACAAATGGAAACTTTTATGCTCTATAATCCTTCAACATATTACATACGCTATCAATATTGGACTAAAAACATCCCTAATTTTGCAAACAGGCAGGGCTCATCTGTCTTTCTCATTTGCTGTTGTTCTCTTGAGACGACTACAGATTTATTTGATTCCATTTTGCTTCCATGATTTGGCCTTGACGCTCCAGTCCAAATTATGTATCCTTTGGGAAGAAAGAAATCTTAGTACACATGAGGTTTTCAAAGTTTATTTTTTCATTAAAAAGCAAGAAAATATACTCTTTTCTTCCAGAAATAATAAATATACAATATTTCTTTATGAACAAAATGCACAATTTACAAAAGGAGCAACCTTGTACTCCACCTCCTACACAGTACTGTTTGACTGTACGCATTCATACTCATTTATCACAGAATTATAGATGTTATTGTTATTAGTATTTTCTATTCTCATTATTAATGTCAGTCTTATTTTTCTATACAGTATTACAGTTTTTACTGGGTTGAAGACTCCACCATACAAACTCCTTAAAATTACAGGTCTTCATTGTGCTATTATGTCTGTTATTCTATCAAAATACTTTCATGAGGTTTGAAGACTCCACCCTTTGGGAGTCTAACACAGTCCATTCATTGCTTGTGTCATGGCTGAGAGCTTATTCCACACATCTTGAAACTTGAAAGACTTGGCATTTCGGCAGTAGCTGAGTCTTCCAGCAGTTACTCAGGACGTCGTGTCCTGACTAAAATATTCCTCCGGTCTCTTGTCTGCATGTGCTGGTGGTCATTCCTTGTTTATCGGGTACATTCCACTGCTCTGGTATGGACCATGGAGGCTGTAGTGTCTGAGTGTCTGTCTGTGTGATAATGCTGTCTTGTGGTCAGGAGGTGAACAGCATGTGTGATAACAGCCAGGCTAAAATACATGACAGTGTAAGTGTACTATGGACTAAAGCTGGCTGGGCTGAGCTGGGATTAGGTGGAGTGGGGGAAGTTGGACTTGGGTGTTTCTCCGTGGCATGGACGTCCATCCTTCTGTGCTGCTTTTGGCTGGTCATTGGAGGCGATACTGTCACATAACCATTGATTATCCTCACATTAGGTGGTGGGGTGGTGCTGGAGAAAGAAGGACACAACAAATCAGAGTTTAGCCCGCAACTACGGAGATACACACTCACTGAAATGATTAGTTCATCAACAAAATTGACAATCTATAGCAACGATTTTATAAGAAATTCATTTTTATATCATATTTAAGCAAAAATACCCATATTAAGTAGTTCCAACTTGTAAAATCTGAATATTCGCTAGTTTTCTTTGTCTTCTGACAAGATGCCATCTGGGGCTCTGGGGACTTCTGTTGGGTATTAAACTATTTTCAGACATGTGAAACTGTCTGTGTCACTGCAGAGGTATTTCAGTAAACATCAGTTTACTAAAGGTCAATACATAACCTGCAGTCATATCAAAATAAGGTCTTTGTGTCACTCTGTAATGACCCATGATGACCTGTAGGATCATGTTTTTCTTCATCAAGTATTCATATTAACATCTTTATTTACATGAATATCACTCCGGACACTTTATAGAGATAAATATTACTATAGTTAACTGATAATAATTGATATCTCACCCATCTCCGATGCGAACCCACAGGTCACTAAAGAGGCGGGGCCTCGCATGGCCCCGGTGAACTTTGCGAGGCCGTTTGTGTCGTCCAAACTCCTCCAGCTGGCTCAGGCTGTCGGGGAGCAGCATGTGAGGCAACACCTCCTCTCCGAGGCCAGGGATATCTTCTGGGTCTTCCAGCTCCATCTCTGTTGGACTGGTCAGCCAGCTGGTGGGAGATGCCGTGCTCATGTCAGTGCTCTCCTCATCGGACCGAACTGCAGGCTCTTCATCTGGCTTACTCCTGAAGCACGGGACAGGCGAGATAGAGAGGATGTCAGTCCATACTCATCTTTGGTATATTCAAATGCGATGGTGAAACCTTTGACTCATAGATGCAAAATCAGCATTTTAGTGTTTCTCAGCTGATCATAATTGAAGTTGGCCTGTTTCCCTTTTCTAAGATTTCAAAGTGGCTGCAAGTAAATGTTATTGTTTATGGTTTCTGACCAGTCTATTTCTTCCCACTGAACACCATATTTCACTCAAGGGCATGAACACCATGAAGGAGGCTTTGCCCTATAAACAATGTACGTGAGTGGCAGAAATACCCAACAGGCAACATTACAGGAAGTTGTAACTCTTGAGGCGGCACTTTTGCATCAAAACTGACATCTGCTCAAAGCGGACCACCCAGAATTGCCGGCCTCTCCTCGAAAACTTTTGCCATGCTCCTCTTTCTTCCATTCATTAGTCATACTTTCTCGACCCTTGTTCTTTTCCTTTCAATATGACTTGCGTGCGAGTATGTGTTTCAAGGTGGTACATCAAAACTATCCTTAGGGAACCTTCTGTACACATTGACACTGAAACAACTAGAAAGTAAAACATTAATAAAGTAACAGGAGTAACAGGGAATAATGATGCTATATTACATGCTGTCTAATATTAATATTTGCACTGTATCCACAAGGGCATAGGATCTAAATCATGTCAGGATTTCCACTAGAGCTGCTCCTTCATAATTAGTTTTGTCTCTCAGGTCATAATAAATGTGATGGTCTGCACTTCTACTTTTACAGGCTTGAAACCATCCTCATCCAGGATTTGAAGGCTTGGTCAGGGTGATGATAGCTCCAGGCCTGCGGTCAAGCAACTGTGGAGCCAAACCCAGCTCTCGTCTGCGCCGTCTGTCAGTCATATAATCACTCTTTAAGACTTCTTGCCAATCGCTTCGAATAACTTCCATAAACTCCTCTCACCCAGCCATCTTGCTATGTTTTTCCTTGCCTGTTAGGTCACCTTTACGTCACAGAGTTAGAGGTGTCTGTGCGCATGCACGCCTGCAAGTGTGCGATCATGTGGTTGTGAGTGTGTGCGGCACATGCAAGTGTTTTGTGACCACAGCAAGTCAGTCCACTTGTCAGCTTTTAAACCAGAACCACTGGCTGAAGCCCACAACTCTGCAAACAGGGTGGAGGGTGATAGGGAGGCTACATTTACAGCTGTAATTTACAGCGAGAAGTTTGTAAAAGCCCCGACTAGATGGATGGTTGGGGATGTTTTTACTGTTTTTAAAGAGATTCCCGATGCCTTGTTTTTCCATTTTCACCGTGATTCAAGTGGCTGTTACCATTTTACAGGCCCATGGATCAACCCCCTAGGTGAGAGGAGAACTGCTCTGTGCCAGGGGCGTGCGCACGCGCGCACACACACACACACACACACACACACACACATACATACTGAGATATTTAAAGGGATTGTGGAAGGTTTTTTTGTGAAGAAATTCTGTAGGACAGAAGCCAAGCCTCTGTGTGAGGTGTGTGAGTTTGAGTGTGTGTACAGTACAACCTTGCTTCCCCTGCTCCTTGGCACAGTGCATCACTCTGCTCACCCTGCATACACGTCTGTATATGTGTGTTTGTTTTGACCGTGGTACCAGTGGCTGTTGAGAACAGGCAGAACCACCGCTCACCTTTGGCAGCTTGCCTTTGGCAGGCAGGGGAGGAGAGGGAGGAGAGGGAGGAAGGAAGGGAGGGAGCAAGGGAGGAAGGTGAGGGAGTTGATGAGGTATCAAAGGATTTCTGTATAGCAGAGCTTTATTTGTTACAGAGCACAATTTGGACGGTATCTGTGTTGCACTTCAGTAAATCTACTGAGGTTAAATGCCTCCACTCTAGAGAGAATAAGACAGATGTGGACTCGTTAAGTTGTGGGGGGTGGACAGATATTCTCTTTCTCTGTTTGATGGGCTCTGTGATCTCTGTCCACATGTATCTGCATGCTTGCCAAAAACTAGTGCACTAATGCTCTGTTTCACAGTTCATATTACCATAACTTCATCAGGGTAATGCTAGTACCTTGTCTTTTTTCATTCGTTGTCTTGTCGGGTTAGAGGGCTCTCAAGGTTGTTTTTTAAAGTGTAATCTTTCACCAATCTAATGCCCATAATTTGAATTATCTTGCCTCAAAAATGAAATAATATGTATGTTCCATCATCATCATCATCATCATTATCATCATCATCAACCTTGTCAAATTACATAATGTTAAATGAGAGATCAGATTTCTTTTTTGTAACCCAAGCAATCACATACTTTTTTCAGCAACAGATTGTGTGTGTTTGTTTCTTTGTAATTTTTTGTCACCTCTCTCTCTTTACTCACTCTGTGACAGGTTCCTGGTGATCAGAGGGAGTGTGGACGATCTCGTAGCCCTCCTGCCTGAGGATGTCCAGCACACTGCGGTTCCCCAGGAAGTGACCTAACAGTGGACACAATAACGAAGGTCAGGACAGATTTAAAGGATGCAAGAGAGAGTTCATTTTTGTCTTTCCAAAACGACAACCCGGACTGTGTTTCGTGAAAATATTTTGATGCTATAAACAGAAACCCAATACTCTCCAGTGTTTTTCAGAGTATTAAAACTCTACTATTGGTGCTGGGGATATAGGATGGAAGTGTCATTTTTGTGTGGTGACAGGGTTTACAACATGATTTATTCAAAGATGACAAGATGGGGTCTTGACCAGCTTCAAAGAATATTTTTAAGTGTTATACCCTGTCGGTGGACCTCCCTGCCAAAGAGGAGTTGATATACCTTAATAGATTGTGGCAGCAACAGTTCTGCTATAGGCAGAAGCAAGAAAAGGATTGTGGAGGATAACAGAGGCTATACAAATGCAAGCTCATTCTTCATCTTTTGGGCCTATGCACTCGTTGCGCCCTAATGACACTGTATTGTCGGCACTCAACCTCTTGCCTCCCCTCTACTCCTCTCCCTCTTTCCTTCACCTTGTATATGATTCCTTCATTCTGACATCAAACATTCAGGCCCCAGCCCTGCGCTGATGAAAGAGTGTTTTTTTTTTTTATTTCTCCCATCAGCCGATAATCCTGCACGTCACTCAACCCAGCAATAAGCTGTAAAGTAGCCTGACATCACTCCCACTATACACACACACACACACACACACACACCCTGACAGAAGAATTCATATTTGCACTCACACATAAACCTGCATACAAAAATTTGCACACACAGGAATTCGAACACTCACACACACCTCAGCTCTCTCCTGCGGCTTATTAACAACACGTTGACAATATTCGAGCCTCTTACTCGCCTTTTTGTCAGGGCCCTCTGCTCCCACTCGGCTCCTCACCCCCTGCCAATTTTATCATTATAATGTTCCTGATCATTCCTGAAAGTCAAAGAAAGAGGCACGCGGTGTTACACTTTCTTGGCAGCCGAGTTCAAAGGCAGTGCTGGGATAGGCTGTGGAGTGAGTGGAGGCTTCTAACAACAGAGTGTCGGCGAGATCAGATGGGATTACACAGAGGGGAGAGTGTGAGCTTTTGTCTGGGTGAAGGTGGGTGTATGTATTTGTGTGTGTGTTCTAACTGACTAAATATCCTCACAAGGGTAGAAGTGAGGACATATTTCGCATCCTTGTTTCTTTAACCTTTTTAAGGCTCGGGTACTTCAACTGAATCTTTAGAAAACAAAGAAACCAAACACAGTGATGCTGACCATATAATATAAAATGTAGAAAAAGCAGAGTTCAGATTAGATCACTTTAATAGGAAAATAACTAATAAATGAGGAAATCTCAACAGTCAGTCCACCACTTTGGTTTAAACTGAACTATTTCAACATCTACTACAGATTTTGTACATTCATTCATGGTCCTCAGAGGATGAACCCTAATGATGTTGGTGATCTCATAAGTTAAGTTAGGTAAAATATCTCAGAAACTGTTGGATGGATTGCACATTCATGTTCCCTTCAGGAAAAGTTATAATAACATTAGCTTTCATTTTCATGGCCATTATCAGGTTTTGAATTTATCCAATCATTTTGGCTTTATGACCTCATACCTGTAAAAAAATGCCTTAGCTATACCCTACTTAGCACTAATTGTTAAATGTTAGTATGTTATCCTGCTAAACTAAGATGTTGAACATGGTTAACATATCTGCTAAAAATGACCGAAAATGCCTTTATATTTGGCTCGTTGATGATGCCATGCGTGTGGAGAAACTGCAAAATATGTACTCTACAGTTAATTTATGTAACTTGTAACATATAACATATACAGTCAGTAGTAGTTTATAATACTTAAGTTTTCATCCCTTTCTTCTAACCAAACAGTGGGGCCAAAGTCAGCTCATTCAATGACTGCATGCTGACAGATTCAACCACCCTAATATGTGTGTCAAGAAGCTATTTCATTAATTTCTGAGGGCCGGGGGCACAAGAAGAACACCTCCTGTGTGTCTGCCGGGTTTGAGGTCAAGTTGACTGTTTGATGTGCTGACTAGATTTCCTTTGCCCTGCTGTTATCCATAACACACACAGAAACAAGGCAGCATGTGTTGTGTGTGTGTGTGTGTGTGTGTGTGTGTTTGTTTGTGTGATGAGATTGTTTCCCTTCACAGCCAGCGGATGACATCATGTTTTTCATGTCTAAGACACACCTGTTCTAAATCTGACATTCTTTAAACGTTCATTCTGCTAATTGTTCCTTCGTTTCTTGTTTTCAGGATCCTGTAAACAACATCCAATAAACATGCACCCACTCGTTAAACATACTACTGTATACACAAATGATACAAACACTTTTGTCTGCAAAACAAGACCAAACGAACGGACACAAATAAACAGACAAACATGCACTTATGCACACGTGCCCCTCCCACACACACATACATAGACACACACACACAAACAGACCATCATTCTCTGTGTGCAAAACACCACTCTTCAAAAGTTGCTAAATTCCATGTTTGGACTTAAATTGAGGGAAGGTTCCCCATGAGCTGGCACAATTTGTCAAATAAACAAGAATGTTTTTCTGGGTTCTTAAGTTTATTCATAATCTTTTCATCTGACAACAGTGGCATGTGTTTCGTTTGTTTTTGTGTGTGTTTGTGGTTCATCCCTGTGTGTGTGTGTGTGTGTGTGTGTGTGAGTGACTAGGCACAGAGATAATAGCTCTCTCCGTAGAGATGACTGTGTTGTCGGGGCTGGGCTGGCGTGTTTGTTTGTGGAGTATCCAGACAGTAAACAATGTGGCGCTCCTGAAGCAGAAAGCTGGCCCAACAACAGTTCCATTAGCAAAGACATAATGAGAGGTCAGCTGACTCCTAATCGCTCCCCTGCTGCACGTAGAGCTCGTAGGCTGCATGCATCAGTAGCACACTGTAAAAAATGCTGTGGCTGAGTATAAAATTCTTACAAATTACTTATAGTAGTAAAAGGTATTCAAGTGAATGCCTGTGTCTGATTCTCCAGAAACACTTTCATGAGTATTTTCTGAGTAAAGTTCTCTGGCACACACAAAGTTGTGAGTGTTGATGAGAAATTTGAAAGAGGAACTGCGAACAATGGTAGTAATTATGTCAAAACAAATATAAGACGTATAAGATAGTAGTTCAGTGGGACAATACATAGAGTATACTTAATCTTTTCCAGTGTGAACACACCACAGACTCAACTGTTAAACTCTTTCCCATCATTTACGTCAGAGTGTTTAATTTGCCAAGTGATTTTTGGGAAGTGCATTGCACCTCCGTGATGACTGCTTAACAGGATTCTTTACACTCATTGGATCTCAAAAGTAATCTGTGAGGTGTCATATTCTCTTGTAACTGCACCGCTTTAGGGCTATTAAGTTAAGTTGAGTGGCTCAGGCTACATACAGAAGAAACGTAACTTGTGGTAATGTGGGTTCAAACCATTTACAACCACTTTCACATATCACCTATCCTCTACTTTTTTTTCCTCGTCAGTCAGCTGTCATCACTCTAATAAAGCAGATATGCCTTAAATATTTCCTTTGCTTAAAAAAAGTTCATTCCGTATTAAGCAACCAGGACTTTTTGCAGTGTGTCACTACCTTACAGGGTGTTCCCCCTCCTGTGGCTCCTGAGAGTAGAGTTAATGACCCAGTTACTCCCCTGTTTAATAACCTTTCCATCCCAATTTCCACTTACAGTAGCGACTTAATGTACTCCACTTCACCCTCTGTCTGTGTTTACTGTAGCCACCTCTTGTCTCAGGCCTATCTCTTTATCTGTCTGGCTTTCCAGACTTAATCATGTCTCCTCAAAGCATCTTTGGTTGTCTGGCTGTCACTGCAGCTCTTTCCTCTGCTGTCAGTTTGTTTGTCTTTTTATATGTCAATTTTTCCGCCCTTTCCTCTCCATGCAAGTTTGTGTGTGTGAAAGCATGAGTGTGTGTTGAAGAGAGAGAGAGAGGTGTGGCAGCATGTCTCTCCAGACTCCAGCCATGTCAGCACCTCTTTACTCACACCCACTTCTCTTTCTATCTCCCTAGTCCTTGTTCCCTCGCTCCATCACAATCTCTCCATCTTTTCCTTTCTACATCCCTCTCGAAAACCTTCAAAGCAACAAAGAGAAGCCAGTTAAGAGAGACGAGAAAGGAATAGAGAGCAACAGTGAGCTGTGAGGCATGGGACATTGATCCAAATGATCCACATGATCAGATTTATGTAATTTTTAGTTTTTGTGCAAACAAATGTGTTTGCAATTACACTGTGTAAACAATGGATCAACTGGTATGCACTAGTGGTTTAAAAAATGGCTTGCAAGCAAACCACCTCACATAAAAATTGCAATCAGAGCACAAGCAGTAAAATAGGAAGAGAAAGTACAAGAAGGAGGAGGGTGCAAATAGATGAGTGGGCTGAGGGAGAAAATGTATTTGAAGAAAGTGAAGAAGAAAAAGGAAAAAGACGTAGAACCGGATCATGAGGGCGAGATGGATTGTGCACTCTCTCCACCCTCCCAGAATGCATGCTGGGTACTGTTGCTACATTATGGTCCAAACAAACACAAGCTGTTGCCTCCCAGCCATTTGAACAACAGATGAAAGGGAGGTGAAGAGATGAGGGAAAGCAGAGAGAAAGCGTGAGGATACAGTGGAGAGAGAAACCCGATGAAAGGGGGGGGGGGATTAAAAAACTACCCGCACTACTTTGTAGTTGACAAGGGTGTGTTCCTCTCTGGATTTGTTTGGAAACGTGTTCCAGTGATGATGGGGGAAAATTCCTCTCATTTGCATCTGTTTGTGTGTGAATAAGTGTGTAGGTGTCAGACGGATGACAAATTAAAGGAAAAACTAACATAAATGTCTCTGTAAGGTGTTGGACAACCTTGAACCATCGAAACAGCATCACAAATCTTCACAAGTGAAGACCGGAGGGAAGTTTTAATGATGTGGGCGCTGCCTAACACATCAATCCAAAATCTCCCATAAACTGGTGACTGAAAAACCATTCAGGGGCCCTCTGTGCTTTGTATGGAAGCATCTGCATTTGTTATGTTTCTCCACACATTTATTCAAGTTTTCCCTTCAGTGTGTGCCAGCGATTGTTGTCTGCTTGCAACGGTGAGTGCACATTAATATGTATTTGCATACCTTTCTGTGTGTATGTGTGTGTGTGTATCTGTGACACAGGAGCATATGTCTCTCTTTGGACTTAACCTTCGTAACACTGCCCTTCTTTTCTTGAACAACATATGAGTAATGCAACAAAGATTTTAATAAGCCCAGCATCCCCACGCCTTGCTGTGCATTTCCATTTACAGTTTTACGGTACTGGGATCCCTCTATAAATCACACAGCAGCCTTTGGATTAACAGAGTGGAGCCGGAGCAACAACTACCCACGGCGCTTCAGAAATAGTTGAACCACTGCCTTGAAAACAGAGCGCAGCTTTCACTTAACGTGTAAATCTAAAGAGGCAGGATGGTAAATTCCACCTCTCAGCTCAACTCTGAGTTTGTAGAAGGGGAATAATGGGAATCTGGAGTCTTTCCCCTGGCTTTCCCTAACTTCTCTCACTCATTCCTCATCTCCATAATGATTTCACTTCCTATGCATGCAGCACGACGTCTGTCTGTCTCTCCGCACCATGCTGAGGTGCTATGAGTGACAGCTGTTGATTGGGGGTGTTCACGTCCAAGTTCTGGTTGATGTTCCGGTCAAATACAAAGATCAAGAGAGTTCAGGGATCACATCCAAAGGCCGCTCGCTGCATGCAGCGGGCCTGACACCAGTCCATGTCAGAAAAGGCTGGAGGGAGGGATCAGCCGTTCAGTGTTAGAAGCTTTAAAGTAATTCCCCATGTTTAAATATTTAGACTGTGTGAGCTTGCTGCTGCAGTGTAACACTCTACGAGTGGGCAGGGAGAAAGTAAGGAAAGTAAAAGAAACAGGGAGAGGATGGGAAGTGAGCTGAGTCTACAGTGGCGCTAACAACATTTAGTGGAAATTGTTTGATTTTGTCTCTGTCAGCTGTGGTCTTTAGTGTCTCTCCCTGCTGGGACATGAGGAGTAAAGGGAGCAGCTGGTCAACTAGTCGAGGGACGTCTTTCTTCTGGACACAAACACAAACATACGTATATATGATAGAATGTGATATGATATCCTTACAGAAATCTCATGTCTCATGGCGGTCTTTATCTCTGTCATCTCATTCTTGCACCGTTGGTTCATTTCCTCTCCTCCACCCCTCGGTTAAACGTGCAGTTCCAGTTAAGAGGGAAGCATATTTATTTTTCATGTGAGCAGGTACAAAACATTCACACATTTCCGTTCATTTACAAAAGCTTACAGTATGTGCCTGTCATCTTGTTCATGTGTTTTAAAGGAGTGCATATTTTTGTGCATGTGTCAAGGTGGAGTGTGTGTATGATGTTGGCATATACTATACAGCTGCCCAGCAGACATGAGCACAGAGATACAAGTAAGTGTGTTGGTATGTGAGTATGTATGTAGCCTGTATGTGCAGGTTTGTGTGTAAATGTAAGTGTATAAGTGTGTTTTATTAAGTGTACTTCCTTGGCTCGAACCAATGTCTTACAGCAGTTCTTTCTCAGGACGAGGCTGGCTGGTTTTCATTCTTCCCATCTAATCATGATTTGATTTACACCTGGGGCACCAGGTGAATGCAATTAAGTACCTAGTAGGAAAACCAGCAGTAGTATGAGTCTCAAGAAGTGAACCATTGTATTCTTGTATTCTGAGATCTACATAGTTTCTGGTGTGTGCATGTAGGCCAATTTACATGCTCAAAAGATCAAAGCAAGCTACACTGAAGCATCCATGTGTTTATGAAATGTAGCATTAAGCTTATTGGCACTAAATAGGCTATGAGATGTTCTTTCAGTTGCTAATGAAGTGTGTAATCTTTGAACACGCTAATGAGCTGTACTGATTTAATCAGAGCTAAGAATTCAACCAGTGTAGCTAACAGTTACCATAAGACGTTTTCACGCAAACTCACATTCCTAAACATTGACAAAACGATGTAACCTTACATGGGTGCAAAAAAACATCCTTGTGTTAATGAAAAAAAAGGTAACAAGTCAACTTGTTTGTATTGTAATTCATTGTTTGTGAATTAGCTAATTAAAACACAGTAAAGTGAATGTTCTTTTTTGAATCAAACTAAATATTCCTTGTGTAAGAACAGTCATGAAGCGCACATACATTTTTGTCATTGTTATGAAAACTATCAGGCTCTTTCATGTATTACATCAGGCTACTGGGACCAATGACAGCCATGTTAAACTGGATGTACAAATTACAATAGAATTCCACAAATTGGGATTTTTTAATTCCTACTTAAGACTTGGGTTTTCAATAGAAGTGGGAATTAGAGAATTGTATGTTTATCCTGTGAAAAGTGATGGATTTGTGCTTGTCTGCTAAGAGACATGAGCAATGAGAAAATTAAACGGCAAATTATTCTTTGTTTGTTTTGAATTGTGAGCAGCCAGCATCATGAAGAGTGAAGTGAAGTGTGTGTGAGCGGAGAGGGTGTAATACTGTTTGGAGGGACATTTCCTCCCTAGTGGACAGAAGTATTCATGTACTGGACCAAAGCACTACACACTTAACAGTGACACACATGCACTATCACCCTGCACTAAACAACACTGGCTTCTGGTCCAAACCACACACCTGTTAAAAATACATTTAAAAGCCTGCTAAGTCCAAGCTGTCAGTAGGAACATTAATAATATCTCTCGATCGCTATATCTCATTCTATCTCCCTCTATGTGTCCTCTCTGGTGAGCTGAGGAATCACAAAGTGCACACATGACGCACATATATGGCGTCTCCGTCACTTCATAAAATGTTCCTGCACTATGCGGAGGGGAAGACAGCATGAGACAGAAGAGACAGAGCTAGACAGCAGCAAAGGATGGCGTCGGTTTAATAAAGGCAAGACAGCGGCAGATGGAGAGGACAGACAGAAAGAGCCAGAAAAATAAAAGCTTAAAACAAAGAGGCAGGGAAAACAGGTAGAAATATGGAATTAGAGCTAAAGACAGAACAAAGTGCCAGCAGAGACAGACAGATAGACAGACAGGCGGGGGAAAAGGGCTGAAAAAAGCAGATATGCAGAGAGGAAGAGCCACACAGACAAAGTGACATGCACGCCAGGCAGGCTTTCTCCCTCAGTCATCACTTCAACACCACAACACCACGAGTGACTACAAAACACATGGTCCCGCTCTGCCCGCACAATGTGCTATAGGCCTGCACAGCAGAACTTACGCACAAAAATCGACTTTCTGCAAACAGATCTAAAGTGACTCAAACTTAAAACAATACTACATGTGTATTTTTGACAGTAAACTCTTTTTGGTGATGGATATCTCTGCGGATCATATGACTCGTGTCGCAAGCATACACAGACACACGTGTATGTGAGTGAAGTGGTGTCTAGGCCGTGGCAGCGTCAGGAAATTCCATGGGATGTTTTCAATAAGGCAAGGCAGCAGCAGCCAGAGAGCTGGCAAATGAAAACCTGCTGAGGCACACCACAGAGCTCCAACGAGACGCTGCCTACCCCAGCACAGCTCTTTATGATAAATCTGTGTGTGCTTGTGTTGTGTGTAAAAAATTATAGTTTATGTTTTTGTTTGTGTATGATTGCATATTTTGCTGAATGTGTGAGAGAAAAAGTGTTTTGAGACTTGTGTCTGTTTAAAATAGCAACAGCAAGTGTCCAATGTGACGTGTCTACGAGTATGGTTTCCCTTTACTGCTATCATCTGGTGTTGCTGTGTCATTCTGTCCAAGGGGAAACTGTGATGCATTCACTTGGCCTTACAAAGAGCGCTACGTCATGCTACAGTGGGTGCCTATGATTGGTCTCCATTACATAATACTGATAGTAATAGTGAACAGCAGTGGTCACAGCAGCGTAAAGGAACAGGATGAGAGACTCTGAGGAGACGGAGAGTGAAGAGAGAAAAGCTGAATTGAAATTTCTGATGAATATTCTTTCAACAATGTTGCTCACTTCAAGTTAAAGAAATAGTTTGAGATTTTTCTGTATGCTAACCTAAGCTAACTGGCTCTTAGCCATAGCTTCATATTTATCATAAAAATGACAAGAGTGGTTATTTCTTCTTATCTAACTCTCAGGAAGAAAGTGAATAAGATATATTTTACAAAATGTTTAACTATTCATTTAAAGGGGACATATCATGGGACACATCATTTCCACTTATTTTTTTCAATCTTTATTTGAAATGGAAACTTCTCAAATAAATCTGTACATGTTTGAGCCCGAATACAACCCCAAAAATGGACAATGCAAGTGGACAACGTGAACATTCTGTAACCTCATCAACAAAGACTATGGAACAGACGGCCATTTGTGGGCATGCACAAACAATCTGACATCATCACAAGGAGGACGTAGAATTAACATTGCAAATTATGCATTCAGAGCAGGTTGAAGCCTGGGTTTTTGACTTGGAGGGAGCATCTTTACATACATTTACATATATTAACAGTATAAAAATAACAGAAAATCATAAAAAGCATATGTCCCCTTTAGCTGCTTTTCCCTTTTTTGACTCCTTAGGACTAAACAAAAACAAGCTCACAGACACACAGCCATAACATATTATCACATTATAACATTTGTATAGCTAACGTGTCAAAGCTAAAGCTGTCTTTTAGCACCAGTTAGCTTCCACCAACTCCTGTGAAAATATCTTTCTTTAGCTGCTAACTTTCTTCACTAGCTAGTTACTGTCTTTTTTTCTTTCTTTTTTTGTGCTAGGCTAGTAGCCTACAGTGGGTTATTCAGGGATCCTTTTTTTTGCTGAAAACAGCTGCTTGCTACTGCTTGAGTAAGGGAAGAGAGTGTGGAAGCGAGCAGTGAGACTGGACCATATATTACATTTGCGGGCCTTAAAACCATAAACCAAAATAATGAGCTACTGTAAATGAGGCAAAAATGCTGCTCGGTGCTGCAGAGTTAAGTGATAAGGTTCATGACTGCCAGCTCAGTCATGACCTTTACATGTAGTCATTTGATACAGTCCCAATAAAATACTGATTAGTGGCTTAGCGTAATGTAATCTCAACTGAATAAAAATTAGTGACTGAAATATGACTGTAATATGTGCTACAGAGAAACTCAAGTTGACTGAGGTGTTGCATGGTGGACCATCAATATCATGAAATCTTGGCCCAACAGCAAGCTCCTGTGAGAGAGTAATACTGCTCAGTCAGTCTCGTATACTGCCTGGGGTAATTCAATTATGCCTGCTGGAGCTCTTTTTACTCTGTAATTTGTATTAATAACCTGTTGGTGAAAGTGAAGAAAATAAAGAATGTCTGTTACAATGTATAGAGATTTGTGTAGGATGGAGGAAAAGAGCAGAGAGAAAAATCACTGCTTTAGCAAATACAAAAGTATGCATTTTGCACATAAAAGTACTCCTGCTACAGGAAGGTGTAGGTGTACAGTGAGAGGAAAGGGGGAGGCTGGGAAGCAAGGTGCTGAGCTGAGTAGAGATGGATTTCCTGCCTGAAGCACTTTATACACACGTCGTATAGTTTAATTATCCTGTGAAAAAAACTCCTGGATCGGACTACGACAGTGGTAACTCTAGAGGGCTTTGACCTAAGTGCTGCCCCGGCTCCTTCCCGACAGTGCTGTTTTCCTTTTGTACTCTGGACATGGTTCAAGTTGGAAGTAAAGTGTCCAAGGCAAAGGCAGTGAGAGGGGCCATTAATATTTATCTGTTGTACTGCATATACAATAGAGATTGTGGATCTCGTGCCAGGATCCCCAGCATTTGCAATCCCACATCTTCATTATTCCATTTAATAATCCACAAGAATAAGCCACGTACTGTGAACTCACTGCCTACACACGTCATGTTAATGTGATTTTTGAGATCTGACCATAAAGATTGGATTTTATGTGATCACATTATTGTAAGTCCACATTTGGCCTGAGAACGACTGTTATACATCTCCCTAGTCTGTTTTTATTTTAAAATATGTCTGGGTAATCTTAACCCTCACACCTCCCATCCCTTTTTTATTTTTCTTCATTACTCAAAATTTGTTTTGTGGTCAGATTGCTCCTTTCACAAAGTAAGACCACTTCCAGAGCTACTTTTGAAAATATTGAAGAGCAATGTGAGCACAGTCAGATTTCTGGGAGTCCAGGCCGTCACTTAATACATCCTGGCATCATTGGATGATAAAATTTCATGGCTGGTTACAGCCAATGAGGAACTGAGACCAGAAGGGACAGTTACAGGACTGTAAAGACATGAGTAAAAATCCTTAAGACAGAAATAAGATGAGAGAAGGACGCTTTGTCATTAGTGCATGGGAGAGACTCTGTTAACCCTGATTTATTACATTTTTTGCTTAAACATGTCAGACATGTGTGTCATTTATCAAACAGGCACAACATCCTGGAGGCCCAGTTTGCCTTTCTATCAGCGATACACATCTCTGTTTTTTATGCATTTCAAGCAGGATAGACACAAATTGTATTGGACATGATATGTATAACAGAATGATATTCAGCTGGACTTAATAGCAGTTACTATGATGATTAGGTGCACATTTTGCTGGTATAGTAGGAGACATTTGTGGTGGGAAAGTTGTTAATAACCTTTATTATATACAAATTTGTAATAAATTAGTTTATTAAGTAACTTAAGTTTTAAATAAGTATTTTTTCTTTGTGTTGTCAGTTCTAATTACTGTCCTTTTCCTTAGAAGTTTGCTTACTGACCTTTACTGCATTAGTTTTACAAACTAGTTTCACAATCATTATTTCATTCATAATAACCTCAGCAATAGTTTAATTGCATACTTACTAAATGTTTTGAAATACCCTTAACATACTGTAATTCTTTTTTTAGTATCATTAATTCATGGTTTAAATTTTTAGGCTCGAAGTTCTCTCTAAATGAAGCTAAAAGGCAGCCTCAGTAACTCAGTAGTTGCATAATTAGCTGCTGCTGCTGTAGCAAATCAGACACTAATTACATGCAGACTGTGAGCCCAATATTGAGTGAACATGCAGAGAAAATTTGCCCCACACTTTCATATATGTAAATGTGCCCCTCATTGCCCCTTTGCTGTCCCAAAGCCTATACTTTGACTTCTGTTTACATTAAGTGTGTGTGTGTGTGTGTGTGTGTGTGTGTGTGTGTGTGTGTGTGTGTGTGTGTGTGAATATATATGATGTATAAGTGAAAAGTGCAGTACAAATTAAATGTATTATCATTATTTATTTTTTTATTATTGTACTGTAATGGTTCTCATCACTTCACACTTCAGTTGTCTCACACACAGTCTACAGCCTGTAGGTGACCCGACACACATGTTCACCTCCAGTCTATCCAGGCCTGGTTGAACACACAGGAAAGCTAACACACAGCTGCCTTACTGAGGGGCAAAGAACTAGGAAAATATGAAGCTGCATTAGAACAAATGTCTATTTAAAAAAATGGAGCTGTCTTATCAGTCTAAACAAGAGAACCCTTGATGGTTCACGGTAATTGCCCAAATTCATTTAAGGACGACATTTTCATAACCTCTTTGAAGGAATATATGAAATATATTTAAGCATGAAGTTCAGAAGATAGTCCAGGTAGCAGTGAGGGATAATCAGTTTAGGTTTTGAACACGTTGCATAGAATCATGTCACTATCACTAACATTTCTAACAACTTGAAATAGGAAACATGGCTGTTTTTTCACTTTCTTGCAAATTTCCACGCCAAACCCTCAATGCTTTTTTTCTTTAGCCTAAGGAGTTGGACTGGGTTTGTTGGCTTTCCGAAGTTCACATGACTTTCATTGTTTCATAAACACAGTGTGTAACAGGAGAAGGATGTATTATCAGGCCTTATTTTTTCCACTGCAAACACTTATACCATTTTTTGATGTATAATGACACAAATACATCCTTCCACCACAGTCACAGTACATATGAAAACTTACAGTATTTCTATTTTACACACACACACCCCTTCCCCAACACACACACACACACGCACAGACCCACACATAGCAGCAAGATGGTGCAACAGTGGCCTTATCCAAACAGCACAAAGAGCACAGGGAGAAAAAATGCTCAGAGTAAGGAACAAGGCATTCAGCATTAATCATACACTATAATACACACACTTGCAAGGACACACACACACACACACACACACACACACACACACACCCTAGCGGCGGTACCACCCATTTTCAGATGCATAAACACAGACACACAGTCGTACAATAAACAGACGCATAGACACCCACCTACCACTTGTTTTTGCAAACACACTTGCATGTGTGTGTGTATGTCACACACACCCACACATGCACGCACACACACACACACACACACACGTCTCTCAGGACACACTACACCATTCAGGAAACATTAGCAGCATTAGCCAGGAATGGTAATTGAAACAAACATGGTTTCTTCATTTCTTAGGTGGGAGACTTCTGTCTCTGTGTGTGTGTGTGTGTGTGTGCATATGTATGCATAGACACACAGTTTTTCATGCCAGAGATCTGGGAACCATTGTACACTTATTGTCCTGTTTTTTCTCCAGTTTTGCTTTCAAACACAAAAGAGAGCAAATTGTTCACTATAAACACGCGTTAGCGCTGACAGAATCGCTGCTCCAGACCAAAGAAAACCTGATCTCTCTTTCACTTCACAATTACATGCAAACACACACTCTCAGCTTCAATCAGGATGTATTTGAAAAGATCTCATTTTCAGTGGCTGATATGACAATTCTTTCATTGTTTGACCTGCAGCCAAAGTGTCCTTTCAAAGTGTCTGAGGACTAGAAACTGAACTTACACTTCATCCTAAACATCCCTGTTAAAGTATCTAAGATCCCCTTACCTGCACCAAATGCAAAAAAGTAAGTCTGGTTTGGATTTCTCTGCAGCAGGGCAGACACACGACGCGCCATTCGCTCATTGCGTTTGTAGATGAGCTCCTGGCGGAAGTAGCTGTCAATCTGCAGGGCCGTCATGCGGTCATGAGCTGGCAGAGAACTGTTGATGAAGTGAGGCAGCTGAGATAAAAAGAAAGATTTAGAGAAAATTAGAACTTGAAAATCTTTATGGTTAAAATCCATAGCAGAGTAAAAAAATCATGAATGCCTTAAACCATGCACACATCAAACACAAAAGGGAAGAAAGGACGTTAACGAAAACTGAGAGGAACAGAAAAGAGAGGACTAGATGGGGTGTTGGTGACAACCTGGCACATGTGTGTGCCCATGTGAGTGTGAGACCTGGCAACCAGGGGAGTTTGTAACGTGACAGCTTAACAGAAAAAGACCAATCCAAGGCTCAGCTCTAAAGGCTTGTTTCTAAATGAGAAAGCATAAATGAACGGAGGAGACTGTCTGTTATGAACACTGACGTGTTTATACAGTAAAAGCTATATGTGTGTGCGCACTGCTTAAAGGCAATGGCTTGTTTGCTCGTACATGTACTGTATATTCACAAGTGTGAGCGTGTGAATGTGTGTTTAATTGCTGTGTGATTTATTAAGAGCCAGACAGGCGGAGACAGACCACGCTGGCTCTCTTCCACTCTTGGCTGCATCGGTGGATTCAACAGGCTGTTAATCTGTGAGGATGAGCTGGGGTCTGCGGTGGGGTAGCAGGGGTTTGGCATCAGGGGGTCTGAGCTGTCCAACTCAGAAACACACCTAAACACACACACTGTCTCCTTTTTCTCTGTCTTTAGCTCTTTCATTTCCTCTCAGAGTATTACATTTGATTTTTTTCTGCTTCTTTCTCATAATATATATGTAATAAATTATGAATTAATGGAGAATGATGGTGAGATGGTGAAATCCTGTTACACTAGAGAACATCTGTTTGGTCTGCTCCCTCTTCTTAATGCTTTGGTATGCTGTTTGCAATAAAGATATATTTTCATAATTTGGTACTGTTGGTACTGTTGTGGTAAAGAATTTTTTTTTCCCGTACCTATTTTGAACTTAAGGCTTGTTTAAATTGAAGGTTATCTGTTTGTCTATGATTCCTGACATTTAAAAAATACATTTAAAAAATGGCAAGATTACCACAGATTTGTTTCAGATATTCCTAATAATTTAGATCTTTCATCTAGCACAGCTCAACACTTTGGTCTATTGCATTTTTATTGCACTTCCTCTTTATACTGTAATATTTATGCGTATTAAAAATAACATTGTATTCTCATGTTTGGCACTGTAAAACTTTAATAGGGATGTTGAGGAAGTAGATCGGCAGGCAGGAGTATGTGCAAAAAGGTCTATTAACAAAAATATTAATGAAACAGCAAAAATTCAACAACAACAAATAAAACAGACTTTGCAGCCACACATCTTCGTTCCCCATTAATTGACCGGTGCCTTTAACTTTCTCAGCCTCACTGAACTGGAACATACCATCACGGTCACATACACACAGTCATGAATGCATCAAATTATACACTCACTAAGCACTGGATTAGAAACACTTAATATTTCTGTACTTCCTAATATTTTGTTCCCCTCGTGTATGTTAATCATGTAGACAAAATATTAGGAACACTTTCATTATAACGCACTCCAGTACACCACTATGCCCTCAATAATAAACATAAAGTAGAATTATCACATTTGTGACAACGCCAACAAAAACTGTAGCTTCGTAAAAGTAGAATTTATGGCAGAGCTGTTGTGTTGGATTGCATTAGATTGCACAGGTGTTCCTAATAACGTGCTCTGTGAGTGTATATCCTGCCTCGGCTTGACATGCCGAGTGACTCACTGCTTAGTGCACCTAATGATGCACACCTGTTGCCACTGTCACTGATTAAGCAGATGATCTGCCCCAACACTACAAAATGCTCTCATAAAAGGAACATCACAGCAGGACTGAAGCCCTTCAACAAAACATAACATTGTGGAACACAAACTACTCAACTAAAACATATTTTCTGTTATTTGTGTAATAAATTAAAAGATTAACAAACATTGAACTGACATTACAGATTTAACACACCAAAAACACTAGTACTTTTGGGAACCAGGGCCTAGTGAAAAGGGAGAGGAGTAACCTTTTCACCATCTTCAAAGTAGAAGTTTTAGCAGTAGTAGAAATATTATGTAGGTTATTGTTATAGTTGCAGATGCAAACAAAATTCTTTTATCCCCATATGTATATATCAATGCATCACTCTATCTATTCCCACAATGCCTTCTGTAAATCAGCTTCTGGCATACACACATATTGGTTTGCATAAACCAATAGCACCATCACATATTGTTGAGCATATCTCTTCCATTATGTCCATGTTTCCTTTTCCTAAAACCACATAGTTGCATGCTGACAGCTCAGCATTATGCACAAAGAATGTCAGGGTGGATTGATCCACTGAGGGCTGTGCAATGGTACAAGTTTCCTCTTCTGATTTTCTTCTTAGTTACTTTAGTTGGAAAGAATGAACAGATGAAAGGATTAGAGAAGGAAAGACATTTGGGTTATTGGGTTATTGGGTTATGTGTTATATGTGTGTGTGTGTGTGTGTGTGTGTGAGAGAGAGAGAGACAGACAGAGACAGAGAGAGAGAGGGAGAGACAGATAGTCACATATGCAGATGTGTTTAATCTGGTATTGTATTTGAGTGTGACAAGAACACATATGCATACAGTACATACAAGAGCTGTCTAAAACTGAGTTACTAGTTGACACATCAGTAGAGCAGCTGCAAATTGTGCATAAATCACTTTGTGTGTGTGTGTGTGTGTGTGTGTGTGTGTGTAAGAGAGAGAGAGAGAATACATACTGAATACATGGGGGGATTTATTGGGCCACATGTGAACAAGGTGTTATTCTCCAGCATCCGTCCAAAATATGTATCTGACACATTTTCTCCCACTCCTTCCACAGTTTGTTCTTACAGTCTGTTTCACATAATGGTTGAAAGGCTCTGATTCATACCTACATTGGATATTTATTTCCTTTAGTGATGTACCTTAAACAACTCACATGTGTGTACTGCAGTTAGTTAATGCCAGTGTGGAGGAAGGTGACATTTTGCCAGGGCATGCAGCTTCAACTACCGTCTGGTTGTATTTTGTTGTGCTGCCACACAAACGCTCCTATTGTTATCAGTCATGTGGAATAATGTTCACAAGAAAAGGATTTTTTTTTCCATAAATAGTAAAGGCACACTGCTTCATTAAGGTAGATTTTTTGCTGTTAGGATGCATCTTCAATTTTAAAAGTTCCTTTTAGATTCAATGATCATAATCTGGACTACATTTTTTTTAGACAACCAGCCAAAATAGCTTCTAAACTTTAAGATTATTATCCATTCTGAATGTCCATTTGCCAAAATACTTTTATTGAAATAAACCAGAGCACGAGTCACTACATCCATTTCATCATATTTATGAGTAAAAATAAAGGCCAGACATGTAATAAATCTCTAGCATGTCATTTCAGTGGAATACATGAACTACAGTGCAAACACATTGAGTAAACCTGAGAGACAGAAAGAACTCTGATTTGTCTAATAAAATAAGGATATTACCTGCCACAGTTCATTTTTACTCACATTTGGCATTTGGTTGGTGGTCGTTAATTTCAAGCACTGATAAAATCCAAATGTTTGTAAGGCATGTGCACTACATTGTATTACTCACGTATCTTACTCACTTAGCTTGTACATGACTAAGCGGTCAAAGAAAACCACATTCACACAATTATCTGTTGCCTGAAGCCTTGTATAGTCTCTGTGTTTTTTCAGGGTGTATGACCCGGGGTCATCCAGAGTGACAGGACTTCATGCTTCAAAAGTAAAATGAAACAGAGTTGGATTATCGTGGGGAAATAAGTCAAAGAGAGAGAGAGAGAGAGAGGTGGAGAAGGAGTGCTTCATCATTGCTCTGATGAGTGAGGATAGCGTGAGTGTTTCATGATGAGAGTAGAAAGTGTTCGGTCGGAGAGAGGTCAAGGTGGGAGTGTAGCGGTAAATGCAGATAAGTTATCACAGGAAAGGCCATTAGCTCGTCTCTATCCCAAACTGCACAGGAAATGTGGAGTGACAGCCAGATATTTTCTCCCTTCCTCACTACTGGTCCTGCTCTGTACTCACTTGCTCAGTCAGTCTGTCCTGACAGCCACCTACTCTCCTCTACACTGATCTGGTTCTATTCTATTCTTCTATACTTTCCTCTCCCTTTGCTCAACATCAAACCATAAAATCACAAAAAATACTATATGACATTGTGGCATAGAACAAGATCTATTCAATGCCAAAATGTGTGTAGTTAAATCTTCTTTTAATTTGTTTTTCTATTTTTTTTTTATCTCAACTTTTTTTTCTCTCCATGTTTTTTTTTCTTTTCTGTCCTCTCTATCTATCTTTGACTTTCCTGATGGATGTAGGACCAGTTGAGTGTTGAAATGCATTACCCTGTCCTGCACCGTTCTGCTGTGCAGCGCTCTGGGGCCCACCATCGGCCCCTTTCTAATATGATGGCGATTGAGTTGGGACAGTATCAGAAGTGTTGGAGGCCCCTGGATTAAGTCCTATCTATCAAAAAACACCTGCTCTTTTACGGCCCTGAAAGTTTCTCTCTCTCACACACACACTCACTCTCTCTCTCACTCTCTCTCTCTCTCTCTCTCTCTCTCTCTCTCTCTCTCTCTCTCTCTCTCTCTCTCACACACACACACACACACATACACACACACACACACACACACATACAAACACACACACACATACAAACACAAACCTGCTATAGATCACCAGGCTACAGAAGCAGGCACCAGAGTCAAGTCAGGCATCTGATTGCTCTAGCATGTGCTGGGGAATGTTAATACATGTTATTATGACATGAGGAGCAGCGGCGAACTGGTATGATTTAGAACACTTGTGCAAGAGACGACTGTAGCCACAACTGCAGGTGAAACTGTGGCTAACAAGCTCTTTATGGCCTCCGGAGAGAAAAAGACACAGACACAGACAGTGCGAGTGACAGAGAGAGAAAATAGAGATGTGTGTATCAGTGCTGAAGTCTGAACATTAAATTGTGCATACGTTCTCTCACTTTGCGTGTCTCTGGTGTAAATGGTGTGGAATCTTTGCAGCTGAGCAGGGAGTTGAGGTTACATGGTATGTTAGGTTTAATGGGACTTAAGCATCGGTGAGGGAGGGTGACACACAACTGACTTATGAGGAGGGCTTGAGTAAATCTGCATTTGAAGGTGGAGATGGAGTGACAGTTTCTGTGGCGTCTGTGTGTGTGTACTATATGGCCTTTTGACAGCTAGCAGGGCTGTGTGCAAAGAATGAAGAGGAGGCCATCACTGAAGGAGCAGAGGCTATGTTCAGAGTCATAAAGTTAGAGGGCAGATGGTGCATTTACGGTCGAGTCCAGAGCTATGTCAGTCTATCATCTAACTTGAGGTTAAGAGGGATTAAGATGGTGATGTGCAGTTTTGCAGAATTGATGATGACGCTAGAATAAAAGCAGAGATATTTCCAACTCAAATCAAAGGTCTGACAGATTATAGATGTTTTTGTAGTTTAACTGTATCAGAAACTTGAGCATCCTTTTGTCCAAGAAAACAAAACAAAATTACAAGGATTCACTTTCAGTCCCAAAATTGAATTCTTGGCAGAGAGAAAAAACCTCAGAAAAAAACATTTACACTGTGGCAGACAAATGCTGCACTTGGTTGGTTAAATACAAATGTGAAAGTATAATTTTACATGATATCTAAGATGCATAGATTCTGTGGTTTCTGACTAAAACAAACTGAATATGTGACAAATCTTATGTCTAACTTTGCTAAATCTGAAGAAACAGATTGTTAGGAGCATGAATGTAGTATGTAGTAAGACCTTTCTGGCAGACTGACTGTTACCACATAGAGCTATGTAAGTGAGAAAATTTAGATGATAATAAGAATAATATTGTACTTTCGGTCAAAGTTTTGAATTACGCTGAGCTGTTCAGACTCATTTTTAGACCTCCGAAACAGTTTGCATTATAGGGGACATACCATGCTTTATATACTGTACTATTATGCTGTTATAATGTTGGATGTCTGTCGTCCAAAGTTCTGAACAGTCCGTTTGCAAAGTTGTTGATGTCAGTTCAATCATCAAACTGACATAAGCATGCCCACAAATGGCCGTGAATTTTTGTACCCCTAGTTGCTAAGTTTGTTCCATGGATTGTTTGCGTTGTCCAATTGCATATTTCAGATTTTGGCTTCAACATGTACAAATGTGTTTGAGAAGTTTACATTTTGATTAAAGAATGTGAAAAATTATATATATTATTGTTTGTTTATGTAGTCTCCCAAGCCACTGGAATTCTGCGGAGGGACAGCTTCTGGAAACTAACCAATCAGAACAGAGTGGGCTCATTGGGAGGGGGGACCTTCAAGAGACAGGAGCTAAAACAGCCGGTTTCAGACAGAGGCTGAACTGAAGGGCTGTATAAAAGGGCCAGTGTAATGTAATGTGATAAATAAGGAGGTTTTGAACTGTAAATCGTGCAAGGATATACTAGTAAAGCCCCAGAATAGAAATATAGACCTGTAAATGTGTATGAAATGTCCCCTTTAACATCAGCTGGCAAAAGATGAATAGGCAATGAGTACTTTTTTTTTTTTTTTTTTTGGTGTTTAAGCCCAAATTTCTGCAAGTTACGCAATCTGAAGTTGAGACAAACCTGTGAGGTGTCATGGTTGAAGATGATGGAGCTGAGGTCCCCACAGTTGTAGTGAGTAATAAGGTCCTCAGTGGTGTAAGAACCCTGCAGACTGCCTGCTCGAACACCCTCATGCTGCAGCAGTGTCTGGTTCAAAGCAAACAGCACCTGCGGGGAGAGAGAGACAGGAAGGGTGCTGTTACTTTCTGCATCCACAAACTCAGTTTTCTCTGCTTTGCGCTCAAGAGGAATTTGCCATGAAGGAGGAGAATTGTGCACGCATGGCCAGTGTTCCTCTTTAAAAATATAATGTGACCTTATTATACAATGAAGCCGTTATGCTGAGTGTCGGAGAAATGTATGTTCTTTTGCAGCGTTTTCATTTCTTTCAGGATATTTTCATACACTTTCCATACGGGCTGACTACAGGTAAAACAGACCACAAAAGGCATGGCAAGACTCCACTGGCTTTCTTTTGAAGGAAGGAGAAAACAGGGGGAGAGAGGGGAGCTGACGAGAGAGAGAGAGGGAGAAAACCTTTTAAAATAACCCTTCTTTCTCTCTTTCACCAGCAGGGCCAGGGTGCCGTAAATTTACAGCGCCCATTAAAATCAAAAGTAAACCCTCTTTAGAGAGAATTTATTGCGTGCAGCCGCCAGCCAGCCCAACGACTCCACAGCTGTCCTAGACACCAGGGGTTAACCTCCTTGCTCCCGCCCTCAACAATCCCACGCCACATCTGACTGGCCTGGCAACTGGGAAAAAGCTGTCAATCACTGTTAAGCTCTCTTACAGGAACCAGAGGTGTGCATGAAGAAGAAAAGACTTTTTTCTCTCCGTGTGGAACTACAGCAGATTCACACAGTTCTACATTGCATCTAAACAGCTTATGCAGTACGATTGTTTGACTTGATTAGACTGAGTGACTCAGCTCATCATATCTTCAAACCACACCAGTCTGATCCATGCCTATGATTCTAATTACCCTCACTAAGAAACCTGACTAGTGCTTCGGAAAATACTGCAGGGAGAACGTCAACATCCAGGCCCAGATGATTTGTGGAGCAGCTTAAGGCCGATACAGCTGCACAACTGATTGAGCCGATGTCAAAAGTCTGGGTCATAATTCATGCAATTAAGTTATGTTTTTGCAATCATAAATGCCCATATCGTGCATATTGAATGTTTCAACTCCAGGTAACCTTTATGCTGGGATAATCACAACCAAGTTCTAAGCTCAACCTTGTGACTCTCCCCCCTCTCCCTCCCTCTGAGGTCATTGTGTTTGCTAACCAGTCTTGTGGACTCTATGTGTTTTTTTTTTCATAATACAAAGAGACAACTGATGAGCTAATGGCATATAGCACTCTCTCATTATCCCCCTTTCTTGTCCTTACTTTTCTCTTCCCCAGCTCATTCTTCACTTTTTCACTCTAAAAAGAGTCTCCATCCTCCTCTCATCTCTCTGCCAGCGCCGGATCTCCAGCCCTTCCTCCTGCTGTATGGTAAGAGGGCTGAGTCTGGTCTTATTTATTCTTTTCGACATGTCTCATCAAACATATTTTTTGCAATGCTCAGCGCCGTGCTGTCGCCTTGCCAGAGGCACATAATAGAGGAATGAGTTTTGATCAAACCTGTGACCATTTCAGTCCTGAAAAAAATATGTCTTCCCTGCTTTCTTCAGCTCATATCTCAACACCAGACTTCCAAGATCTGGGAGCCCACCTGTTGGCTTAGTAATGACAGTATACCTTGCTTCACATTCTATTTCTATCTCGCGTGAGATTCTCTTATTATATCTCTTGCTGTTTACTACTCCAGGTCATACCAAGGTGTGAGGCCGGACACAGAGATCCCAAAATCTGCCTATTGGCTAATTAGCTACAGTAGCTAATTTTGCTGCCGCAGATGCTGACCCTGTGCCAGTGAGTTGCCACTGCCCCAAGCCCCTGACCCACAGGGCTCTCTGCCATGTCTCGAGGGTTTTTCCAAGAGAAACAGCAGTCCCTTGGCAGAGTCAGGGGACAGAGTTGGCAGAGCACACACACCTGCCGGGCTGTTTGTAATGCTGCCAGCTCCAGTAGTTTCCCTTAACATGGCAAACTGCACCAGACACGACGGACAGGAGGGTGAGTGCACTGGAAGAAGGGAGGGGATGTGTGGCTGGTTGTGTTTTTAAGGGAGTTGTTATTTCAATATTGTCCGTCTCCCGGGGAAAGAACATCTCTGCAGCTGTAACCATGGCGCCTGAGTTTGTGCTAGGCTGAATGAGAGAACACGTCAATCACTGCGGGAGACGCAAAGGGGGGAGAGAGGAAAATGCAAACATTGTGTGTGTGTGTGTGTGTGTGTGTGTGTGTGTGTGAGTGTATGCTTGCATGTATGGGTATACGTGTGAATATGTGTGTATATGCACGCATGCATGTGTTGACTGACTGAGTGGGTGTTCTCATGCTGAAGTGGTCCACTCACTCTGACACTCTGACAGACTGGCTCTTTTACAGTCAGGCCTTTTCAAAGTAACTAACACTGACCACATAGGTTACTACTGCAGGTCTCACTTTTCTCTCTTTTTCCTCGCCTCATCTAATACATGCGTGAGAAACTCCCATTGTAATTAAATAAAAGCTTTATAAGAACAAAGCTGGAAGGAGCAGAGCACACACGGATGGTCTTGGAACCTCTGATCTGAGAGCAGCACTCCAAAAATTCATTAGTGAGCATTGGAAAGAAAACAGAAAGAGGGGTCAGGCAGGAGTGGGAGCTATGTGAAAAAAGGGGAAAAAAGGAATCAGAAAGATCTTTTATGTTTCAGAAAATGTCATTATCAACATGTGTGTGCATTGCTGCAATTGACCTTGAAGTGCATTAAATCCTGGCTGTTTGCTAGCAATAGCGTTAGCTTGTTTGAAGGTTTTACGAGTCTGTTGCATGTAATGAGTAGGTGCTGATGACAAGGTGCTGGAACTCAGAGAGCTCACTCTTGTCGACTACATCACTCCCCCATTATACCTCCTTAAATCTGAATCGGAGAATGTGAGTGATGGATAGAGCGTAAAGGCTTTGGGCTGCAATACAACAGAAGGAAGTGTCAAACTGTGGAGGCCAAACACGGAACTCTGGCAAACTCTGGAGAAAACTTTATCCTTGACAGCTAGAAGTCTGTTCAAGCAAATGAAAAGCACACATCATTCAAAACTTACACAGGTCAAGAAAAATAACAAACTGTCACATGTACATCCTGTCTGCTTCAATCTCTTCCACTCCCTTATGTCCACTTTTCTCCAAGCAACCCTTTTAATTTCCTTATCCATTACTCACTTCTTCTCTTGCAGTGGTAAAACAGTGAGACACTAAAGAGGTAACAAAGGAAGGGAGGAGTAATAACACAAAGAAGACGGCGCAGAGAACAAAGCCAAGGAGAGTTCAAAGTGTGAAAGAATGGCATAAGACAAATAAAGACTTGTTCTCTATGATAGAAGCATGTGTTGTACAGATGGAGGTGATTCGCAGTAAAGAGTTTGTTAGTGGGCATACAAAGTGTATGTGTAAGGCCTGGCATTAGCACTGGGTAGGCAGTCAGGTGCATGAAATCCTAATGGTGCCTGCCAGAGTTTCTTCCCTCATTTCCTTCTTTCTCCCAACACTTCTGTATTTCTCTTTATCTTCTCTTTTTATATTTCTCCATTTTTGTCCTTATGAACAAATACAAGACATCTCAGTACTAGAACTTAAGTTTACCATTATATTCCTTGTGGCAAACCAGCCTTCATCTGTTTTTCCTTACCTTTTTTGCCCTCATATCAAAATATCAACAAATCATCACCTTTATATCATCATTCTGGTTGCTACTATAGGTAATCATCTGGAATGTTTTGCTGCAGTATTTGCCAACCTTTTTTCGTTTGTGACATAGCCGTGTCTACTTGCAACCTCAACAAGTTGTTAAAGTTCCACCAAAAAGTGTTTTTCCTCTCTATGTTGTCATGTGAATTTTTAGTGACCAAAAAAGGTAAAACTATGCAGTATTTCACAAAAAAGCCAAAGATTAGAGAAAAGTCAGGCCTGTATTTCTGCAGCAGAACAATGATTTTTCTTCTTTACTATCCCAGTCCCCAACTCAACGTTTGTCTCACTGCTAAGATGACAAGTTCTTAAAGTATGGTGCAGGTAAGGCGCTGTGATTTGGTATTATCCTTATTTCTTCTCTTCAAAGAAAGCACAAGTAGAGCAAACAGAAGAGGGAGAAGCTGCAACATTATCTTTGTGACAGAGCAACAAGGTTTGTGGGAAATGTGGTCTTAAAGAAGACATATCATGCGCATTCCCAGGCATATATTTATATTCTGGGACTCTTCTGGAATATCTTTGCATGATTTACAGTTGAAAAAACTCATTTATCTTATTCTGGACCATTATGAAGCCCCTCAGTTTAGCCTCTGTCTGAAACAGGCTCTTGTCTCTTTAAGCCCCCCTCCTAATGGGCCCACTCTGTTCTGATTGGCTAGCTGCCCCTTGGCAGACTTTTGGCAGCTCTAGAGGCCACGTAAGTAAACTACACTGGTAGGATTTTTTTTCTCATTCTTTACTCAAAATGGAAACTTCTCCAATACATACATGTTCGAGCCCGAATCCAATCCAAAATATGTGAGTGGACAGCACGAACAATCCATTGAACAACCTTAGCAACAAAGGCTACGGAACAGATGGCCATTTGTGGGCATACACAAACAATCTGATGTCATCATAAGGATGAAGTAGAGGTAACTTTGCAAACGAAGCATTCAGAGCCAGCTGAATCCTGGGATTTTGACTTACAGCGAGTATTTTAAATGCGTTTACCTCAAGTTTTGGAACTTTTACCACATTTTACACAAACATCCAACATCTTAACATTATAAAAATAACAGAAACTGTAAGGATGAAGTTATCAATCACATTAACCATGGTGCTGTTAATTTACTTTGTGGGGCCTTTAAACTCAGACAATCCAAACAAAATGAGAATTCATCTCTTTCTCTCAGAGTCTTTATCTCTGGTCATTTAATCAGGTGCTGATGAAGAAAACAGCGCAAACAGTTTCAGGGTGGTGTGTTCCCCTTGACCGGTCTCGTCTCCCTGAGAGCCGCTTGTGTTTCATCGCTTGAGAAAGAGAAGAGCCAGACCCCTGACCCACGACACGCACCGCTGGGTTCCTCCAGGCTGAGCCAGCTTCCCCCATGGGCTCCAGCTACAGACAACAAGAGGGGATTGGGTTCACAGCACCCTGGGGTGACTGAAGGGAAGGAGATAGGGAGTTGAAATAACATCCAGGGCAACCCAAGAATAGGAGAAGTGCGATATCTCATCATCCATTTCCTTTTAACCTGTCCTATCTCAGTTTGACTTCATGTCTGAGTGTGCATATAGCAGTGGTAGGGGTATTTTAAAAGCATGCTTGTTGTCTGATCTCTCAGTCCTCCCTTACTCTGAAGGCACCTTGAATATATTAGGGTGGAAGAGATGGTGTCACACAAGACCACATCAAAGTTGCTTGGAAAGTCTCATGATAGCTTCACTGTTGTCTCCTACAGTTTTATCAACAAGGTCTTCATGACTTGTTCTTTTTTTCTTTCTCTCTCCAAGGGAATTGTGTAACCTTTTAAAGGCTTTAAAAGTAACATTCAAGCATAAAAATGCCTCAAATGTGACCTCCGATATCAGAACATTGCCAAAGTAGTTTTACAGCCTCTCGGCGCCTTTCTCCGAGTATAGTTTACTTATTTGAAGGTAAGCAACACTTTCAACTCATCGCATCTGGCAGGAGCTACAGCAAGCCAGAGCCTCTGTTTCTTCCAAATCTTTATCCCTCTTAATACCCACGGTACACACACACACATACACATGCATACACGCTCACAAACACATATGCATCCACCCATAACCACACGCGCTAATGATTACACACACGTTCCTCTGTGAGCAATACCTGTATAAAAACCACATATTTCAGAAAATAAAAGAGAATACATTTCAGATCTTTCCCACTCAAGACGGTGCTCATGTTTTGAGTATTGTTTCTCCTTTGTCTTTGTCTCTCTTTCTCTTCCGACTTCCTTTCTTTCTTCTCTCATTCCCTCTCTCTCTCTCTCTGTCTCGCTAAGTCTCTCACCCTGCCTAGTCTACCTCCTGTCTCAGCCTAGGAAATCCAGGGATTACCAGAGGGACAATCCCAGTAGCAGAGGCCTGCTGCTCCCAGCTTCCACAGAAAGCCTTTCATTCTTCACCCTCCTTCTTCCTTCCGTCCTGTCTTATTTCCTTTCTGAGGCAGGGGGTGAAGGGTCTAATGATGGGAGATATCCATGTCTTAGCCTGGAATGGTAAAAATCCTCTCAACATCCGTCCCTTCCTTGTCTTTTTCTTACCCTTCCTGTCATTCTCTCCACTTCCACTACTATTCTCCTTCCCCTTCTTGCTTCATTTCACTTCTTCTTTTTTCCTCCAATAAAACTAGACCTATGGGCACCCATACATTAACCCTCACCCCACCATAGTACAAACATGCAGTATATACCCCTCCAGCCCCCAAAGCCTCCTGTCTCTCCTCTTAATAAGAGTCTCCAGTGAGTGGGGGTGCTGGGTGTCGCCCCAGCTCTCCCTACACTTGTCCACAAATAAACCCCACTGTTTGACTTGGCAGCACTGCCACTGCGCCAGTCATCCCAGCTTTCCTGCCTCCCCAGAAAACAGAGAAAATAATAAAGTATCACTTGATCCAGAGTGAAAAAGCACACAGCTGGTCCCTCACCATGAATGCCTACAAGCAGGAGCAGGGTGTGTGTGTGTGTGTGTGTGTGTGTGTGTGTGTGTGTGTGTGTGTGTGTGTGAAAGAGTGGTAGAAAATTATAGAGGGAAATTGTGCTATTTTTTTTTTCAACATCAAGAGCCCAAATCTGTTTGATAGGCATAAGTGTGAGTGTAAATATAAAAGCAGAACAACACAGCTGAACATTATAATGATGTAGGTAAGTGTAACAGGTGGTGAAGGGGAAAGTCTGCCAGACTCCACAGCTTGCCTTCTGATTCCTGACTAAAGTGAATACATGTGAAAACACAATGCTTTATTTATTTATTTATTTATTTATGAAAAAAAGTAAATTAAAGCTGCACCACTTAATATGTTTGTATTAACTACGGATCAAATTACTATATGAATGATGTCACTCGAGAAGACAAAGCCTCAGAGAACTATCACCCAGCTCTGCTTTTCCTTTAAGCTCTGCAGTGTTTTAGCATCTTTTAGTTTTTCATTTTGGTTTCACGACCTGCAGCTTTAATATTTTGGTTCACTCTCACCGCTGCCTCTTTTCAAGCTAAAGCAGGGAACTGTTTTCAGCAAAAAAAAAAAAAAAGCTCAGATAAGCTACCTGCCAAGCACCAGACAGCAGACAAACCAAGTTAGCAACAACTGGAGAGAAAAGTGGAATATGTAGAAGCTAGAGCCAGACAGAATTTTCCCTCAGGTGTTGGTAAAACCAAAAAGTCAAATCAGAAGTCTAAAGGCTATTGGAATGGTTGATTTTCCAACATCAAGTGGCCAAACTGTGTCTCTAAATGAATGCTATGTTGCTCTACGTCTGCTGGATGTATAAATAGGCATGTATTTGCTAACAGTAAACCGTAACGATTTTATAAGGTGAGAATATGTCAATATTTAGTGAATTTTAGGTGTCCATGTTTACAATTTCAATGAATGCAGGCTTAAATTAAATGAAATTAAAATAAATTAAACCTAACTCTCTTTGTGCATAGACCATTGGTGTTCAAAAAGATGCCATGGTTTTTCCAACTTTTATAAAGTGTTGAAAGCGCAGCGTATACTTTAGCTGTTAGGGTCTATAAATTTATCTCAGTTGTATCCCCTTCAGATTCACTGCTAACTGAAGAGAAACACCTTGTGCTTGTGTGTGTTTATGGGGTGTTGGAGGAAAAGGTGTTGACAGCAGTGCCTCTAATGAAGCCTACAAGAAAGCCTAAAAATCTAGTTTTATTTAAACAAGTGACTACGTGATAGGTGAAAAGTGAGTTTGCTTCATAAAGTTTTTTTTTTTTTTTTAATTTTTAATGGCGTGATCTGATTTATTTCAAAAAACTGTTGTACTAAATGAACTTCACTTGAAGGAAAAAAATTACCCACCCACCATCAAATCCATAATTTTTTCAGTTGTTTTAAAGAAAATAAGATTAAACAACTTGCTAGAGTCCCAAGATCAGGTCACTATAACCTTATCTCCCTCATAGCTCGTAGTCTACCATTAACATCACTAATCCTAACACATTTCACAGACTTTTTTTTTTCCTATAGGGAAAAACGCTCATTGAATTCCATCGGATTTATCCAGCTCCCATTATGATGTGTGATGCTATCCAAACCAGATGAGCCGGGTCTTCTCCACAGCATGAGAAAGGAGCAGTCAGAAACAGCTGTGTATGTTTAAAACATGCCTCCCCGGCCCCAATCTAGGGCCCGACCACTCTCTCTTATCTCCCAAAGTCTGCTTTGGTTGGACTAATGGCTTTAGACAGAATAATTCCAACAGAATTATTTGTCATTGGCAAAGTCCACATCTGAGGTCCGGCTGAAACACGAGAGCAACACATAATCTCCTGCATGAACATAAATTGTGTAATGGAGGAAAAACCGGATCCAGATTGAGAAACAGCAAGTGTCCACACAGTTAGTAGGAGTTGGTCCAGTTGACTAAATTCATTTCTTTGAAAAAGAGGAATCCTTGGAGACGTTAGTGTGTCTTTGAGTGCGTGCACACATTCAGTCCTCAATGATCACACATCATTCTGATGATATTCAAATGATGTAATGCCAAGTTGAGTCAAACAGATTTTTCCTGAAATAAATCACTATTTCAGCAAAGGTGTGTGTGTGTGTGTGTGTGTGTGTGTGTGTACACCTCAGCAAGCATCCACGACCAAACTGTTCTTTTTGCACTATTTGACAGGCAGATTGGATTTCCCCTGCAGAGTAGTGGACACTTAAGTACCATAGAGCGTGATGCGGCAGACTGTAGCTATAAAAGAAAGCACATTTCCATATCAAAAGGATATGATTGAGAGGTTTTTATGTATGAGTTAACGTCTGCATGTTGTGCATGTGTGTTTCAGTTGAGTAGAGGAGTAGAGGGTAAATGGAGGAGGAGATGAGAAAGAATTAAGTGAGAAAGATGGAATAAAGTGAGAGACAGCATGAGAAGAGAAGAAGGAGAAAGAGAGAGAGTGGAAGAGACACAGCAGGGGGACCTAATGTAAAAACACATAAGAGTGTATTCAGTCGAGACTGAAAGACAAAAGGCCAGATGTTTACAGTTAGTCAGGAGAGGTAGAGAAAAGAGAGGAAGGAGCAGACCTATTGGCCCTCACCTCCTCCTCCTCCTCCTCCTCCTCCTCCTCCTCCTCCTCCTCCTCCTCTTCCTCCTCCTCCTCCTCCCTCTCCTCCTCTCCTCTTTTTAACAGGCCTGGAGCACAGCTGGGCAGCTCTATCCTCCACCATCTCCCTTCTTCATCTTCCCAAAGCCCCTCCATCCTCCGACCTGTCCCCATCCTTCCAAAAACAAAACATGTCTTCTCAACTTCCATCAATCCTCAAACCCTCAATCACCGACCTTCCTCCCTTTCCCCGCCCAGGTTATGCGCCTTCAATGACAAATCTCTGGATTATACAGTTCAGCAACAGCCCTTCATCTCTCTCCCACCCATCCCTCTCTTTCTCTCTTTTCTTTCATTTGATGGCGGCTTTCCTTCCACCACTGTCACTGATCTCTGTTTATTTAGCTTTTCATCTCCTTCCTCCTTCCTGTGCTCCATTTCATACACATTCTCTCTGTGTGAGCGTGCACTGGTAACTCAACGCTTGTACACATACGTGCATGCATGTGGATATTGTGTGTTTGTGTCTGTCTTCACTACAGAATTTGTCCAAATTGCACAGAGCAGCAGAATGAGGAGTAGTGGACCAAACTTCCTCTTCGCTCCTCTACCTCTCCTCTCTTCTCCATTCCTCTCCTCTCCGTGCTCCCCTCAGTCACGGCTCTTAGACTCAATGCTGAAGCTAACATGGCGTAATCCCACACAAGCACACCATTTCACGGCAAATCAGCAGGAGAAATGTTCAATTTCATGCAAGCGTATTCAGCCTGCAGAAAAACAGAGAGAGACAGAGCAAGATTGTAATGTATACCTTCCGGGCTTAAAAGAGACACAGACTGTGAACAAGCGCTGTATGTGTGTGAGTGAGTGAGTGTTAGATAAGTGTGTCTAGAGGAGGTGAAATCACACTATGATTGAGAGTAAGGCTACTCTGTCATTTCAAAATGTTGTGTCAGCACATCCACCAGGAAGCGAAGTCCAAATGATCTCCCCAATGAGAACAAGCTGTCTTGAGCGTGGAGAGGAATACACAAACACATACAAACGTGGACAATCTTCCCAACTCTTGCCTACCAAGGTTTGCCAGCAGCTAACAATTGTGGGACCATCGGAGAGATTCTGATGTGTTTGACAGACAGAAAAAAAATATTTTTAGTGGTAGAAAATATTTGTGGGTTTCATCGTTTCTTACATTACCCGAGGAAGATTTACCTCTTGCCATGCCACATTCTGTCCATCACAATTTTAAGTGTATGCGTGTAAATTTATCAGCAGTTGTAGTGATAGGATGTAACATGTAGATTTACTCAAGTGCTGCACTCGAAGGATAAGTCCAGCGATTTTCTACATTTTCCTTACTCTCGACAAATCTCATGTGCCGAGCCAAACCAACAATGGACCGATCCTACGTACAAATATTGTGTGTTCATCCAAAATCTGATATATCATATTCCTCTGTGCCTCTAAGCTGAGACTGAAAATGTGATTGCTGTTATTAGTCTTTGGAGCCGTTTCTAAACAAACTACAGTAACTATTGCATTTGTGACGAAGGTACACGTCACCCAGTGCAACGCTGTGGCTCACTGACATACTTTTAATATTTTTTTTAACAATGATAGAGTTCTGTGGCACAGAAGAATATGACGTATCAGGTTTTGGATGAGCACACAATACTTAAGTAGGACTAGTTCATTGTTGGTTTGGCTCTGCACATGAGATTTTTTGACAATAAGAAAAATATAGAAAATCGTCTGCCATGTCCTTGAAGTACAGTTTTGACATACTAGTTGAATATTACCATTTTATGCTACTTTATACTTCTACTGCACTACATTTCAGAAAGAAATTGGAAAAGTGTACTTTTTACTCCACTACAATTATCTGAATTACTCTTTACTTTAATTTCATATTCAAAACATATGATGAGCTTATAAAATATGATGCTACAGAATATACTTCTCAACAAAATTTATACTACTGACACTTACACATTACACATTGATGCATCATTAATGAAAATCCTATGAAAAATGTACTTTTAATTTTTTAAATGTACTTTAAGTACAGTAAATGATTTGAATCCTTTCTTCACCCCTGTTAAACTGAAAGACTGGTCCAGAATATGTTCTTTAACTTCTGCTGAAACAGGAGGGATGCATCTTCTGCTCCAAAGTTACATTTTGTTCTTATCTGCGTTGGCTAGCATTGGTAAGCCTGCACTCAGGAATCACCTGGTTTTGTTTAGAGTTAAAGAGTGTGTGAAGCCTCAGCTTCACTGTAAGGACTGTACATTTAGAGTGCTGCATGCAGTCACATAGGCTAAGCTAGCCATTGGTGGTGATCAGTAAATGCCTCCAAACTGTAGCCTAGCTGCTTGTTAAACATCAACTTCAAGATTTCTATATCTGCATATGTTAAATACAGAAAATGTGATATATGGATGACTTTGGAATTCTTAGAAGACTCTATGAAAAGCACATGAATAGCGGATTAACAGTCCAGGTTTCATGTGCTGGACTGACTCAGGAAATCTCTGTACATGCAAACTTCTTGATACACTTCCACATGGACAGATCATAAAGAGCAATAATGCACAGACATACACACACCTGCAAAAAACTCGACCATTTGCACACAGGCCTTGAAATGCCTTCAAAGGGGAAGGAAAGCTTTAAACCAAAGAAGAGAAAGTAAAAAGAAACACAACATGTCAGCTGAGAAAAGGAGGTGTTAGGGAGGAAAGTGAGTGTGTAAAACTGAAAATGAGGAATAAAGAGGTGATATAATAGAAGTTTCTGATGTTACTACAAAAGTGTTACAAACACTGACTTCCCTTGATCAGAGAATGTTTAACACGTTACGTTTTTTGAGTAAAAAAAAAAAAAGATTTATGAAGTTAGGACATCAGCTGGGAGGCTTCCAAAGTACTTCTCTTAATTACTGCAGTTTAGAAGTTTTAGCCTTGCCATACTGCAATTAATTAACACAACCTGCTCATACTGACAGCTAAAACAGACATCAGGCCTGTGCTCAAAATTGGACTGAGGAGGAATTAATCAAGTTTACGAGCAAGCCATAAATGAGTCTGCCTGCATCATCAGAGCAACTAATCAATGTTGGAGAAAAGAGAGTCGGAGGGGGAAAAAACCATTTCTGTATGTGCATAAGCGTGTTTGCTTGTGTGAGAAATGAGAGAAAATTGAGACAGAGGAAAACAGCATTTGTGTGTCTGTCTGCAAAGAAGAGGGAGGGCAGAGAAGGAGGTAGCGGAGCCAACATGGAGACAGAGCAAAGCAGACAAACAAACAGACAGAAGCACCAAGTGGGAGGCGGTGAAGGGAGAGAGCACAGCGATAGGATATGGGAAATAACTCCTCAGTGCTGCCGGCGGTTTGGAGGTGGAAGGCAGAGTCTTGACGGCATGTGGTGGAGGGGTTAATGCTGGCCATAGATTAGTAGCTCTTCCTTATGCTGGCCTTGACTGTATGAGCGGCACTGGCTGTCACATCAGAGACAGCGTATTTAACTGCCCTCATAAGACTCTCATTATTTCATAAATCTGCAGTTTAGGCACTCAGCTCTGTTGATTTGAGCCTACGCCAATGCTTAGAGAATGTTTTTACAATCCCCCTAATTTATTTACAACCTTGATTCATTTTCATGTGTGTGCGTATGTCTGTGTGTGTACGGGTGGGTTTGAGACCGAAAAAAGTTGAGAAAGTCAGTGGATGGAGAGAGTTTCAGCTGAAAGTTTCTGAGTTCATTCTCTGTTTGCTTTTTGTTTGTGTGGTTCATGCATGCATATGCATCTGCGTGCACCATCCAACAGGAGTTAATGTGATAATTCTAGCACAGCGCCAGCACGGATTTAAATTTCACCACGTCTGGCGTGCACATGAATTTATTCCTTCATGAATCTGTGACACATATTTCTGTTGCCAGTTTTATTTTTGCTCTGTCACATTCTTGGCTCTTCTTTTATCGCTATATTGTCTTTGTTATCTGTTTCTGTGCTTTTGTCAAGTCTGACCTGAAGCCTTTCAGTGTTTGGCTCTCCACAACTGAACCATAGTTTTCTAAACAGCATTATCTCCCACACACAGAAGTATACATATACATAACAAGAGAATTACACTGAAGATTACTCATAAATGCATGTGTACTTTGTTTTGGCTTTCTTGACAACCTCACATGCAAAAACTTGTTAATATATACGGCAACTTTATCAACACATATAACCTTTCATTCCTGCTTTCTTGCAATACACAGACATACACACACAAACTTACATCAGTTCCATATTCATCTAACCTCCAACCACCCAGAGCTGAGAGCTATGTAGCCTCCCAGGGAAAGTGCATGGTATGAAGAAATCCAATATGATTAAGACTATGATTGCTGCCTCTAATAGTTTTAGCACCCATACCCTCTATTAAGGAAAACATTGGGTTTGGACCACAGCTCAGCACAGCCTTCTGACAGAAGGGATCAGGCTGTGGGAAAGACCCATAATTCAGTGCTTGAGTGTGTTTGTGTGTGTGTGTGTGTGTGTGTGTGTGTGTGTGAGTGCAGTAGGTATAAGTTGTATATACTGTATGTAGGCACGTACCTCTGTCTACATATGTCTGTCTTTTTCTATATTTTGTGTGTGTGTGTGTGCGTGTGTGTGTGTGTGTGTGTGTGTGTGTATGTGTGTGTGTGTATGTGTGTGTGTGTGTGTGTGTATGTGTGTGTGTGTGCGCAGCCCACAGCGGCTCAAGGGCAGACTTGGTCAGCCATGCTGAGGGTTTGTGGTCACCCCGACCAACAGATCACAGGATTGTGGCTTTAAATGGGCCACAAATCATCAAAGAGGCCACACACCGATGGAGAGGAATGTCAAAGCAGAAGGGAGGAGTACTGGATAAACAAGATTACAACTTCTGCAGTTTGTCTGCACTGCAAGGAAAATCATGAATAAAACATGAAGAAACAGCTAGAAACAGAGGTAGCAGAGAACAGTACAATGTTAAATGCTAAATGAAATGTGCAAGGATGTCTGTCCAGGGAAAAAAGTCTAGTTTGAAGTGTATTATTTTCTGTATGTTAGTGTGTGATTGTCTGTCCTTTTTTGTGTTTTCTCACAGAATAAACATCTTACTAGTAACATATTACATCACATTTTTCCACTGCTGAAACAATTTTTATGACATGCAAATGAAGGTGGCATGGTGGTGCAGTGGTTAAAACTGTCGCCCTACAGCAAGAAGGTTCTGTGTTCAAACCGGCTAGCTGGCTAGGGCCCTTCTGTGTGGAGTTTGTATGTTTTCTCCATTCCTGTGTGGGTTTCTCCAGATACTCTGGCTTCCTCCCACAGAATAAAACTCTAAATTGCCGTAGGTGTGAATGGTTGTCTGTGTTGTCTCTGTACTCTATGTTAGCCTGTGAGTGACTAGTGACCTGTCCAGGGTGTACCCCGCCTCTTGCAAATATCAACTGGCATTTGCTCCAGACCCCCCACAACCCTCCAGAGGATAAGAGGATAAGCTGTAAAGAAAGTGGATGGATGGAAAATGATGGTTTCTTAGATAGATATGCAGTAGGGGTGGGGCTAGCATAAATGTTCACGATGCAATTGCCCCAATTAAAAAAGTGTGCACTGGATACAATCTGGGATGAACCTGCAATGCATCATTTCTAACATCTTTGCATCCGTAAAGTCCAATGTATTTATATATAATTATAAGTAGAGCTTATGCACTTATTATTTAGAAATGTGACCAGCAATGTGTTTAGATTGATTCCTCTCTAAACTGTTTCTCGAGCACTAGCATGCTACAGCTAGGAGGTGCACTGCCAAAATGTTCCAGGTGGAACTCACTCTCTACAATCATTGTTCTGCATAAGTGTAATTAAGTGAATTATTAAACTATTTTGACAGTAATTGTTTGAGTCACAGAGCATAGGCATTTAAACTGAAGACAGAACACTACACTACAAAGGATTTGTGAGAAGGCCTGTTTGTGAAAATTCCAAGTGTTTTTCTTAAAGGTCTTTTTTTTAGTGTTTTTTAAAGGTCAAAAAGAAACAACATGAATGAGATACTTACTGAGTTGCAGTACTAGAGAAACAAATATATAAAGCAAAAATAACACTTAATGCTTAGAAATAAAATCAAACTTTAATATATTGAATTGCATAGAATCATTATTTGGCATTGTGTCAAATCAAATCATATCATGTTGAATAAATTGTGTCAAATCACGCCCCATCACAATAGAGATTTGTATCGCATTGGTAATTGCTTCATGTGTATCTTAAATGTATCAGATTGTCAGCAATGCATCGAGATGCGTATCGCATCAGCCTCAGTGATGGATGCAGATCTCTGATAGGCACACATTTTCTCCTTTTCCATTTTAGGAAAGAGTTTGTTGAGTGATGTAGTCATTTGTAATTTAAGACATTTTCTTCTCTTTTAAAGTATTTTTAAAATTTTAAACAAATTACAACTTAAACTTTTAAAACAACTTTTTGTTTTAGCAAAGTTTAAAAAAGCCTATTGGTTTCATCTTTGACACAAACTTTTATTGAGAGTGCAGGACCGCAAATGCACTCTACATGTTGACAGGTGAAGTTTCAAATCTTAGTTTTGAAATTAAAGCTTGGATTGTGTTGCAGGAAACACTGATCAAAAACTGAAGGTGCAGTGGAAATGTTCCTCTCAGAGGCCAATTTTATGGTACGCAGACACAGAACAGTTGTTTGGACGGAAATGACTGATCATGTGCACTTACAAGACACTTTTTGTGAGGACAGCGCTGAAATGCACACACATTCAAAGACACACTACCTCTTAGTGACCCTGGCTTAACCTTAGCGTTATCTTTCTCCTGATCGCTGCCTGAGACTGCAGGCCAACTGTCTGCCTGAACTGGCTCTGGAGCCACAGACACACAAACAAACATGAACACATTCTCAATCTCACAACGGCATGTGCACTCACACACACCTAATGGGCCAAGTCTCACCACAGAGGAAACAATTTCCCATCAAAGCTGCTGTGAGTTTCCAGAGCTGTTTATTTAGTGTTTATTGTAAAAGATGATATGCTCTCTCTCTCTCTCTCTCTCTCTCTCTCTCTCTCTCCCTCTCTCTCTCTCTGATCTTTAAAATAGACCAGTGTTTCACCAAACTTTTGATCTGAATCTAACCATTGGGGAAACAAGAACTGCTTTGCTAGGCCTCTGTGTATTTATATGGACATGTGTATCACAGGTTGAATTGTCTCAACATTCAAGAGCTTTTTCTTTTTCCACACCAAGCTCTCAGTTTCCATCTCACCACACTCCCTGCTGGGCCAAAGCCTATCTTAATTAACACTGGGGTTTTACTAGATCACTGTTAGTTTAGTACCAGCTACACATCGGCTTTGACAGTAATTAAGTGCTGAAGTCGAGGCTGAGACTCCAGTGTGTTACCTAAAATGAGAATGGTATGTGCCATAAACACACACGCATACGCATGATGTTATCGACTTGAGGGTCACCAAAAACAATATCTGTCAAAGTCATTTGAGTTGAAATGGAGCCACATCAAGCAGTGCCACAGTCTGAGTGTCTATGAGTGTTTATGTGTTCTCTTGCATGCATGAGTGTGTGCCAGTGACCCAATCGTCAAGAGTGTGGTTACGGGTGAGTAGCCATGGTTTCAATGGCTACACACACACTGAGGGGCTTGCTGACAGATGCCTTCAGGGTTAAGGCAGAAGAATGGAAAGGAATGATTGTACTCTGTAGCTCCCACAAATAAATACCCTGTCTGCCAAAGCCATTGTTGTGAAAATACCATAAAGGAAGTAACACACAATTAAACCCACACTGGTATAAATATGCATACACATACAAACACACGCTGGACCTAAAAGAGTTTTTTTTACTGTAAATCCTGTGGACACACACTGATGTTTGTAGTGTGGGGATGTCACCTTTTAAACAACAGGAACAAGCTTAAGAATCCGTATTTCTCTTCTTTCTTCCCTTTTCCACAGGTCACCATCCCTTTCTCTCTCCACCTCATTTCCTCTCCTTCTCTGACCCCCTGCTCTCTCTGTCCGCACCCCCACCCCATCAACACCCCCACCTGGTTCATTTCAGGCCAGGCTGGCAGTGGCCATGGCAACCCTCCAAGAAGGTGGGTGAGTCAACAGAGAACCACAGAGGCCCTTCTCTCAATCTCCATCTCAGCGAGAGAGAACGGTGGAGGGAGGGGACCTCAACTTTTACTGCGGAGATCCCTGAATGACTGAATGGTGTTTACTGTGACCCTGAGAGAAGAAAGGAGAGGAGATGAGAGGAGAGGAGAGGAGAGTTTCTTTATTTCAATTGCACAACCCAGTCTCACAGCAGGTCATGAAATCTTATGTATAGATTTGTGTACACAAATGGACACAAATTTTCCTTTTTTTCCTGTGACTCTCAGCAGGACAGTCAAACTAATGTATTTCAACTGGAAGTATGTTTCCTGCCTGCACCATGTTTTCTCTCTAGCTGACCTTCTGTCCTTCCCTCTGAAAGTGGGCTGCTCACATAAATAAAATAAATGCAAAAATAAATAAATAAAAAAGCATGATAAAACCTGACTGAATGAATGACAGTTACAACCACCAAAGCAGTAGGATTAAAATCAAAGTATATATGAAGTTTTTATGAACTGTTGAGGGTTGGGTTAATTGGGCTAGCTAACGTGGGTAGCTTTATTTCCAACCTGTCTGCCATGATGCATCAGCTGGTTTTGTTCCTTTATTTGAAAAGATCCCTGATTAACTTTCACACAGTTCTGTAGATACAGACTTTATTAGCTTGCAATCTGTTTTATGTATTTTTCTCATTCGTTCACATTAGCTGGCGCTAATAGGTTAAGCTAACAGTGGTTTAATGGCATTGCATTAGCAACAGAAAATGCCATTGTGTGAATAGGGTCTATTGTGTTGTGGGCTAAAATATCTGAAATTAACCAACATCTTTACTTTTCTTAACACATATCATCTAGATGCAGTTTAATTACTAGTTTGGCTGTTCTAGATATTTGATATCTTCAGTAGATATATCTTTTCATGATCCTATTTACAAGCTCTAGGAAATCTAGGGAATATTAGTATTTTTCCTAGAATTTGAAGTTTTAAATACTGAATTGAGAGTGCACTGAGGAATTTAAAGGGATAGTAAACACATTTATGTATTCAGATTTTAAATATCTAATTGTTAAATGGGTGAAAATTAATTTTAACCATATTTTACCCATATTTGACAGTTGTTGACTCACTCATCATGTGTACTCACATGATAGCTTAGACCAAGAGCTCTATATAACAGTTGGTTCCATGTCTGTAGCAGCTTTGTTGCTGAATTATAAGTCTTCAAACATGCACCTAGGTCAAGGTTTAAAGATCAGTATTTCAAAGTATGAGCCATGTAGAATCTTCATACTGACATATGTTTCTTTCCAGGTAGAGACCTTTCCAACAATGTGTGTGGTTTAGCTCTAAATTTAAATTTCTAATTTCATGAACACAAGCCATCCCAAGCCTAGCCTAGCACTTTGAAGGACCAAGATATAAAATATATCAATACAGTAGCACATTCAATCAGAATCTGTTTTATTACAAACAAGCATACAAAGCATACAAAGAATGTGTCTTAGTGTTTGTTCCCCCAAAAAAACACAACACAAAAGAATAAAAATAGACAAAAGTTGAAATTGAAATTTTAAAATCTTTTTACAGAATGGAATAGTAGTAGTTTCAAAATGGGATATAAAACATGAAATGAAATATTGACTGTACAAAGGAAATATAGACTGTGCTATGGACTGCTATGGATTGATAAAATATATCAAAGTCGCATGTGCAGGGAGGGGTGTGAAATGTAAAGTCCAGATTGATGACCCTGTCTTCACCCCGTTTATATGGCCATAGTAGAAGATTTAATGCAATCACACAAACAAACAAATATACATACAAACACACACACACAAACATACATAAACATACAGTGGAGTACCAGGGTGACCTGGCTCAATATTAATTGAGGAAGACTATGTTTATGTATGTTAAGAAAGATGATTTCATATTAAATATCTGCAGCCTCATATTCTTGGAAATATAAAAATAAATGAGTAACTTCGCATTTTACAATCACAGGCTATAAAACCTTTCTTAACAGAAATAGTGGCGTTTGGATTCGGTCTGTGGCAAGCCGGCAATTTTAAATGGATTGAAGCCCACCAACGGCAGACAGCCCAAAACAGTAGTTGGACGTGCCACATCCGCCCACAACACAATGCTCTTCTGTATCAAAACCTGACATAAAAACTGTACTTGTGATGGCCATAACATTAACCTATCGTATTGTTGAGTTATCAAGGACATGTTCATGTTTTTGCGTTGAGAAATGTTAAAGATATCATTAAAAGAAAACCTTAACACGATGACAGTGGGTGCTCCGGTCTGCCCCCTGGACGAAAGCGGACCAGTGACTGTAGGCTACTAATAAAGTTAACAATAAAGAAATAAAAACAAGGATAAAATCTTGTGATTAAATGTTGAGTCATGTAGTGGTTATATTTTAAAAAATGAACTATAAAACAAAAAACAATACAGTTTCTCTGTTCCCGAGTCTCGACTGACAGAAAAACAAACATGGTGCAGGCACAAAACATACATTGAAATATGTTAGATTGTAAGTCATGCTGAGTGTAGTGAAAAAAATGGAAAAAATCTTTAGACTAAATTTCATGACTATTGCACGAACTGCTGTGAGATTGGATTGAATTGCAAACATTCTTAAAAAGGTCTTATTTTAGGTTCAAAGCCAATCGCATTTGTCAGCTACAAAAAAGTCCTGTGTTGCTTTGTTTTTAAAGCAATGTTAGCCAACTAAAAAAGCTCCACAGAGGCCAAATCATCTGTCAAAAAAACATCATAAATCAAGGGAAAGACACTCAAAAGTCATGACAGAGAGCACGGGATGTCGATACTGGACGCCTGAGTTTTCATTATCCATCCCCAGTGTGGTTAGGCTGGTTAAGGTTGGGGAAAAATCATGTTTTTTGGTCAAATATTGAAAGTGTGAGCACATCTCATCGTGGGCTTCAAGTCAGGACTGACATTTTCAATATTTAACCAAGACCACAATCTTTCCCAAACCTTAACCAAGTGCTTTGAGTTGCCTAAATGTAACCATCATAAAGTTAATCATGCTCAAGCAGACAGGAGCAGGTTTTATAGGGAATACTAATTCAACATATTGACAGAAAATATGCATCTATTGTTCTGTTTATTGTGTTGGCAATGAAAATTTTGCAGATTTGTTCAGTGCGGATATTTCCTGGCTTGATTGATAAAAATCTAAAATGTGAAAGAAAATGTAATCTCAATAGTCAGTTGTTTCTTGTAAAACATGTTTGGTAATGCAAAATAGAAGACTCTTATCAAGAAAACACAGCATTAGTTGTGATTAAAACATATGTTCACATTCAAGTGGCAAAGCCCTCTAGCTGCTGTAGGAGTTATGACTAAAGGTATGAGTAAAGGAGAAAATAGCGTGATGTCGTTATAGAGCAACATCTCAGACTTTGACACGCTGTTTGCTTCCCATTTCCTTCCGACAGCCACTGCTGGTTTTTCCCTGACCTCAACCATGTTGTTCATGTGCATAAACCCAACCGAACTTTGATGTTGCCCAATTAGCAGACAGTTACACTTTTGCAACAACAATTTCGGAGGGCACAGATAAATTGTCATCCTGCCAAAATCCTGGTATCATCTCAGAAAAATGTATTGTTTGCTCATTTAAAAATGACATTTTATTGTTTAATTCAGAAGACTTGTAGGAAAGAAGTTGTTTATGAACATATTTTTTTGGAGTTGGAGATGGTGCTGCGTATTCAAGGGACTGACAAACCCTGCTGATTGTCAGTGAACGTGCTGTAACATAGCCCGCCTTTTTTGTCACTGTTCACCACTGTGATTCAGTTAGTTCAAGGCAGTTCAAGTTGTTTTTTCTACTCCTTTATGGCGTAAGTGAACAGTAAGTTGGAAGGCAGGTGAGGACAGGATGAGAGGAGAAAATAGTGAGAGACAGGAGAGTAGAGGCAATGTGTTGTTATCTGGCTGCTGTTGTGTTGAGGGTGTGATGGTTTGTGTCAGTTAGCACTCAAGCAGTACATTTCCCCCTGCTGTTGCCAAAATGGTGGACAAGGTGTCAGTGTGTGTGTGAGTGTATATCATCATTGGCACTGTCAGTGTCAGGAGTCATGGTGTCTGTAACAGTGAACAACGCAGACACACACACACACACAGACACACACACACGTACACGCACACACATAAATAGAGCAGAGTCCTGGGATGGGTGACACAGACACATGTTTATCATTGAGGGGATTGGTTGGATTCCTTTCATCTGAAAATGGCTGACTGTTCCCTCGCTCCCAGCCTGACCCCTTAGCTGCCTTTATCTCAGTCTCTCTCTCACTCTCTCTCTCACTTTCTCTTTAGCTCTCTCTCTCTCTGGACAATTTCTCATAAGCACTTTCTCGTCTCTTCTGACTAACTCTGACCCCTTAACCTCCATCTGACTCACGTCCATTTTCTTCTTCTTCCTGCCTCTTTATTTCTTACTTTCACTACACTCTGACCCATGTGCTTTTCATCTGAGCCCAGAGAGACGGGCAGAGAAAGCTGGTGGTTATACGGCCATGATGGTGGGGAGGGGGAGGCACTTATCCTTTAGTTTTCCTATCAAATTCCTTTAGATTATTATTACTGACTGATTGATGCGTGTGAACAGTGTGTCCGCGTGATTGTGTGCAATTTAACACCAATCTTCGTGTGTGTTTATGTGGATGCATTCTTGCATGCATGCGTGTAAAAAAAGAGTTATTAAGTTTCACCAGGGATGTTTGCCTTTTCATAATAAATGCACACAGATACTTGGCACGCTCTGACACCAACCCCCCCCCCACCAACCCTCTAAACACACACACACACACACACACACACACACAGTGCACTTCTCAGTGCGATGAGCTGTCAGTCCCTGTTAGGCTTGGCATTCTCGTTAGCACGCGGTTTGGATCCCCTTTCAGAGGAGCTGAACTCAGGACCTTTTCCCCCTCAGCAACTTCCAGAAAGCGACAGAAGCCAACACAGGGAGGAAAGCAGTGAACAAGAAGGAAAGAAGACAGACAGGAAGTGAGAGCCAAGGACAACTCATGATATTGGAGAGTTTGTATTTAATCATTTGTTGAAATGTCTCCCATGCTTCGTGACTTTTACAATTTGCAGAGGGTATTCCTAAACAGTTTCAAAGCCAGCCTCCATGCCGCCTCGAATAATTGTGTCTTCATCAAAAACCCCTCAGAGATCACCCTCGGGTATATCAAAGGCCAGCTGTGGGAGACAGAAATCAAGCTTACCAAAGTACATTTACCTTATGAATAATGTTACCTTAAGTTTCAATTACATTCCTTCCAAATGAGCCCCCAAAGAACCCACGGTTGATTAAAAGGAATTTATTTGTGTTTCTCTGGGAGAGAAAATGGAATAGAGTTGCTTTTTACAAGAGCCAGATCAGCAGGTCCTCCTGGGTGGGCAGTGCTGCCCCAGAAAAGCTGAGCCTGTACCAGACATCCTTCAAAATGATTTCAACCACAATCATGGTGCACTGACGACAGCAACCGATCCAAGACAAGCATTGCCAAAGAAAAGAAAAGCAAGAAAACTGCTTCAGTGGAGGGGAACGTCCACCTTTTCAACAGACATGCCCCAAAAATTTCTCCGAAACTTGGCGCCCTCCCAACCAAAAAACTCCCATCTCCGCAGTCCGCTCCATCCCAGGTTAGCTCAAGTGAAGATGGATGGAATTCCTGGAACATCTTGCAGACTTAAACCAGACTTCACACTTTCTGAATTATTTTTTTTCCTTCATAGAACCTGCTGATGGTTTTGACAAATAATCCCTCCGTCCCAGGGGAGTGTGGTCGGATTGTGGGTGTAGGTGAGGTGTGAGGAGGAGCAGCTTAAATGGTACATTCGGTGCCACAGGGTTCAACGGTTCAGGGGGCCTTAGAGGGTTTCGCGATTCAGGGTTTGGTCTCCCCGTTCTGGCAGCGGACCACTTCGAAGTTTGAAGGAAAGGAATGAGTACTGAAATGTTCTATTTGAATATAAGTTGCTAGCTCTGTTGAATTTTAGAGTGCCTGCCCATGCAAAATTCCACAAAGTAATGAATTACCTGTTTTGGTGTTGTCCTAGCAAACATTTCATGATGGATGATGATTATCTTGCCAAGCTCTGGAGCTGGTTCCAATAAAATCGGTATCAGCCCCCAGAGTGCTTGCTTTACAAAACACCAGTCTAGGAAAAAATACCTTGAAAAATACAGTTACAAGCAACTTTACACATAAAAAGATTTCAGCAGTGTCTGTAACTAGACATGTGCTTTCTAATGCTGCCAATGAGACGATGTCAGTAGGCAGTTGAGAGAAGCTGCAAGAGTTTTACTCTACCAGCAAAAAAAAAGAAATCAAAATGAAAGAGCACTTTTTAATTTCTCTGTTTGTTTTCTTTGTCCTCTTTCACCACTCCCTGTTATGTTTTTTTCTGTCTTTTCCCCCTCTTTCTTTCCCCTCCTCATCATTCTCGTCTTCTCTTCTCATGGTTTCCAGGGAGCCTTCCAGCTTTGTTTGAGTCGGGGGGCGTTTTGTGTAAACAGCAGCCGGGTTGAAGTAAGATAGTGAATTTTGTGTGGTTTATATGACCTGACCAGTTTCTTACATTATTATTATTATCCTCAGATAAACACAATGAAAATGGATTCTAGCTCTGTGGTTTTCATATATAGTTTTTTAAATTTGTGCTGATACAGTACATAGTTATTTATTACATTACGTTGAGTTTTATGGCACTGAGGTCAATGAAATGATTTACAAAATCCTTTGTTGTTCAGTCAGAGAGAAAGTATTCATTTATTGAAATCATTTGGACACGCAAGTTTGCTTTCTTCAGCAGCAGCAATAGACCCCTTTTTTTGGCATAAGTCGTTTCCTTGGCAACACAGCACAAAACTAATCCAATAAATGCAGTCGGTGACAGAGCACACGGATTACGTACTACACTATTTGTAGAGCTAGCATGCCATTTTTATTTTGGAAATCTACAGTATAAGTCAAGGACAAAGGTCATAACTTTTTATAAATGCATTTTTTTTTCAGAGATACACAAACCTCATATACTCAGATGCACAAATAGTGCAATGCAAAGAAATGAGCACACACTCACACGCACGCACGCGCGCGCACACACACACACACACACACACACACACACACACACACACACACAAGTAAGGCTTTTGCCACCAGTCTTTAATATAATCAGTGTTCACAATACACTGTTTCCTATCATTTTCTAAATTCTCCAGAAATGGGTCAACAAGTGAAGACACAAGTGGAAGTAATTCACTCCTACGCCCTTCTTTAACCTGCAGACACATTAACAGCCTTATGAGGTTTCAGACAATGTAATTGTGCTGCACCGCCTATGTCTTGAGGTAGCTGTAGGAAAATGTAAATCAGCGTTACAGTCACGATCAACTTTGTTAAGGCCAAGACCAAACAAGCATCGAGTCCAAGAGTCAAGACAAAAACACGCCAATATCTTCCTTCTGGCCATTGCCGCAATAGGGTGCAAATTTGTCAAGAGTTTTATATTGATAGTATATTGGACTTATACTTGTATTGGACTGCATTTCTCAACAGCACATAAATCCAGTTTGAGTGAGTGTATAATCAGTAGCCAGCTGGACATTCATCTATAGATAGTAGAGCAATTACCCCTGTGATTTCCACATAATTGAGACGTCATTTGTGTCAGGCAAAATAACAAGACCTCAAGAAAAATACTGAGATACGACCAAGACAAATGGGGTTGGAGTCAGAGAAAAGACCACAACTTTAAAAATGTGATCACTGTAGCATGAAACCCAGACTGTGCTTGAGTCCTGTAGCGAGGGCAGCAGCGTTGCAGTAGTGGTCAGCTGGGACCTCATGTCCAAACATGTCATCACACTCATCTTTTCTCCATCCCTCCCATCCTTCACCATATCCCTTCATCCATCCCCCCATCCCACTAAATACCCCGGCTGTTAGCAGGCATTAAAAAGCCATTCACACTGCTCTCAAGTGCTTGGGTTGGCCGTCACCAGAGCTGACTACAGAGGCTTTGAGGGGGCCTGGCCTCTCTCTCTGTCTCTCCCTGTCTCTCTTTCTCTTCGTCTCTCATGCACTCTCCCCTTTGCAGCTGATAAAATAGACTTGTGTTTCCATTCCAATACTCACTCACTCTCTGTGAGCTTTTCGCAAAGATTTAGCTTCTGGCACCTTTGCCATCTAGTTTTGGCACCGTCTATCTGTCAGGCTTCTGTGGGCTGCCCGAGGCATTGACACTATTACCTGAGAGAATCAACAGCTGAAAAATCTATGAAAAAGTATGAGATTTGTTCATGCCGATCCAGAACATGCTTGGCTCACACGGCGCCCGTTCCATATTTTTCATATTATGAGAGTCTGTAAAGTTGCAGCGTGACATAAGACAATGACAGCCACATACATTAAAGGAAACACCACTGTGGAGCCCTTTACCACTGGCCGACACACCATCATAATAAATTTTTGAACAACAAGGAATGGCAAAACCAAATCCCACTGTGAACTATAAGAATGCAGCCAGGAAAAAAACAGAGGAAAAGAGCCCTCTTAAAAAAGTATTTGCATCTCCATTCAATTCGGTACCAAATATGTTTGATATGAGAATAAAAAACAACTTTCTAACAGAGATACTGTCAAGATTATAAATGCTGACCAAAGAACACCCTTCGGAAACCCTTTAGAAAATAGGTCTTCTCCTTTTCATCAGTCATCATTTACAACCTTTTTTATTGTGAGATTTTGGAACATATTCTGTGCAGATTTATTATAACGTTTATTATATATAACAACATTCAAATAGAAAAATGGAACACGCTGAGCATCAGCAAAAGCAAAGTCAAAACTGAATTAAAAGGCCCTTACATTTCAGAAAATGTTTATTAAAAGTTGTATGTTGTAAATATGTTAGTAAATGTTATATATAAAAGTAATGTTCCAAAAAATATTCTATAGATCAGTTATTAGCCATTCATAACAATAGCTTTTGCCAGGTTGCCAGGTTATGAAAAATAATATTTAAGGTGGTTATAGCTTACAGCTTCAGTTTTTAGTCATTAAAAAGTTTAAGATTTTTAAATAATAATAATAATAAATAAGTTAATAAGTCATTAATAAAAGTTATGCCTTTATAATTTTCTAATAATATCAATAAGTTTTATATCTACAGTTTTAACAGGTTCCAGTTGAAGGAAACTTTTTGATGAACTAAAGAGCTTCTATAAAAATAGAAAGAAGAAAACCCAGCCAGAATTTTTTGCAGCCTAGCAACCTAAAAAATGTTCTCATTAATGGCTTATAACTTGAAGCCATTAATTACAACTTTAAACAATCTTATAACGTTGTCTTGATAAAAGTGTTGCCAGAACTATAAAAACACTTTTGAAGGATTATTTATTTTCAATATTCATATGATTGACTCAAACTAGACACCCTCTGGAAATGAACGTTTATTTTAAACAAAGACAGGCCTGGGAATATACACATAGAGGAATTGGAGTGTTTCGGGACAAAATATGGTGACCGTCCACATTGGGTGGTATATTATGGGATGATGTTACTACCCAAAGACAGGTGGTCTGGCACAGAGCTGACAGGGGCATCAGAAACCAATAACTGCATCTGCTTACACACCGACTTTCTTCAGCCAAGCCAAATTCATATATCTGAATGGGCTCATACAGTATGTTCATGAGACTCTTGCTCGTATTCTCCTTGACACTGATTCTCGGTCTCCTCAGATCAGCTCAAGGAATGTTCACTTGTGTAGCATCTGTCTGTTGCCAGGGCCAACTTTAGCTGAGAACAGTCCTGAACTTTATCTTAATGGGACATTTTATTGCATGTTTTTAAAGACTGTTATTACTGCATTGAGTTTGTGAGTTCTTGTTTTATATGCCAGTTGTCAATATCAAATTTGACTATTTTCATGATAAAAAATATAGTTTAAGTTATTACTGAATGCCTTAAAAATACATCATAGGCATAACTAGAACTATTAAAATTCTGTTAATACCTTTATATCAACAGTGTGTTACAAACTTGATCTTAGATGTTTTAGAAATACCAGGATGATGACACACACACATAACATCTATACAGTAGGCTATATATATATATGCAGTGGTACAGTGTAGCCAGACTTGCAAAAACCAAAATTTTTATCCTCAAGTGTCTTTTAAAACCACACTGAACCTGTGGAATACATGATGTAATTTAGTTAATGCAAATGAAGCATCAAAAGTCTGTGTATAAATGAAAGCGTCTGTATCCAATATACATGTGTAACTGTGCATAAAGACATGAGCTCTAGACGTTCCCTGTGTGCCCATGACAACAAATTTGTCTGTGACAAAGTCAGCTGCCCCACCTGTTCACCATTAATATAACTTTTACTCCATCAAACCATTTCCCACACAATCCCACATCTGTGATTCACACAACACACACATTCACCTCCGCAGCCCCTTAGGCTGACATGTTTCCCCGCTAATCTGTTTGCACAACTCTGGTGTGACCACAGGCCAATTACACATCGTCACATGATGCACACCCACAAGAGAGAGCGAAAGAAAGAAAAAAAAAAGAAGAGAAAAAAGCCACCCCCTGAGAGCACCTCTTTTTCAAATCCACCCCTCTTTTCTCCCCCCTGGGCCTTCTCCCTCATTCTCCCTCTCCTCCTGGCTCACTCACTTATCCCATCCCCTCTATCCGCAGTTCCCCCGCTCAGTTCATGGGCGTAATTACGGCTGCCCATCATTTAGTCTCTCCCTAAACAACGGCACCCCTCAGAGACCACGGTCCCGCTACGACTCTCTAGGCAAATTTGACTTCTCATCTCATTTACGTTCCGTAAACTCTGCCATATGTTTGATATTATATTTAAACTGTTCCAGTGGACGCCAAGAGAGCATATGCCTTAGGAAAGGTAGAAGAACTGTGTTGGAAAAACTGCACTGGTGAATGACAGGTGAAATTGACCATGATGTGAGAGAGCAGTAGGGAAAAAGAACCTCAAAACCAAAGAGAAGAAGAGAGACAGACTTCACAGCAGCATCCTTTTTTTTTTTTACTGTTGTCTTTTTTATTTTGGCACAAAGGAAACTGTCAAGTGGAGAAAGTGAAAGGTTTCCTGTGTTATTGTTGTCTTTGCTCTCTCCAGTACCACCAAATTGAACAATTTTCTTTTCCTCTCTTTCCCTTTTTGCCTTAGTGGCGCTGGGGCTATTCTCCTTCTCCCTGCTTGTCCCTGTTCCTCCACTTCTCTTTCTCGTAATCCCCTTTTTTCTTTCTTTTCTTTTTTTCTTTTTTTCTTCCTTTCGGTCCTTTCTCTCGTGGTAAGGATTGACCAGGTCACACGTCAACAGCAGGGCAGCCAATTTTATCTTTCTTTTTTTTTACCCCCTTTAAATACCAGCAGGATGGGAAGTCTCAAATAGGACGACACAAAGGGTGCATAGCATGATTTGTACATTAACAGCAGCTTTACTTGAAACTATAGTTAACTCATTTTATAGTGCAAAGAAACCCCATGGAAAATCTCCATCCACCCATGCATTCTCTCATCCGCTTATCCTGTTAAAAATAATTTACAAAGACTAATTGGCTCAGGTCTGTGCTGTTACAAGGGGCTGAAAAAGTCATGTTCAATAGCAGTGCAGAGGGGGTTGGGGCTACTTTAACCAATCCCTGGGGTCATTCAGAGGGTACAGACGAGGGCAACCGGCTCCCTCAGTCAATCTGGCTCAGAGAAAGTTCTGGGAACTCTAATTTGAGAGGTGAAACAGAGGCCTGAATGCACAAATGCCTGGAATCCCCTGAGCTATCAAGGGCACAGCGGGGTAAAACAAATTCATTGACCAGCAGAGACTGAAGGATTTTGATTAAGGTTGAATTAACATGAGGACTTTTGCCCATCCAGGTGGTCAGCTGATGGTTTGGGATCCGTTTTTAAAGAGCAGGCCCCAAGACTTTAATCCACACTGACCATAAATGGAGTTACAAATTTGTTTAAAAGAAAATTCTTTAGGGGAGAACTAGACTGGAATATAGACATGCGTGACTAATAACAGGTCTGTAATGGGAGGATGAAGAGTTGGACATTTTTCAAATCGGTGACTCGGCACTGTTTGACCTGTGAAGTTCTGTGTTTGTACTCTCACTTATCTCTGAAGTAATCTACCCCTGCAAAACTGTGTGTACTGGTACAAATGCATCCTGTTAATAGTACCAGAGCCTGTCTCCTGCTTCCCTGCCTCCCTGTCTCTCTACCCGCTGTCTTGTCTTGCTTTCCTGGCTGCCTGTCTGTCTGATAGTCCGCCTCCCCTCCCACCTGTCCATTTTCCCAACGATCCCTACCTCTACATCTCACCACCCAGTCTTATAATCTCTTCCTACTTCACTTCTTGCCTCTCTGTCTCCCTGCCTCCTCCCCTGTCTGCTTTTCCTGCCTCAACTAATAGGTACTCTTTTATGGAGAGGTGTGTAATGGGGGGGGTGTTACTCTGTGCCTGATTGTGCAGGTAGGAGAATAGGATGAATGTCAGGATTTACGTGCTCCCTAATAAAGTTTACAAGTGGGGCCTTGTTTCCAACTGGCAGTTTTTACATCGGTCAGGGAGTTGGGAACTGAGTCATGCACACTCAGTCACTGGAGTTAAATTTCTTTGTTCTTCTGTATTTGTGAACAAGCATGAAATCATGCGTTTACAAGGCAAAGAAGGAATATCAACCACAAAAGATAAAGTATATGTTACTCACATATGGTTCAGCTACTTCAACCTGAGCCCCAGTTTAAAATGATATTCAGTAGAGAATATATAAAAAATCATACACAGGTTTTGAGCAGCGAACTGTTGTCAGAAAGGCTTATGAAATTTGAATTTGGGCTGATAAGGTCAGTGGTCGCAGCCTTCATGATGCTGTTCAACTCTTCAGCTCTCCTAGCGAATGCTCAGTTTACTCTCATAGGTAATTGTACTCAGTCATGTTTGATCCAAATTACCACTTTTAAATGAATCTAGTTGTAGAATCAAAATGTTTTTATACAGGGCTGATCCAAATGTGAATACTGTATTCATGAATGTGTGACACATAGTAAAGCCAAAAAAGTGAGGTACATATTCCCCACAAGTCTGACTGGATAGATGAATATAAGAAGAAAAAACCACATTATTATACAGCTTGCAGAATAAATTAAGAAAATAGTTTTTTTGGAAAGGGGGTATAGAGAGGTGAGAGGTGCAGTGGCAGGGCGTGAGCATTGCTGAAGTGCTCCACTGGGTTGTGTATAATGGGGACAGGGCAGAGGGGGCAGAGAAGACGCATGGGTCACATTAAAACTGGGTTCAGTGAGAGGGCTTCACTAATGCTCCCTAATCCTCGACAAGCCCAGCTCACACTGCACACACACACACACACATATGCAGTTGTTCTCTACTGGCACCTATTTATGACTGTTGGCCAATGGTGTGTATGAGGTGTGGTAGTATGTGTGGCTGATGTCACACACAGGCCAGGACGCTGAGTTCATCTCAGAACACCAAGCATCCAGCGTAGAAAGTTGCATGCCATGGTGTACTGGCAATCTTCTTTCCATATTCACACACCCCGGGTGATATTGACACACAATATTGTCTGGTTAGCGCCAATACACAGTGTTATTTATGGCTATTGCGCTTTTAGATTTGGTTCATTGGTGATTTTAAAGCTGCATTTTGAGGGCAGGAATCAGTGCATAATGCAGTTGAGTACTTTGTCCCATTTAGCCCTAATCATCTGTTTCTGTTTATGGGCAAACTTCTCACTGCTTCACTGCTGAGGCAGAGCAACTCAGGATCACACACTCATAAACTGCCAAAGCAGTGCATGTTTGGAAGCAGACTAAGAATTATTCAGACTGTCCTCCCTGCTGACAGCAGCAGATGTCTCAGCAAAATGCCCAAAAGCGACATGTGTTTAAATTCAAGCAAGAAAACTCTCTTGGAGAAAATAGTGTGATGTTGGCACAAAATCTACAAAGGGAAGGGGCTAGGGTAGCTGTATAGGTCAATAAAAAGTTGGACGACAATCAGCGTTGTTTTCTTTTAACCATGACTAAGATTATTACCTAACCCTTTTTATGCCTAAACCCAACCAAACCTTGACCACACCCACGTCAGATCAAAGGGGGTTTTAGTTTTGCAACAGTGATTTGTTTTGGAAGTTTTGGAGGACACTGACTAATGATGTTGTTTTGCCAATATGGCAAACTGAAGAAGCCTTTTAGAGGAGAAATGTCTTTAAGACTGTAGCATAAGTCTAGTTGCCCTTGACTTTGGATATCAGAAAACACTTCCATGTGTCGTTCTGGAGGGCAAATACAAAAGGTGTATTTTTTTGTTTATTTCATTAGATAAATGTTAAAGGCCTCATTCCTGCCTGCAGAAAAATATTGTCTGAACACCTGATGACTACCAATATTCTAAAAAGGTGCATTTATGCCCTATTGCAAAGTCGAAACTGTATAAAATATATTTGTGAAGAATGTAATGTTAAGTGATGCCATCTACAGAAAAAGGACAAACTTAAAAGGCAGAAATATTTCCATGGCACACACCAAGGATCACCGTACGCACATGTGATGTACATGTGCGTACGGTGATTGGTTTAAGCGTGACTAAACTGGTTAAACAAAAGTTATAAAACAACAACGTCCCAAAAGACAACAACATTCCAGAGGGGCCAAGTGGGTCTCTGAGGAAATCAGTCAGTCACATTCCTGTCTGTGATCAATCAGCCTCTGGCCCAGACAACCTGAGATTAACCTCAGCCATCCTGGAGACTACCTGCCCTTCCCATAGAAAACAATTTATAGTAGTTTTACCTTGTTGTGATGGCCAAAAATGTGATATAGAAATAAAATGGTGCATGTCTGCAGGAAAACACATTTAACAACCATTCACTTTACTGCATTTTCCACAGTAAGGATGACAAAAAAAAATGACAAAAAGAAAAACTTTTTTTCTTTTTATGGCAACTTTCAAAACCAGAGTTGCAAGGTGCTTCACAAAATACAATACTATACAATATAGTGCAAAGACAGCAAACATACATAAATAAGAAAAAAATTAAAAGAACATCATACACAGATAATGCAATAAAAACAGGGAGTAGTGATCATCTGAAAAAGTGATAAAACAGCATTAAAATATTTGAAAAGACATCATAAAAAATATTGAATAAATTCCAGTCTGTACAGGTGGGTTTTTAAAAGCTTTTTAAACTGAGGCGTTGACTCAGCTGATCTGATAATGAGGGGGAGTTTGTTCCACAGTGTTGGAGCTAAAATAGTAAAAGCATGATCCCCCTTTGTTTTAAGCCTGGACCATGGTGCAAAATAAGGGTTTAAGAGTACTGAAATGTAAAGCAGAGCCAGACCATGTAGGGATTTAAAAGTAATCAATAGAAGCTTTAATTGGGTTCTCTAATGAATGCAGAGCCAGTGTAATTTAGCCAGAACTCGAGCGATGTGTTTAATAAGTCGAGTGTTTGTGAGAAGTCTTGCTGCTGCGTTCTGCACCAACTGTAAATGAGCAAATGCTGCATTGTTTAGGCAGGTAAATAATGAATTGCGGTAGTCTAGGCAGGAGGAAATGAGGGTGTGGATAATTTGTTCAACTATGTTTTTGGGGAGCATTAGTTTGACTTGGCAGCATTTATGATTTGTAAATGGAAGGATTGAACAAGACTCAAAAACAACTTAACACAAGTTTCTAGCTGTGTGTTTCATGTTAGTTGTTAGTGGTCCAATGTAGGGGTTTGACACTGTAAGAAATATGATCTGGACCAATAACCAGGATTTCAGACTTTTTTTGTGTTCAGTTGCAGGAAGTTGGAAGCCATCCAGTCCTTAACAGCAGCAGTGCAGAAAATCCAGATTGTTACGATTTTCAGAGCTAAACGAGACATACAACTGTGAATCATCGGCATAACAATGGTAGGACGCAGGGGTGAAATGGCGAATAACATGGCCAAGGGGCAACAGATACAAACTGAACAAAATAGGGCCAAGGACTGAGCCCTGTGGGACCCCATATGACATGAGAGTAGTTGAAGATCTTAAGTTGTTGCACTTACCAAAAGTGGCCCACTAGGCAGCTTGCATTCCATGCCTGGCTCCAAGCCAGCAAGTCAGGCTTCTTACCCATTTAAAGTTTGAGAATAGGTTGAGATTGTTTCAGCCCCCCAAGACTTCTAATAATTCCCTTTACCAGATAAAACTGTGAGACTCTGAGCGCCAACTATCCTGAAGGAAACTTCAGAGGTAACCAGCTACTGCATGGCTCGATTAGTCTTTCGTCCCTATACCCAGGTCAGATGACCTATTTGCACGTGCCTATGGGCCTCCACCAGAGTTCCTCTGGTTCGCCCTGTCCAGGCATACTTCACCATCTTTCAGGTTCTATCACACATGCTCAAGCCTGGGCAGCAGTTGCACCAGGAGTAGAAGGCCCCTCTGCTTCCTACGGGGAGAGAGAGGGCACAGTGAGCACTTTGTCCATGGCCCCAGGAAGCAGCGAGGTCCAGCCATGAGCACTGTAAAGCTCATGGCTGAAGCTGCAAGCCACCTTCGCCCTGGACCTTTCCAAGCCAACCTAGAGCTGGTCGCAGCGCACCGCCATGGAGGAAATGCGCCAGGTGAACGCCAGCCAGCACCAGTGAGAGGTCTCACGAGAGGATCCTCCCACACCAAGCAACCGTCCCTAACCCGCCGAGTTGAATCCCCCAGGTAGACTGCGTGGACCCCACTCGTTTACCTACGGCAACTGTGACTTTGATACTTCATAAGTAAGATAAAAACCGGTTAAGACCAGTTTCACCTAGGCCAACACAGATTCCGAGATTGCTGAGTAGTGTCTGAGTCAAGTCCACCAAAATGTGAATAGTAAGATAGTAACTGAGTGTGAGTGAGGCCATCTCAATTTAAGCAGAAAGGAATGCTCATTTTCCCCACCAGAGGGAGAATGTGGGCGAAGGAAGCAGGGAAGATTTTGGCACATTGAGGACTGAAGTATGGAGGAGCACTCGAACATGCCATGCTTAACTCACTACCTCAGCGGCACTCAGCTCTATGACAATGTGGTGGAGTCATTACCACAGGTCTCTCAGGTACAGTAGGCACGTGACCTCTGTTGGATGCACTAAATGAAAGCAGTAACTTTATAGAGGACCAGAGAGATTTATAAAGGTTTCCGGGATTGAGTGAAGTAAATAGTTCACCGCTGATGAATAAAGTTTCTTAACAAAGGTGCAAGTTCTACAGAATAAAGAAAATAGATCAACCTTGGATACACAAATACTCTTTTAGTTCTTTCCCTGTACGATTTTCTTCTAAGTTACTTGGTGAGCTTGCCACTTTCAACTTTGGATAAGTGAGTGGGTGGAGAGAATGGAGTTGACTGTTGTTTTTCCAGTTACGAAAACGCTTAAATTGTGGCTCTTACTTTAAACTGTTTCTTGTAGCCACATTGATTCTCAGCTCTTGTCTGCTGCCTTCTATCAAACTCCATTATAACTTCCAATTCAGTATTTTTTTTCTTTTATCTCATTTTTTTCTTACAAAATATAATTCAAATACAAGACATTGTGATTTATCCAGTTGTCAAGTGTACAGTACCCTTATTTTCCATATCCAGCCTCTGTACCTCCCTCTGTCTCACAGTCAGCCTGCAGTGTTCTGGCCAGCACATAATTGTCTAAGTGCTTCTGGATGGCAGCGGGCTATTTGGTCATTAAGGGGCCTATTAAGTCATTAGTGCAACAGTGGGACTGCCGTCCGCCTGCCGACAGGACCAGATGATCGGCCTGATACGTGTTGCCTCGCAGTTTTCCACATATTTGCGCAGGTAATTATAGCTTAGATGTGAAACACCCTCAGATGTCATGCTTAAAGAGGGGATACAGGTCTCCAGCACACTTTAAAGGTAATCTCCACCTCCTCCTCTTTTTCCACTGTGTGTGTGAGGATGTGTATGCGTGCAGATGAGCAATGGGTTAGGAACGGGACAACCAGAGCCTCGGGACTTGTCAGAGAGAAAGACAGAGCAAGAGGGATGGAACAGAAATCCAAAAGGAGCGAGGGGGTCAGAGAAAAGAAGAGCAGAGTGCAGACAGAGAACGCTTTTTCCATCAGTCAGACTCAGTGGCCAACACATTGCTTCAAACTAAAACCTACACGCCCGTCACGGAATGTAAATATTTGGATATGGGTAAAGTTGGATGTTACTTAATTCCTCCTTTTAAAGATGTCCTGTTTAGGTGAACACGGTCCAAAGAACACAACGCAAAGTATTCTGCATGATTTGATACACGCATGAGAATCATATTTTGATTTTATTTCTGCTCTTAGCAACCCTTGCCCAGGCTTTGGAGACACTCATAGCCTGGTCTTCACTGCTCACTATAAATGCTCATCAAATAACTGCCATGCACAGCCAGAAACCTCTGGATCTGTAAAGTGAAAGTTATTCCTCCTGGATATGAGCTGTATTTTATTTTTACTATGTTACAGTTTTTAAATCATTTTCAAATCACTGATTTATATCCTAGGGCCATATACTTAGGAGGTCCAATCTGAAATCAAATTTAATATCATATAAAGTAATACTGACATACAGGAAACACAGACTGTGTGACTAAACAGAGTTAGAGCCCAAGCCCAGACAGAAAAAAAATGTTTCACTTTATGACCACTGTGTGTAAACTTAGTGGTTTCTGACCGAGCACCATGTACTTTTCATTACATATTTTCAGATAAATATTGAAAAAAAATGTCATCTCATTGTATATGATTACACCATCAACAAATACACTGTTGTGATATTTTAGCCCCACCTCCAGGCCTAAAAGTTCCTCCCTGAGACCACAACATGTGTGAGGCTGCAGCGTCAGCACAACAGAAGGCGTCACCCTGAAGTCCTCTCTAGCAGAGGGATAGTACAGGAGGTACTCTGATTGAAATAGACATGTCAGACTGTTACAGACGCTGTAAACAGGGCACCTCCCCGCCATGAGGAGGATGCCCTTCTGGTGAGAGGAAACCAGATTCTATCACCTCCACCCTCCCATGCCTAAAAACCTTTACCCAGTCCCCTCTCTAGCCCTGAGGTGACAATACTGGGGTCTATCAACAGTCAACTACCTCTCTTTCTCAAATAGTCTGAGCTGATGGAAAGTCAACCTGGTCAGAAGTCAGGCCAGGTAAACCACCAGATTGGGCGCTGCTTGCCCAGACTGACCCCAGCAGACAGTCTCCTTACCGCTCTGCTGCTCCGCGACTCCAATACCACCTCCCACCCTTGACCCCTACACAGGAGACAGGCGCCACTGATATGATGTAATTTCTCTCCGACATGGGCTAGCGGCCTCGGCTGCAATGCAACCCAGAGAAAATAAATATGGGTGTTTATTTGCTGGGAGTGAGAGAGGAGGCCCACGGGCTGGAGCCGCCCTCAAGTTTCCCAAAAGCAACTTTGCACTAGAACTGTTTTTGTTCCACATCTTAACTCTAATAATATACAGAATCTAGGTGAAAATAAGTGTATTGTGAGGTACTGTGCACCACCAAGACATGTAATCCTAGTATCCATTGTGATGCTGAAACTGGAGGCCTACTCAAGTTTGCTGTTTGCAATTTCAGTAGAAGGTACAATACTCATTTCAGTCATCAGGGCAATTTATTGATCCACCCTTGAAGGAAGAGGAAGTATAAGGTGATATAGTTGTCTTCCAGTGCTGTGGTTGTGGAGTGTTAACCCTCTGGCCAACTTAGCTTTCTTCAGCCGCTCCCATTTGGTGCTCAAAGCATTTGCAAAGACTTTGGTATTGGCCGGCCCACCCAGCTGTCAACCTACATTGGCCTCCATGGAGCTGGAAAAGAACCATGCACCACAACCCACCTTTGTTTCCACAGTCTCTAAAGTCCCTCTCAAAGAGACATCCACACTTCTCTGTGATCTAAAGAGGTCCTAGACAGACAGAGCTTTCATTAGAGCAGTATGGTCTAAAGAGGGCTCTGGCATACTTGACATCTCTCCATCCCTCCCACACTAGCACCTACATCCCCACTACAAACAGGCGATCACTACTAAAACACCCGCTCCACCTCCTCCTATCCCAGAGAGGATGATTTATCTGCTGTACCCCTTTTCATACCAAAGCTTCCTCCTCTGATGTCACAGGTCTCCCAAGCCACATCTTACTCCCAAGTGGCCCAACTGGCACCACTGGGACCAGGTGCCTATGAGAGACCTACTGTATGACAGATGATGAATCACCAGCGCTCATGTTTCTAAGAGCCAGCAGCAAAGCTACAGGATATTGTAAGCAGCTACTTTTATTGGGAACAAATAATATGTGGGCCGGCAGGACTTGGAACATTTCCAAACTCAGATCTCCCTTTAAGCATTGCTCATGTTTCAGATTAGCGCTAGCAGTGAGACGATGCACATCAGTCTCCCTTTTTGTCCGCACAACAACCCCAAAGCTGCCTATACATTTTCTCTATTCCTTATAGTCAACCTCTATCTCTGTCTTTTACTCCTGGTGTCTCACTTCTTCTGATTGCCACCCACACATTTTCTCTTTGACTCTTTGTCTATCAATCCTTCCTGACCTCATCGCTGTTACAGTCAAGCGTAGAGGGATCCAATCAACCATAGTGTTCAGATTAAATCACAAATTATTATAATTGAGAATAATGGTTTCCATGTCAGTTTCAGTTCAGCTCTGAATTGTTCTCATACATATCTGGAAACAAGGGGGGTTGGTGGTTCAGAAGTCCAGCCGTGCTTGCGCTCTGCTGCAGTGAAATTCAAGTTATCCATGATCCAATTTTGACTGAATTTCCATGGCAATAAAACTCTTATCTGAATTTGAACACCTGTCTTGTAAAAATGTTACAGTGTCTTGTAAATCCAGTGCATTCTGCCTGAGCTTTTCACTGAACAAAAGATGATGCATATTGAAGTTGAGTGGAAGTTCTTGGGAAACATAAACACTTATCTAAAGTTGGAAACTGCGCTACTACTCAACTCTGTTACAATGTTATTTAAAACAGTGTTGTTTTTAGGGACAACTGCTGTGCCTGTCACACTAAATACAGATCAGCATTTAGACTGAGTCCGCACTAAAGTTAAAGGACATAAATGCCTTTAATAATAAGAGGGAGAAGAGCACACATCTACAGGATATAACAAACTACACAAATTGCAACACCTTCCTAATGGCATCAGCACTTGTCCTCTTCATTACTGAGAAGCACAGTGTGCCTTACCGAGCTTATTTCTAGGGGCAGTAAAGCTCTCAGGCATGTGCAGGGTATGCAATGCGACTTTGACAGTGTAGTTAGGAGGTGCTGATGAAAGAGGAGAGGCTGGGAGCCCACTGCCTCTCAAATTAGCCCTTAGACCTGTCACATGGAGGCTTTCACCCTCACAGATTCTGTTGCACCACATCACCAGAGTGCATGTATGGAGCTTTGCGTGCTGCTTACAGTGTGCCTTTGTGTGTTGCGTGCCGTGCATGGGAAGCATATGTGTTTGGTTGTGAGCACTACATGAATACACACACTGAAATGTTTTTTATGGGCAGTAATATGTGTCACTAGAAACTGAATTTGAATCATTTTTGTTTGAATTTGAATTACTCAACTACTCGTATCGTAAATGGATCAAGTTCATTTTTGTAATTGTGCGAAAATTCCTTTCAGTTCTCTGGACATGATTCTCCGAACTGGACACCATCAGTTTTCAGCGTGTTGAAGTATGAAGGCTCGATTCAACAACCAGATGTGTCTCTCAGTAAACTGCAATTGAATTGCAAGAACTGAATTTGAATTGTGAGAACTGAATGTGGAAGAGTTGAATTTTCAGTGAGGATCAAATACAGTTTCAGAGCAACTGAATTTAATTCCATAATATTACATTCAGTTTCAAGTTTATTGGAATTCAGTTCCAAACTAATACATTCAATGCCAAATTATGCTATTCGGATTCAGCTTTTCAATGCAATTATTCAAGTTAAACAATAAAAATTATGTGATTCAAATTTAGTCAGTTGATGCAATTATTCAAGTTGAGCAATTCAAATTCAAATAAAAATGATTCAAATTCAGTTTCTAATGACACATATTACTGCCCAGTTTTTCCTCCTTAATATAGATCAAAGAGTATATTAGAGGATGAATCAGAATGGCGCATCTTCCTCATGTGTCATGGCTCATTACGGATTTTTCTAGGACCTCCCACGATGTGAAAAATAGTCCCCAACCACCAGCTTAGGTGACCTCCAACTGACTAAGTCTTTAAATAGACACATGTTCCCTTCATTTCTTAAACATCATACATGAAATTAAAGATGGATATATTCCCCATGTTTACCTCATTGAGTAATTAGGTTATTTCCCTCATCTTTCAGTCTCCCATTACAGTGTGAGCCTTGCAATACCGCAGAGAGCCAGACAGCTAGTCTGCGTTAATGAAAGCGAGAGCTCTCCGCTCTTCTCACCTTCTCTAATCTGTTCTGCATGTACATTGCTCAGCCTGACACCCTCTTTGCAGATTCAGCTGTTGAGCCTGTTTGTTTAGTGAGGTGGAGGGACATCCATAACCGTAAAGCTGTCTCCAGCAGGCAAGTTTTAATCACTTTTTCTTCCCTCCTTGTGTTGTCTTCTCCCACATTTCTTTCAGAGAAGATGCAACACCCAAATCCTGTGCAGGCACACTCATTGACGCTTTTACTGTGAATTATAGAGCCCAATCTGCTTGTATTCTACAAGCAGAAGGAAACAGGATACACAATCTTATGATCTACTCATGCCTGTGCTAGGCCTGGCTTGTCCTTGCGATTTTGCCAGCTATTCCAGCTGTGTACACAATGGGAGTCAAATGTAAAAAGGAAAAAATAAACATTCCATCCTCTTACCTGAGAGAAGTTTAGCCCGTTGAGGGGATGACACTGCTCCTCAACTCGCTCCACTGCCCCTGTTGTCTTTCTCATCCTCTCAGCCTCTTGAGCCAAAAACAAGTCCAGCACTGGTGTCCCCCTGGACCGGACGTCCCATTCTGTCAGTGAGTTGACCATCAGCATCACCCACACGGGCCTCTTCCTCTCCCAGTTCCCCGCAATAGCGTTGAATAGGTAGTCAGCATACAGGCCACGGCCACGCTGGTCAGCTGTCATCCAGTAAGGCATCATGTGTTTGACATAGTCCAGGTGCCGTTTGAGGCGGCGGTAGAGGTCTCGAGGTAGCAGGGTCTGCAGGTTTTCCCCATGGGGCAGCAGCTGGCAGCTGGTCAGCTTTGAGATGGTTAGAGGGTCAGTCAGGTCCAACTCAAAGAAAACATTGTGGCTCTTGTGGAAAGCCTGCTTGGAGCTGTTGGGGATGAAGTCCCAGACTCGGGTGTAGGGCACGTGGATGGTACCAAAAAGGTAAGAAGGAGGGTGAGGAGGCGCACGCTTTATTGTCCACAAGAAAGAGTTCATGTCACTTTGCTGTGGAGGGGTCAGAGGAAGGGGGAGAGAAATGAATAAGAGAGGAAGGTAAAGATTTTGAAAGCAAAAGAAAACAAAAATGGTAGAACCATCATGTTAGAGCAACTCAATGTGCCTTAAAACTAAAGCTGACACATTTTTCCTCTATTGTGGTTTACTGGCTCATATGTTCGGGTCAACAAGTTAAAGATTGAAATACCATTTTGAAATGATGGCAGGGGAAGCATGAAGTCTAGTCAGCTCAGGGCTGTGCTGCGAGGGCTTGCTGCTGTGGTGCAGCCAGGGAGTTTATAGAGGGGCCTTCTGGGCTGTAAACAGACCCCCGTGTATTGTTGAGGTGCATACCTCGGTTGCCAAAGCCTCTTTCGGCCTGGGAAGCATTTTCAAGGCTGTAGTGCAAATATACTGCACCAGAGCTCATAAAAGCCAAAAGCCGAAAGAAACCTGCTCTCCGTTCTGACCCCACTGTGATACTTTTGTTTGTGAATTTTTTTACACCAGGTGGGGAAAACTGGTGCTGACAGCCTCAAGAACAGCACTGTTTTTGTGTTCTAGGGTTTATATTACAGGAAGTGTTTGTCTGTTGTGGTTATCTTTATACAAAACAATGTCAGGATGGAAATTAAATAATCACAGCCATTGGAAATGAGCATAAGGCCGTAGTGCATTTAAAATATGGTTCTTATTAAGTGCTCTGCAAATGTGCTGTACACGTGCTATGACTTTTATGTTGGCATTATTCAAATATAAAAAAAGAAAGAATTAGCTGTTATAAACAATATCAAACTTCTGGCTTCTGAGACGCAGAGTAATCAGGCATTTCAGGGATGAAACCCATTACTGTAAAATAAAGTTATTCTTAGAAAATGTTTACTTCTAAAATTTAATCAAGATTTCCTTCAGCTGTGTTCCAATTATACTACACACTGCCAATGCTGCCTTTGTCATATAAAGCTTTGCAAATGGCTGCCAAGAGCCAGTGAAATCTTCTTGTGGGATGTTCCGTTATTATCATAATTAACTACAATGAAGATACAGTCATTTCTGGCGCAATCTCCATCTAGACAAAATAAATCGAGGGTGCTCATTTAATTTTAAAGCAGCGTTTTGCTTTTGCACTAAAATGTTTAGAGTTTGTATCTAAGTCTCTAACTCAGTTTTCACATTGGCCTTGGAGACAGTGCAGACTAACAGGAAAAAAGTTTGGATGGCATTAGATGCATTAGTGCATTTTCCATCATATTTTGGGAGACACGGAAACCTTTTTTTCTTTGCATGTGCAGCATTTTGTCATTCATTAACGAGCTAATGTGCGCTTATGCCTGACCATAAATGAAGACTTTTAGACATGGAAAGTGCGGTCGTACTTGTCTAAGGCCTGAGGAGAGGCGAGATCCCCTCTCTGCTAAAGCTGCGTGGACTTTTCTGGAGAGCCTTGACGCGCAGGGCTCTTTTTTATGGGGGTAATTACTCTTAACAGAAAACAGAGACCACTGTACTGACGCATTACAAATCACATGAAGCGAAGGAGCACGAAGCCTTCAGTGATGTCTGACAACATATCCATTATGCGCATAAAGGACATTACGCACAAATGAAACAAAAGCCTGTGATCTCTAAACCACTCCCTTAATGAGATCCTCATTAGTGTCATTTTTAAAGATTCACATGTTGCTGAGGTCATATATTTTTCTTTTGTTTGTGGAGTATATATTCACACGGAGGGACAAACAGGCACTCTGTACTTCCTCACGTTATGAGTTCAAACCACATCCATAATTTTACCAATAGGCGCCCGATAAGTGCTTTAATGGGCTGTGTTGCGCTGAAACAGGATCACTTCTGAAAGGTCAGTGAAACTTTTCCAAATGAAGTCAAGTCACCCGTGGGTGTTCCCCACTTGCATTTGTCACATAAACAGCCATAAAGTTGGCGAGCGGCAACAATTTCTGCTTTCATTTCTCAGGCCCATATGTCTCATCATATTATAGCCGCTGCTGAGGCGGTTCAGAAACACCTGAACCTTCACATATGTTTAATTTCTTAACCAAGACATATATTATTATGAGAAATTGTTTTAAAATCAATTTATTAGTCGCCTAATATTCTTATTATTACACATTTCAAACACTAATTAGCAGGCTTTTGTCTGGCAATCCACATCTTATATTACAACTATAACGTGTGCATTCACATTTTCATACATTTAATCATCCGTCCATCTCACACCCGTTTATTAGTTAATAATAAAAGGTATTCAAAGGTCTAAAAGGTCGTAACCTTTGACCTTATTAAAGGAATTAATAAAGAAAGATATGAGACGTAATTGTGCCCTGCTGTGGAGTTGCCAAAAAAATTAACAAATAGGCTACTGTTGTGTAATTTCATTATTGTTTTTTCTGACAAAAAGTTTTTTTTGTTTGTTTGTTTTTTTGTTAGATTGTTTTTTAATCACAAGATAATCTTGACGACAAGTGTCCCTCGGTCCTTTTGGCTCAACAAAGTTTTCAGATAGGGTCAAATTTGATATATCAAATGCGTATTCGCGGTGGGTGAAGGTGTCCTTGGATGGATAAATTGTCCCAGCACGACTCACCGACTTTGGTGCATCGCACTGCTTCGGTCTTTCCCGTCGGTCTGCGCCCCAGGGTGCCACAGGGTGCAGGAGAGCGCTCAGGAATACCCAGATGAATCCCGGTAGACAGACCATCGCGTCGAGGTGACAGGACACTTCTGAGCTCTGAGCAAACTTTTATCTGCCTCTTCCTCTGTGCTCTCTTCTCACTGCCCTTTTCCCCGTCGCTTTTGAAATAAAAACGTTACCGGTGGCCTCTGGGCTCACATGTGCCGCTCGCCTGGATGACCATTCCGCTCCTTCGCCATTACCGACTCTCTCCGCTTCCTGAGTTTTGTTGTTTCAGATCTGGAACTTTTCCTGTCTCCTTTCACTCGGTACAGTCCTTAAAGCAGGAGCCGAGCTGAAAACTCTCCAAGAGTTTCCGCGGTGCGCTCCGCAAGTTTGGAGCGTCTTGACTGGGAGAGAGGGAGGTGGGACGATTCGAGTACCCCCCTTTACCCTACCCAAACACACACAACACACTCAAGACACACACACGGCTGCTTTTAAGAGGAGGGAGTGCAGGTTCAGAGAGGGATGACAGGTTTGCGTGAGTAAAGCTGAACAAGACAGGACCCCCCCCCCCCCAAAAAAAAAAAAGTGCAGGGTGGATGAATATTATAAAGTTCTTATAGCGTACTGTAGTGTGAGTTTGGACGTTGCCTCATTCAGCATTGTAGTTTCTCTGCCCTATGGCATCACTATAAGGTCGACAATATTTCTTAAATAAACAACCAATGAATGATTACTGCATTATTCATATTCTTCTGCTTCAGGGTTCCTTTACTGCAAGCAACTTCATGATGTTGACAATGACAGAAAAATCTTAAACATTCATTTGCTATCTGTTTCCAGAGCTTTCAGCCTCATCTCACAGTCGCCCTTAGCAGATGGAAGTCTAGATGTCTCATATATCATGATATTTTCTAATCAGATGAAACAGATTTGGTGTTTGTGCTGATGCCTTATCAACCTTCATTTCATATGGTTCTGTGTGGTAATTTTATGTGATATTTTTCCAAAATGTACAGTATGATAGGATTTCTGTTCTGATCTTTTTTCTTTCTTCTAAAGAAAACCCTCACCAAACTTGTGGAGCCAGGAGGGCAGGTGGCACACATGGTGCTGGCAGTACAGAGTTTTGTTTAGCTTGGTTTTCAACAGAGTCATTCTTAAGATGTAAATGAGCAATATTTCAAATGTTGTCATCTGCTTCCTCTTCAGCAGGATTGCATTTATCTCTGTCTGTCTCTGTTTGACAACCCCGCAGCAGTTCATTCAGAAGACAGTTTTGTTGCTGCAGAGACTGCCAGACCTTATACACATGATTAATGTCACAAATAAACAGGCTTGAGTAAAGATAACTGTGAGAAGTGTTTTATTTATTTTCAGTCCAGCACTCTTCTTAAGAAGCATTAGTCATGATATGGAGCAGGCTGATCTGAAATAAACGCTTGTGTTGAGAGAGAGTGGCCCCTCTGTGTGCAGGCCCGCGATGTCAACGCTCCACTACTCTGCTGTGACCTCTGTTATTGTCCAAGTGGCAGACAGTGTGACAGAGTCAAGTAGTGGGAAATTTATCATGGAGACCCCTCAAACAAGTGGCACCGGGCCCCTTCCCGTAGGCCAATGGCAGACAGATCTTGGACAAGCGACTCTTTGTCCTCAGCCATGTTCTCCCCTCCTCTCCACTCCTCTTCTCACCGTGCTCACTTCTGTTACTGGCCAGCTCAGACTCACCCTGTACACTCATTGTATTTTCCATTCAGATGAGGCAGATTGGGCGTTTGTGTGGAGCGTCTTTGATCAGCTTGTCTTTTAACACAGTTTCACATTGTAAAATCATGACACTTCTGCCCTTTGACCCTTGACTCTTTTATTGGGCACCGTTCATCAAGTGTTTAAAATCTGAAAGGCTGAAAAGTCAATATTTCTTTGTTTTATGCACCTACACAACAGCCTACTTTATTCTGCTTCACAGGAGCATATAAAGGAACAACACAAAAAAACCATGTTGATCTAATCTGATCTTTTTTTTTTTTATCCTCGCTACTCTGTTTCTCCCCTTTGTGGCTCTTGCTCTGAGACAGGTGTGGGATTTCAGTTAGTGGTTTCATCTGCTCTAATATGGCCACCTGCGGACTCAGGTACCTGCTTTAACCACACCTTGCAGAGGACTTCTCTTTGAAGGAGCTTTTTCACATTCTTGGCCGGTTAGAAGAGGGCTTACGAGCGGCTGGCTCCTGGAGATTCCTGGACGGGGGCCAGCACTTACAGCATAGTGCACATATAGCTGGGGACGAAAGAAGACTTTAAAGTTAATGTTCTGCTAGCAGACTGCAGAAACGCTCACTTACAGAACCCACATCTGGGGAGGCGTGACAGAGAGAGAGAGAGGAGGGGAGAACGAGAGCCCTTTCCGACCTAAAGGTATTTTTGAAATGATAAACAGTCAAGCATGAAGTATATCTACATCAGGATCCGGACAATATTGATGTTTTCCACCATTTTCACTGACTTTACATAGGCCTATTTACCCCATACGGACAGACAGAGAAAAAGCATGGAGAGAGGGGGTACAAAAGGAGAGCGTGAAGACCTTGTTAAATGTCTGTGGCCCCCAGCTCTAAGGATCCTGTGTCTACTTGTCCTTGTGGCTCCATGGCTGCCTGTCTGTCTGATATTGTGCAGAAGTCCTGCCACAAAACCCCAGCTTTAACTCACTGCCTCTGTTTCAGCATCATTACTTGTCTATTGGTATGTAATGAAAGAGGTATTTCTTCTATTACAACTACTACCACTGCTATTACACCACATAAGAAGGAAATATCTATATAGGTCTACTGAACTATTACAAAGAAGCGGCCACCACGTCTGGGAATGTGTGCAAACTGTTTTGTTTATTATGTGCACAGAGACCCCTAGTGGTGTGAAGAAGAACTGAAATTATGTACAGTGTGGACAAAGGTAAGAAGGACAGAAAGAGATGGTTGACCCGAGGGCACAAAGATAGTGCTTCAAAGAAAATGTGAGTATGATGGATATGAAGGAGTGGCTCATAGCTTAAGGCAGCCATACTTCAGAGGGAAGACTGGCTGTCAGACCCATTGGAAAGACCACACTGAACTCTCTCTCTCTCTCTCTCTCTCTCTCTCTCTCTCTCTCTCTCTTGTCTCTGCTCTCTTGTCTCTGCTCTCAGCTGGACTACACACACACTCCCTCTCTATCTCCACCCGTCTCTCGCTCGGTCTCCAATATCCTCTGTCCTGCTTTGAAGATGTCAGGGAATAATATTGACTGAGTCTCCAGTGAAATGTTATTGTGGTTTCCCTTTCCGGACGTCATGGGGAAAAGGGGTGTAAATGGAAGGGATAGGAGGTGGAGGACAATGTTAGGGGGTGGGATACAGAAAAGAATGTCAGAAGGAGGTCCAAAATAATCTGTTGAAGCCCAGCTGCTGAAGACAGGTAGAGATAAGTGTGTATAAGACTGTCTCTTTTAAAAGTTGTAGCTGAGAATCTCAATGTTTATGGAACATGTACACACTGAGTTAGATGGTGTTTAGTGACAATAGATCTGTATTAAGTTGTTTTTTCTATGGCCTCTGCAGTCAGTGACGTCCCCTGTGGCATGTCAATACATGCAGTGGATGGCTAACTGTCTATCTTCATCATCCACAGTTGAGAATGAAAAAAGGCGGGAGAGGAAAGATGAAAGGAAGAGATAAAGTGACAGAGGTCACAGTCAGGGTTGTTTTTCTGGAAGCAATGTCTCGTAGGGATTTTTTCCCCCCGTAGTCATTTTGGGATGAAGTAAGGAAAGGCTCATGTAAATAATTATCAGAGTTAAATTGCTGATCTTTTACAATAAGTGATTAAAGAAATTTAGCCAGATTAAAGGCAGTTTTATGTAGAGGTGACAGAGCTATTGAACGAGCGCGTTATCTGCATTTTTTTGCAACAAATCAAAAAGCAGCAGGTCTTTTGTAAGCATTCCCATTTCAATTGCATAATATTCCAAGATCCTTGTATAAATTTGTATTTAATCTCATAATCCCACTGATTCCTGGATACATGTGAGCAAGCATCAATAAGTGTAAAAATGAGTATTTTTGCATATAGAATGCAAAAGATGAAATGTATTTTAGAGCTGTAGATATACACACAGGGAAGAATTGAGGGAAAAATCTGAATGAGAGAAAGTGAGAGAGACAGAGAGGCGATGCTTCCATCTGGGGTCATAGAATCACTTGATGATATGAAAATTGTGTTAATCATTGTCTCAACCCAAAATGAAAACATAGGAGTCTCCGCCACTATCATCAGACCACCAAATGACTGGAGCCCATAATGCTCTCACATCAAAGGCTCAGCTGGCAAAGACACCCCATGATGCATTGTGTTCTCTCCCGCTGATCATCGGCATTGTGAGTAATTGTATTATCCATATCTGGAACCCCCCTGCTATCTTCTCTCCCTTTCTACCTCATTTACCCCTAAGAGCCAAAGCAGGAGAAGTAGCGAGAGGACTGAAAAGGCTCCTCCTGGTGTTAAGCAGATCTACCTTTTGGCTATTAGAATGGTAAAAGAATGAGATATGGAGGAATAATAATGTTTCCCCTCTTGTCATCTCAACAACTATAGTGACACTGCTGCAAATCTCAGCACTGGACAATAGATTCCATTGATATCCTAATATTATGGAAATGCAATATATATATATAGCTAATGGTAGTCAGTATAATACTGTTGGTGTTCATTGTCAGTGTCCTGTTTTTGCTTTATCCAAGCAGGGGTTCAACAGAGGCTGGCGGTGCCAAATAAGGCCTTCTGCATACACTGGGTAACACAGCATAAACAGCATGTGTTATGATACCATTAAATCAAAGCCTCTGGTCTGCACTGGTGTGCAGGAACCACACATGAATTCCAGCCGTAAGTATCAGATGAGCTCTTCTTTAAGTCGCCAAAAATCAGGATTTGGACTTGACCCTTCTTTTGAAGACAGTCATCTGGTCTAATGAGGTTCTTTGAAGATTATCTTATTGTCCAAAAGGCTTTTATGTCACATGTATTGTAAATTTGTGGCATCAAAGCTTGCCTCGGTAAAAAGATATCATGCTTAAAGATCAACAGAGATAGGGAAGCAATGTCGTAACCACTGTCTGGCCACATTGTTTTCATACACCGTGCTCTTCCTTGCTTGTGTAATGTGATTTTATAGGACTGACTAGAGAAAGCAAAGAGTCTGAGTCAGCACAGCTCAGTTTGGTGGCATTGAAACCATGTTTATCCTGCGTTTATCCAAGGTTTATTTGATGTACGTCTGGCACATCTCTGTCAACTTACTGGTCACATTTTCTTACTCATTGGTTGTATTGTATCCAGACTGCTGTGGCCAATGTTGGATGTAATTGTGTTTGAGGGGGAATTTTGTCCTTGGTGTTGTTTACCCACATATGTGAAGCCAGGTGTCCAAAATACCACACAGTGTGTACCTGCATTTCAGCAGATTTGGAGCACAAGTCAGCCACTGTCTCTGTGTTTAAAACTGTAACTGTTTTGGAGAAAGACATGTGGCTTGAAGATGTGTTTGGAAGTATGGAAACACAAAGGCCTATGGTTAGAACTCACAGAAATAGGTGCAGGAGGGCAAACATCTTGACTGAGCTGTTTTTATCATATGGTTCTTTTAGAACCATATGATAAAAAAAAGCCTTCGATCCCTGTCATAAATAATTCTAAACTTAAGAAAGAGGTCAGAAAAAGTGTAGGGGCTGAATAATCTGAAAGGCCCTTTTTTCCACTATCCATGTAATGCTATTTTGGTAACAAAATATGATATTTCATGCTTCCTCTCCATCATCCCCTCTTTTCTGTGTCTTCTCTTGCCCCAAACTCCTTTGGTTTTCATCTGTTTATTTTCAAGATCAAGGCACAGTTCTGTAACACTTGGCTGGTCTGCACCCTCAAACCCAAAAACTCAAGTTCATGTGTCAGTGTGGATATACATTCATCTAAATATGAAACATGACGAGGGGAGGGAGAAATAGGGAGCAGGGAGTGATGAAAGGGAGAAGGGGAAAAAATTAAAAGAAAAGAAACGCAAAAGGTAAAGGTGGTGATGTAAAGCGATTAACTTGAAGAGACACAGAACTGTCATGGAAGGAGATGATTAGGTTTGATTGATGACTGCGTATTGATGCAACGCAGACATGAATTATTGCTTTTAAGGGCATTTTTCAAGTGTCTGCAATTAATGGTTTGTAGAAAGACGGCAGAGGAGGGGGCGGTATATAGCTTTTGAGATCTGGTTCTATAATAACAACCTGGCGGTGGAGTATGATAAACACAGACATAGACACACATAGACAGCGATCCAGGTTCACACACATACTCTCAGAGCTCCAGACTTCTCTCTGCTCTTTGGGCATCGTTCCTACAGCTACTCTTCACTCACACATAGAGCTGTTTTCGTGCTTGACACGGAGCAGAGGGGCTGTCAACAGGCCCGGAGCCTGTCAAGAAGCAGTCTGCGCTACCACGCTACACCGCTACACACGCCCATACTGATATAAACACAAATCCATACATGCACACGCAGTTGAAACATGTCAAACAGCATGGCCTCTATGAGAAAATACACACAAATACACGCACAGAGAAAGGTCAAGAGAAACACATTAAAACAGCATGGCGTGTATGATTGAACTGCCTCAACTGTAACACGCACGTACACACACAAAGAACAGAAATATATTAAACAGGATGACCTTTATGACTGAATAACCAAACACGCACACACATAGACAAATACGCAAACAGTCTTCCCAGGAAAGGCCTAGAGAGGTAATTTTCTGCTTCTTCAGCTGATCCTGAACATGTGTCAAGGTTTATACTGTAATCTACTGTAAGAGACTGAGAAAAGAAAATACACAACTTCGCCTCTCCTTTCATTTCTAGATTTATTTATGGTCTTGCCTGGAGCTCTGTTTTGGCTGTCCCAGGACGTGTGCGTGTTGTGTTGCCATGCGTGTACGATGACATCATTAAGCACTTACCTTGGTAGAAACTACTCCAGTGTATCAGGCAGATAATAATTAAAAACCGTTTTGTCTTTTTTGCAGTTTCATCATGGGAAGGATTGGCAAAGATTTCCACATGTATAAATATGTTTTCTTTTAGCAAACTAAGCTAACAGCAGAGCTCAGTTCCTCATGGCTCGAGTGCAGCCCATCAATAACCTGACGATGACAGCCTCCAGTCTCCACCTGGCCTCATAGAAGATGAATTACAGCGTGAATCTGATGGAGCCCTGATGCTCAGGCCCAGGTGGAGGGCAAACTAGAAGCCTTTATACCCCACCTGGGAACACTGGGAGTAATACAGATTCATATACAAACTGTATCAATAGACACATACTGTACATACTGGAACGTTTACGTTTTTGCACATATAGGCTACTGTACATACAGTGCCTAACCAATTGTGAAAATGTAAAATTAGTTTTAGTGAGTAAAGTTTTCAATTTAGCTTCATTTATTCAAGTTGTTAGTTCAAGTTGAAAAAAAGATCAAAAAGATAATGAAATACTCATTCTTTTCAGAGCCATCATATATGAAAATAAAATCATATTTAAGCTCTTGCACTCAGCTTTGTTGCAATCTTTACGCATAACTGCTGACAAACACCAGTCAGACATGAGGTGGGCAGACAAAAGGTGACCCTACAGACCACTATGGCTGTACAGATGCCTGACAAGAGCGGCCTGGTCTGACTGCAGCGGGTTAAAACATACATTACACTCTAGGGGGTTCAGAACTCTACAGCCGACACAGTGAGACAGTCGGTTGATTTATGAGCCGGAGCTGAGCCTAGTGCAGTCTACTGGGTCAAAGCACGCCACCGTGATTGAAAGTCACATCCGAGCCAATGTACCGGCCCCTCACTCACCACACTGCACACGCCCAGAGACGACTGTGTTCTGTTTCGATATCCCAGGGTCTCAAATGAAGTTGACAGCACAGCATTTACAAAGTAATTTGAGCACACAGGATACAGAGTCTACTGTTCTTGTGAAGTGGCCATTGGATTTTGTCCCTCGTAAGTCTCTCTTCCCTCCCCCCTCCTTTCATGCTTTTTTGTCTTCCTCGCCTCATCAACACACTATCTAATCCCTGCAATCACAAGCTGGTTAATATAGTGACTTTGGTACTTGGAAGTATTACAATCATTCAAAATCAGATGATGCAGTCATAAAGTCAGAGAAATTCTGTTTTCTCACATTTTTACAATATGCAGTGATTACTACTGGCCTTCCAAACACAGCACAAATATCTTTGTGCCAGTAAACAGTAGCAGTTACACAAATGCATATCTATTACACTACTGGTAGTAAAACTGCAAACAGAAAGGTCTACATGTCATTACAGTCGTGTTTGTATACTGCTTCTCCCATATCTTGATACTCACCCGCATCTCCTTTGCCAGTTTGTTGAACATTGCGTTTGGATGTGGTGGTGGACAGGTTACAACTGGAGTCAGAGAGCAGGGTCTGTAGCCAGCTATCTACAGTGATAATGTCCCAGAAGATGGTAAATGGGGCATGGCATGTTGTCAGCCATGTGATTTTGCAGACAGTAAAGGGAGATAACAATAGTTGGATGATGCAGGTTTCAGCAAACCACTATCACTGCAAACAGACAGATCCAAAACAAAACAAAACAGCTGTGGCCAAAATGAGCTTTCTGTTGTATAGTCAGTGGTTACAGCCCCATGGCTATGTATGTGAAACTATTGTTTGATTGTTTGATTCAGTTCCAAAGCTTTGTATGATTTGTCTCATTAAAGCAACAATTATTGAACAATTTCCTCAATAAGAACCTGGTCATAGATTAGTTTTTGGAGGGTAAATATTACTGTGAGTTTAAGATTGTTTACCCAAAGAAAATTAGTGTTCATTAACAACATTAAGTAGGTAATTCATAGGTGGAAATGTTTTTTTTATAATTGCTATCATTAATCACTCTACAGTGCAAAATTATATTCATTTGACAGTTGTTTTATTATGGTGTCCTCAGTTCAGGCCCATAATGAAGGTATTTAGATAAATTTATGAGTTAGCCCTACCCATACTCGTAATACTTGCATTGCTATACTACCACTACCAAATATCAGTCCTTGTTTTTCCCAGTCTCATTAGTTTCATCTTACTGTGTCATATACTGTTGCAGCTGCCTCTGTTACTCTTACTGATCATTCAGTCAAATTTACAGCACGTCTTTACTTTTGTGTCTTCTTCACATCCTCTATGTGTTGTAACATCAAACGTTACACATAAAAGCCTCTCTGCAGCACTGGAAAGAGTTTCTCTCTTGAAATATGTTTCTCATTTCATGCTATTATCATATCACTGGACATGTCCACATGCAACTTTTGTTTTGAAGACTGTGGATTCAGAGAGTAAATGAGCCTCAGAGTCAGTAATTTGAGCTCGAATCCCGCCGTAAGCCCTGACGGAGACTCAACTGTTTAGTGGAAACATTTCCGAAGCCAGACATCGTTCAGGGAAGGAAAGTGAAGAAGATATGATAAAAATGACTGAATAATCCCACAGTTCCTGTTTGCCTTGGCTTTCTTGGTTGCTATGTAACTATGGTGTGTGTGTGTGTGTGCATGTGTGTGTGTGTGTGTGTGTGTGTGTGTGTGTGTGTGTGTGTGCGTGTGTGTGTGTGCATGCGTGTGTGTGTGTGTGTGTGTGTGTATGGGAAAGAGATAAAGAGAAAGAGAGAGAGAGAGAGAGCTAAAGAGATAGATGGAGAAAGTAGAGGAAAAAAAATCGCATGGTGTCAGTCTCCGAGAAGAAGTTTTGCTTATGTAGCACTGTCAAAGTATTGGGGAAGGAAAACTTATGTGAAATGGAAGGATCCTGTCATGACTCTGCTATAGTTGGTTATCAGATATTACAGTACAGTTGTTAGATATAGTGAACAAATGGAGTCAAGTTGTCATGTACAGTGGCAATAAAGATTTTATTATTTTTTCAGAAGATAAGGTTGAACAAAATTCCGTTCATGCATATTTTTCATCAAAAGTAAAGTTACGCAGTATAAAATGGAATTAATATATTCTCATATATATAATATATCTAAATAAGAATGCTTTCCTCCAATGATGATAAAGAAATCCAAACATTGTTCATCAAAATTATCAGAAAAAAAGACATCATGTATTTGTTTAATTTTCCTGAAATTAGTAAATGTGTTTAATGAAGGGGAGCATCTCTATTGTGTTGATCATTTTAAATAATATCCCCTGACTGAAGGAGAAACTGATTTAGTTGCATTCAGATCAAATGCAAGTAATTCAATCCACTGGAAGCTGACCTGTTTCAAAGGAAGTGAGATTTTAAAATTGAATTTTACATTTTAAGAACTTTTTTTGGATTGTAGCATCTCTCCCGAGAGAGAACTCTCTGTAAAAGGCTCCACTGCCTTTACAGATGAATGGAATGTCAGTGACTGAAGTAGCAGGATTATAAAAATGAAGAAGTAATCTTTATGATGAAAGCATTGCGGTGGTTTTGAATTACTGCACACTAAATCATTTTTATGCAAAGAAGTAATTCCAGCTCCATCATCACATAGCTCTGGATGAGCCCTGGGCTCAGACAAGGGCTTATGATTGCATCTTAATGGGTTTAGTGGGAACATGGTGTCATAGAGAGTACTGGGGGATTAGTGATAAGAAAAATGTCTCCTCTGACCCAAAGGTTTGGAGTGAGCTGCTAATGTATCCTTCAGCAGAGCTGGATCCTCTCAGTCCAATTTAAATGCATGTGCTGTCAAACACGCCAGAGCTGAGGTGCTGGAAAATTGACACCTGCTAATGAAATTACTGTAAAACCCAATTGGAGTTGCCAAGGTGAAATTTGTGTGTATGAGTGCGTTTCGCTATTAAACCCATTACGATGCAATTATAGGCCTCTGTATGTGTGTATACAAAGTTTCCCAGTGTTTTCCAGCAGGCCTGTTGGAGGTTTGACTAAAGCCTGGCCTTGTGGGCTCCCCCTGCAGCGACTGTGATTTATCAAACAGCCAGCCAGGATCTGCTCCTCACAGGGCTTCCCAGCCTTCAACAAACCTCCAGCTTCAGGCAATAGGGCTGTATTGCGGTTAACCATCACTCTTTAAAACAAATCTTATAATGACCCATGCTGTGGCCGCTACAGAGGCAGTGGATTTGGATTAAAGCCATATCCCCAATTGGCCCCATCTCATCAGTCCCAGGGCCATTCTGCTCAGTGTCTGACCCCTGGTCCAACCCTCAGTCTTGCCACCTAAGCTGGGCCAAGAACTGCTGAGCTAGCCGTCAGCCATCTACCGTACAAACAATGTAGGGCAGCAATGGAGATTCTGAACAACCTCAAGACCAACTCCAGTGTTGAATTCCCCGTCTATAACCCACTTTTAACCCTTGTAAAAACCCAGCCTGAACCTCAGCTTTTTTAAACTAATGTCCTGTGAACTCAAGGCGCTTGGCTGTATCATTACAGGGTTGCCCACCATTCAGAACATGTTCTAACAATTACGAGAAGGGTTTAATTTTCCCAAACAGCTCCTTCGCAACAATCGCAACAATAGCCTCCCAGAACATATCACAAACTGTACCACTCTGGCATACTGAATCGTACACCCACACATGGACACGATGAAGCAGCATAATGAAACCATCTATCTTCTTGACACTAAAGGCTAGCATACAGAAGGAGCTCACTGTCTTATAAATCTTTCTCATAACCTCAGACAGTTTGGTCTGGGCTGATATTAGGATCCAGATAAACTGCACCACGCTCCCCCTCTCTTTCTCTTTCCTTGTTATTCCGTGTTGAGCATGGAGGTCCAGCTGAGAGGCTTGGCAGCAGATGTGAGGGAGATGAGACAAAAAGACGTGGAGCAGAGGATTGGAGATTAAGTGTTTTGAAGCTTTCTTGAGAACCTCCCATAGTGTCCCCCTTGGGAGCTGACTCTGTTTAACCCATAAAAACCAGAGACCTCAAGTTCACTTGGTTATGGATCAGCAAGCACACAGAGGTGGCAGTGATGCTCACACAGATATGCTTTGTGTCAACCAAACCCAAGAAGAGCATAGTTTTCTTGGCTGTGCTTGTGTGTGTGTGTGTGTGTGTGTGTGTGTGTGTGTGTGTGTGTGAGAGAGAGAGAGAGAGAGAGAGAGAGAGAGAGAGAATGTGCAAGACAAAGAGACAGAGTGCAAACTCATAAATAGCATTTACATGTTTATTTTGTTTGCATGTGTTTTGCATCTGTGTGAGTATGTGATCTTTTTGACCAAACCCATAGATAGCATACATATGTTCGAATTGATTTGTGTGCATGTGCGTGTGTGGGTCAGCTGAAGCTATTAACTTGTTTTTGTGTTTGTGCAGACCAGACCCAAGCTAGCATGAATAAAAAATCCACAAATAGTATTTACAAGTTTGTTGGGTTTTTGCGTGCATGCATGTGTGTGCACATTCATATGCCTGCTGGTGTGTGAGAGAGTGTGAGATAGCAAGGAGCACTCAGTGTTCAGCCAAGGACAACAAGAAGTCCCTTTTGGACAGAGGAGCTAGTCATGAATCAGGTGTGATACCTGCACTAGCATCAGCAGATCGCCAAAACAAACACACTGAAAGTGGAGCGGTGCTCCAGCTCAACTTCTCCCTACGTGGAAGTAATTACTGAGGTGTTGAAGTTGTCACTTTTCCTTTGCTGTTAAAAGCACATTCATTTGAACTCTCACACAGAAATGTTTCTATTTTACTGAAGGTTTTGCCTGCTAAACCGGCTCTGTAAACTTACCAACTCCCCTTTGTGGAGTACTGAAATTTGCATTATGTGCATGTTTGTCCAGTAACACATTAATTCTTCCCAGTTCAGTTCTTCACATAATGTTTTGATTTTCGAGTTGTTCAAGTTGTAGCAAATTTCTGTTCTTACCTATGGCAGCAGACTGCTGTTTAGTTTCATGATTGGAAGGTATGGCAGTAATTAAGTGCCTGAAACATACTGCAAACAAGTTAACATTTATCATTTTCAAGATATTTTCCAGTCTGCACTGACGTACCAACTGCTGTTAAATAGAGTCATGACATTTGAAAAAAATTACTGTGTTTTTGAAGACCTATTAATAATCTCTAAAGAGTCTTAAAGGATAGGGCTGGTGATTTTATACTACTTTGGAAATTTCTCCAAGAACAAGTCAGTACAAAGAGGTTGGGATACGTAGCACAACAAGCTACAGAGCTCTGCAAATGGAACTGCATTTGTGCATATCCACAGTGATGTCTGCCTTATACATGGAACTACTCTCCAGAGACTGAAAACGTGATCGCTGTTATCGTCTTTGGTACTGTTTCTAAACAAACTAACATGACTGTAATCTTTTTAGCAAAGGAAAATTTCATCCAGTGCAACAGTGTGGCTCATATATTGAACCTACTTTTGTTGACAATAAGAAAAATATAGAGAATTGCCAGCCTTACCCTTTAATCACAAGCTGGATCATTCCTTGACCCTAACAAATGGCTACGAGAAAGAAAGATACTCATGGAGTTGTCATGTTTGCTTGGCTCAATGAATACAGTGGCATTATGTGAAATATATCAGAAATTCTTATGTACTTTCAGCATATAGGGGCATCTTTGAAGATTTGTGTTTTTGAGTCTTTATGACCTGAAAGGATTTTTAGAAAAGTTTTATGTCCATTTATGTTTCTCAAAAGTCATGGTTTATGATTCCAGTGTAATTATCACTGCACAAGTGAAACTGTAACAAATGTTAAGTACATATCAATAATCAAATTCAGTGAATTCAAGTGTTGTTCCAATCGTTTCTCTTTAAAGCACAGTATTTGTTAATTTCAGAGAAATGTATCTGTATGTACTTGACTTAATGTGACCTAAGTTAAGTTATGTGCATACATAGTCATGTAATAATGTTACAGTAATATGATCCATCCTTGTTTTACTGCACCTACTGGAGCTGTGACTTCACATTGTCAGGACTGATTTCAACTGGATCATCTCCAACTGGAATATACACAGATGTCTGTGTCTATGAGTCTATAAACAAATGTACTGATTAATGAGTCAGTCTATAGTGAAGACCTATTTGACAGTTATGAGTTCAATGCTGATGGGAACTGGTGGGTTTACACAGTCAGGCAGGGTCAGTCAGGTGTCACCCACAGTGGGGCTGTGTGGGTCTGGACAGGCTGCCCTACCGTCCCCATCAGGGGTGGCCTAGCGGACACAGGCATTTTACAGGAGAGGAGGTAAGTGTTGGGTTTCAGGTGTCATGCAGGGGTAACTCTTGCAAGTACACTCCTCAACCCTTGCCCTCCTCACCCTTCCTCCCTCAGCACCAGTATCCATTATGTCCCAACATATTCCTCAGTCCTTGCACTCCCCTTCCTTCCCCCATTGAGTTCTAGTTGCCATCACATGGCCCAGTGCGCTCCCAGAACGTTCGTACTCTGTTTCACTGTTGTAAATGTCACCTGAGTTACACTCTCTCTGCTTTCCACAGATGGCTCTTTATTCACCACCCTTTTAAAAAGACCCCCGCTCACATTTCATGTTTTCTCACTTTTACTATGTGCCAGAGAACCCTTTTCTTCCCTATTCATTCAGCCATACGATAACACTGATATTCCTCCAGTGAATGCCAGAATTTCTTTCCATGCATCATATTTTTGTTTAAAAAGTACCATCCTGTTACAGAAACTACTTATAACACAGGATTGGCAAATTCACTTGTGATAGCATGCATGTGACACTAACTGGTGCAAAAAGAATATTTTCTAATACAGTAATAAACATAATTGAAGACAATGTCACCTGACCTATTTGCTTGTTGCTTAGTGTCTGGTTCATGCTGGAAAGTGCACTTCAAGTTGTGTCTTATAATACATGCTGTGAATTTCTCAGATGTATTTAAACACATTCAATATTTTAAAACTTCAGTATATCTTTGAGTTCAGTAAGAATCTAGGCACAAGGCCATAAGATCATTAAACACTTACGATCTGGGACTTTGACTGAGTATTCACACTTCTTCCATGATGCAAGGCTCATATTCTGTAGAGACTGTAAGAGGCCTGGTCTGACAGTGATGACAGCATGATTAATGCCCACCTCCGTTCCCACTCACACACTAACTTTACACAGCAAGTCTAAGTGGCTTGAAGAAAAGCTGAATAAAACCGCCCATAGGGCCAACAAAAAGTAACCACTGTTCATCTAAAGTTGATGAAATAAGATGATTGAGATTTTTTTTTTTAAATCTAGGTACAGTTTGGTTATCATCAATTTTTCAAAGGTTTCATCTTTCTGGTATGTATAGTGAAGTTGCACTATATAGTAATAAAATGATATAGTTTACTTTTCTTATTTTCCCACTATCCCTCAGTCTGCTGCATCTAACTATTCTTCAATAAAAATAATTCCTAATGTAGGTGGCATAGCATAACTTTATTTATTGCTTTCCTATCCTCCCTTTGTTTCTTTTTTAGTACTGTATGAAAATCAGTTGCACAGATTTTAAACTTCTTGGAATAGTCCATCAATTGATAAGTGTCACAATGTACTTGATGGTGTGTTTAAGGACATGCTGACATCAAATATTTGAAAATCAACTGCCAAAAAATTAACAAGGTGTCAAATGAGCAGACAATAATCAATTATAAACAATTATAAGACAAGCAAAACATGTACACCATGACCATGATGAGGTGAATGTGAATTTTGTAGCTTTATTTATACTTCATCCATGCGTGAAGATTTCCCACAGTTGGTGGCTGGACCATTTTGAGACCCTGAGAAAAAGGCAGATAACTCATTAAATTTGTTACAATAACGAGTTTGGAAATTGCAGTCTGTCCAGAACTGACAAATAGCTCACATATACATAGTTAAAGCATTTCTCCCTTGTGGAACTACAGTGCATCCTAACTGTCTAAATATCTTCACACTATTTGTTATCAATGGAAGGGAATGAAAAATGTTAGGCAACAGCAAAATGGGCCCAGACATGCAAGGTCCATCACCAAAATATTTTTTCTTTGTGGTTGCACTTTGTGGTTTATCTATCCCTCAACAGTCAGAATGTGTTGCCGAAAAGATGCAGGTATGTGAAGGAGCTCCTTCTGAAACCACCTTTGTTCACTTCAGCATGTTCATTAATCTTCCATATGCTGCTATGAAGGAGCCTGTGTGGGGAATGAAGAGGTTGTCCGAATCCAGTGCATGCCAAGGGCCAAATGGTCAGTCAGAGTAAGAGGAAACTCAGGTTGGCACGTCGATTCCATGCCAGTCACTGCCAATACAAGCTATCAGGCTACATAGACAAGCCCCTTGACAAACTGCTCCATACTGCCAGCAAGTATCTCTTGGACTGCCAAGTCTTATGGCAAACTGAGGATAGATTAATGGAAACCACGAGTTTAAACTGCACTTCTATGTTTTTCTTTCTCCATTTATACATTTTATGTGGTCATGATGTATGAAATCCCATAAAATTTAGTCAAAGTGTCAGCAACAAACCTTTTAGAATCATCCAAAGTTCACATATGTAAAAAGTTCCTTCAGTATTTTTATCATGGGCAATAGATATTTTCCTTGTGTTTTACAACCATGTCATTAATTATGTTACATTGTTAACATTTTTCCCTTGATATTTTGCATAATCTATTCGCAACTTAAGCGACACTCCTTGTTACAAACTCCTAATTGCATAATTCATCATATTAGTTTCCAAAATCAGTTACTTCAGTCAGCCATGAAGTGCTAAAGCAGTGGAAAGTTTATTTCTCATCTGTACAAATGCAAATACATTCTTAACGATGTTAATACAAGTAGTAGTTGCCTCATTTTCATTTATCATTCAAGCTATAAGGAAATTAAAACCTCAACAATTAAGTGGAAAGTGCAACATTTGTATGTTATGCACTGCTTGTTTTAAACAAAGAGTTTGTTAAAGCAAATTGAGCAGTACGGCTTTCCATTCTGCTCCTTAAAGATACCCTGGCTGAGCTGCCGCAGACAGAAGGCACATGTGAAGTGCTCGGGGTGAAACTTGCGATCAAGAGCAGCAATGCAGCGGCCTGTGATGGGCTTATTGCAGCCACCACACAGAGTGCCCTGTCGGGAGTGGAAGTGCAGTGAGCAGAGGGGTCGACCTTCCAGCTCCATGAAACAGCCATCGGTGAAGGGCTTCAGACAGTCCTGGATATGAGAGTAGAATAGAGATGGGTGAAGGGATGTGGGGGAAAAGATAAAATAGAGTGGAGACAATTAAGAGAGGCAGAGAAAAAGTTAGAAATGGTAACATGGAAAAATAAGGATAATAGAGTAAAATCTGCTACTTAACTTTATGTATGCTGCTGATAACGTTCCAAAAATAGTTTTATTTATTGATTTTCTAGCTTACATTTGTTTCCATTTTTAGTATGACAATCAAGAGATTTGAAACTTCTTAAATTAGTTAAACAATTGAAAATTGTCACATTGTCCTTGATGGTGCATTCAAAGATATAAATTAGACATCAGATATTTGCAAATTGGGGTAACAAGCTATTATCTTGCCATATCAGCATGTAAAACAAGCGATAGACCTTTCATGGCAGATATTCTTACTTGTCTGAGAAGGAAAATGACATGTGAAACTAATGAAATTAACAATGTCTAGTTAGCATTTTATGTCTCCCAAAGAGGCAACACCAGTGAGCCTGCAAGACCAAGGCCATGCAACAAACCAAGATGTAATGCAGTTTATTTATTAATATTATTCATTACTCCAGTGTATCTTCAGCTATGAAAGTCAAAATGTCTGTTGTAAAAACCGTCTATAAGGGAACACTACTTTCGTTCATTCAGTGATTTGTTCGGAAGCTGACTCTCAAACATCTGATTCATTCTAACATTCCAATGCAATGATAATCTACCTTTTCAAGTTTCAAATCTCTGTGAACTGATAATCAAACTAACTGATAATTAAGAAACTAAACCAAAGCCTGTCTTGCAGGTAGGAAATGAATCTATAATGGCACAACTCTTAGACACAGGATGGAAGAGAAAGCCAAGTGTTATAACTGTTTCGGTCAACAATCAATTTACAACTGTAGGAACATAATCTGAATTGGTCTGATACCTTTAATGTACCATACTGCAGGTATGCTGCTACACATGGCCCTGTAGTTGATTACAGACCTTTGTTTTGGCAGACATTTTGACTTGTCATAGTAGCAAAAGCACAGGTGTAATTCTTAACATTAGCAATGGCTTTGTACCATTTACATGTGCCAATAATCCCTGTCAGTGAGCCAGTAAGCACAACATCATGGGCCCTGGCACAAGAACACCTGAATGTAAGTCAGCCATTAATAATGACATTACTAACACCTGTGTCTGACAAAACAAAATGTCCATTATGAAAGGTCTGTTTTGTTCACTGTTGGTGACAACTGTATCTTAAAACCTAATGAACCTAAAACTATACTGCACATGTTCTCATTCAAAGTGTAATTAAAACAAAGTAAAGTCAAGAGTTTCTCTAATATTAATAAGCTGACTTTTTTCTGTGAATAATGAAGTCTGCAAAAACCTCGTCAACTGTTCCTCCAGAGGAACCTCATCTCAGGTTTTTAGGGAGGTAATCACTCTCTTCTACAACTTTAAGGTTGTGCCCGTCATCATATTTTCTAACATTTCATGGTATGGAAATCTCTCCACTGTTGACTAGAACAGGCTGCAGCACAGCATAGAGAGAGTGACCAGAAAGATCAAAGGTGCTAAATTGTATAAAAATTGTATAAAATTCTGGCCTGGCTGATAATGACTGCTCTTCATTAAACAATGTTTAAGTTATATTGCTTGTTGTCTTGGCATATGACAGTAATGACTGAGTTTGGTAGTCACTGTTGTTGTCCATCTTAAATGTAATTTTGAGTGGTAGGTGTTAAAAGCTATTTATTTTATGTATTCCATGTTTATGTACATTGTATTTTCAGTCAAGAAACATCTTCTTTAGAAGTTCCTATCTCATTTCAGAACATCTGTACTGAGAATATTTCATGTTTAACAATTGCTCACAGCCGAGTAAAGCAGAGCTGCACATTGAACCATTTTTGAGCAGATGCTGCGTAAAGGAGTAGGTTTGAAGAGATATAAAAGATACTCACATTGAGGAATATGGTTTCTTTGATTTATTTGCATCATTTCAACCGCAGCGTATTCATCAGGCATAAGGTTTTCATCAACCTTGTGGTCAAAATGTTGCAAATAAAGCAAATGTGTGGGTATCTTTCTCATTTATTCCCAGGCTTGTACGCGAGCCAAGGCCGTGTGTGTGGTCTGAGGTAAGGGGCTCACCGCGCAGACGAAGCATTCTGAATGCCAGGTGCCATTGGCAGCAGTCAGGTAGTTCTCTTTCACTGACTCCCCACAGCCTGCACACTTAGGAGCAAAGAGGTGGTAAAAGTCCTTGCAACAATATGGCTTCCCATCCTTCTCTAGAAAACCTGGGACAGGTAGAAAATACATTCTAAATGAAAATACATAACAAACAATAAATTTCTGAAGTTGTGGTCTCCAGTGGAGAGAAATTACTGCACAAGCTTCTTCTTACCATCAGATCCAAACAGGCCTCCACAATGTGTACAGAAGAAGTGCTCTGGATGCCAGGTCTGGTCCAGGGCTGTCAGGATGTTCTGGTAGCCAGAAATAGAAAAAAAACTGACATCATGTTTTCTACTTCCTTTGGGGATTAGTAAAGTTTGTCTCATCTCACATATTCATATGTCAAGAAGCACAAAAATGTGGATTGCGAACCGCATAAAATGAATCATTACAGTAGGAGAAGTTGCATTAGGTTCTGATTAATGACTTCGGTCTGCAGCATAAGTCTGCAAAATCCCAGTATGGTTTTGTGTTTTATCTATTAATATGACATGTGGGATACATCTAGAAAAATTAACTTCATACAACTGTGTGTCATCATCCAATCTTCAAAAGATTATTGTGTAAATAAATGGATGTCATATATGATAGGGCAAATCAGAAAAGGGATAGCTGAATTTATAGTCATGTGGCATTTAGATATAGCTATATAAGTATAATGAAAGGAGAAAAAAATGAAAAATACCTACATCATATCCTACAAGTACGTTAAACACATTTTACTATTTTTTTTTTTAATCTTTTTGCCTTACTTGGAGACAATTGTTTGTAAAACCTAATTTTTTTTTATCTTATCTTTGTTTTACTGTAACCATGACATAACAAATATATAACTGACCCCTTCTCACCTGCACAATGGGCCCTTTGCAATAGGCACAACGAGGAGAGAAGAGCTGCTGGTAGTCTTTGTCACAGTACGGCTTTCCTTCTCTCTCAAAGAAGCCTGTGGTAGCCAGCTCTGTGTTACACACTGCACACACAAAGTGTTCAGGGTGCCACACTTCACCCAATGCTGTGATAATCTGGAGAGTAGGAAACAAAATATTAGTTCAAGGAAGAACAGGAAGTTTTTATCTGTCTCTCTTTGTCCTTTGCATTTCTCCAGATTTGTATCTACAACACACTGATTTCAATGTTGTTGTGTTTTATGTGACTTAGTATACCTTTCCTACGATGGATTTGTTGCAGGAAGCACAGTGGCCCTTGGTTGTCGTGCGGACACCAATCTTTTCCAAGTCAGAGCTCAGCCCTCCAAGCAGGGCATCTATAGCATCTTTTTTTTTGCTTGAAGCCTTCGCATCTGAACCTGCTGAGCTGCTGCTCTCCCTGTTCTCCTGTTGTCCACCTTCTTTCTTCCTTTTTACTGACTGCTTTTGAGTTAGTGGCGGTGGAGTCGATGAAGACTCTCGACCCTAAAGGATGATACAAATTATAAGCACAGATACAATTAAAGGTCCATGCTTAATAATGCTCTTATGCTGAACTTCTGTCACTTGGGTTGTGCAATTTTGACTTTAGAACAATGCTGCCCTCTGTTGTTGAAGCTGGTTAATTTCAGTGTGTTGACTGCATGCCCACTAGTTTAACCTAGTCCTAACCCCACAGGCATAATTCTGAAACATACAGAAATAGTGCTTAATTGAGAATATTCAATTTTCAGTTTTCAATCATTCTGGACCATGCACATGCAGACACTGTACTGACCCCCTGTGCCAGACCCATCAGATCTTGCAATACGGACTCCAGCTCCTTAGTGGGTGAATCAAGGAGCACGGGACCTGCCACGGGAGCTGCCACGGGAGCTGGCAGATCACTAAAACCCAGAAAGAGGTAAAAAAAAAAATTATGAGATGTAGAAGTATGATATCTCAAAACCAAAAAAACATCACACAAACACTATCTAACTATGTAAATTAATTTGGCAGGAACTTTTTGAGGTTGTTTTCCCAACTGAACTGTGTCTCTGAATATAATCCACAGTGGCTTTACAACTGTGTGATGCAAAAAAAATGATCTGAAAGACAACTCAGAAAACAGTAAAAGAGTAATAACGGGAAGTCAGTAAGATCTTTAGATACATGATACATTTGAAACATTGTGCAATGACTTTCAAGTCATTTCCTGTTTCTTCGACACAGTTGACACAATGATAATGTGAATCAGAAGTCAAAAAAGAGCCATAAGTTTGTGGTTAACCTGTAGACATTTGAAGGGACAGAATTGTTTCCTATCTTGGTAAGTCCAGCATAAACTCCACCTGGCACCTGTGGACACACAGCCAAAATATTGTATATGTACATAGTTTTCATGATGGAGATTAAGAGTGGATCTGATCATCTGATCAACAAATCCTGGTTCAACTACAACTGAAAAGGTAATAATAAGGGTAGTTATGGTTTGGTGTAAACTTGCAATATTTGTGGCTTTGTCTTCACCTCCTTAGAAACTGGGTCACTGCTCCTGTTTTCATCAACACTTTCTGAAATAGCTGATGTCACAGCCAGCTCTTCCAACAGCAAATCTACAGCAAGAGACCACAAATCATCTCACCATACATATGAACACAAATACACTTGCAAGCAGGCATATATACAGTATACACACAAAACAATCACTACAACAGATTGATTATTCTTTTTAGACACGTACTATTTAACCAAAGGATGTGTATCATTCGGGTGTCTTGTAATATTTCCTGTGAAGTGAGATGAAGTGAGCCTCAAGGTACAGAGGATACAAGCAGATCAGTCTGAAGTTGCTTTACGCAAGCCAGCTTCCTCAGGAAGTCTAGGCATGACATATTGCAGAAGTGAAACTTGCAAAAATGTTGCAAGACTTTGGTGACAAATATTAAACCAAATTCAACTCTCTCCTTCACACAATGTAAACCTAGATATGTGAGAAAGTGTGACGTTGTAATGACTAAAGTCTTTTATAGGGGAAGTAGACATCATGGAAATTTAAAAAAGACAAGAAAATCAGCTTTTAGCTCTGTTGTTTTTGACAGTTGTACAGTCTATGTCTTTCCATGTCTTGATAACTTAGACTGTGTCTGCGTCCTCTCATTTTTATAACACAGTGTAACTAAAACAAATTGTTATATTTCTTGTAAGTAAGTTGTGCATTCTGATGATCAGTCTAACTTTGTTTAACCTTTATTTTACCAGGATTTTTTTCCCAAGAGTCCTGGTTAAGATAGCAGTACAGTTTACAAACTATACAGTGCAACTGAAAATAGTATAAAACAAAAATAAGACCCGATAGATGTAACAAGACAGTGTAAAAAAGTTATTAATTAGTTACATTGACTGATACAGTCTATAATCCTAATACTATAATATGATCTGTAATGTAGTTATATATTGTATACTGTACCGTACTTGGTGTATACTGTATAAACACACTGTAATCATATTCCACGACCAATTTGTCTTTTCACATCTATTTTCTTCAATAATTGTAAATCATAGGCCCTTGCACTGAATGTTTTAAAATTACAATCTTCTTTCCATGTGTCTGGTCTCTGATCAGTTTGATGATGATTAAGAATTTAAAACATTAAAGAAAGTTGTCTTACCAAGCTCATCCATGTTGCTTCCTGCTCTCAGTACCAATCTACTCGAATGTGAGTGTGTTTTCTGCTGCTGTTTAGTTACTAAGGTAACCAACCAAATTTCTCTTCTGATGTAAATCGTCACTTCCTCTGCTTGAGGTTTTCATTTGTTACTGAATTAAGAGCTTGCCATATTTAATATGAGATGTTGCTGTTTCCTTGTAAAACGGAAACCAAGAATAGTTTCTGAACAGTGCAGGTGTGATAAAAACTTTTTTAGTCCTACTTGTTAAGTCGTGTACGTCCATATAAGGATTTGTTGATTGCTTTTATGTATATGTTATTCTATATGATACATATTTTAATGTATATGACAGTATGGTAATACAGTCAGATTTGGAAACATGCTCTCCAGTTCAGATGGCATATATTGTAAGTGACTGTCAGTCAAGGCATTCATTAGCACTTTTCAGACACAGAGGCATTTCAAAGTGCTTTACTTAAGGGGAGAAATGCATTTTATAATGCAATGAAGATAAACTAAATGTATTTAAGTAGAATAAAAAGTACAATAAAACAAAGTAAAAAGACAAAAAGCTGAGTCACACACCACCGGTATAGAAATACAGATTATCAAAGTAGTTTTTATTAATAACTTCTTAATCCTCCATCAATATACACATAGGACACAAACATAAAAACATCAAATTAAATGTAGACATTTGCTGTTGTTCTATGTAACATTTCCATTAACATGCTGGTATGAAACACAACCAGCACATAAATAAATACTTTAGAAACAGAAAAAAAGGAATCTCGAGACATCATGCTTACATTATTCTTATTGTAAACAGACTTGACAGTGTTTCAAAATGTGCCCCTACAGTATGTTCACATATTGTGACTGCTTGAATTGTGGCCCACCACAAGTGAAGGATTGATTTGATTTGTAGTCATTGGTCCACAGATAGACAGATAGGTACACATATACATACGAGGGTTGACTAATTTTAGTAGTTGCTTATGTTATGTTCTCTTTGCATTTTAAGTAGGTTGCCACCATCGAGGTATTTTAAGGCCATATGGCAGTCACCTCACCTCGCTCGCATGCAGTACCTGCGTTATGTCGCACCACTCTAGACGCAACCATTAGCACTGAGAACAGGGGTATTTCTGGATTTGACTACTTTAAAACGCACAATTAGGACGAGTAGTGTAGCATCTTATACTGCAGTTATATAAATCCAATTAAAATATTACACCATTTTTCAAAATCTTATAGCTATACCTAAATCTTAAAATTTCCAAAAGTTATGAAAATATTACAGTCCCATTATGCGATTTAGTTTCTTCTTTAACCGGAAGAGTCCGTGTTTACAGCCCATGGCTTACAGCAGCTTTCGCTCTCCACGTTAGCATCGTTGATTTGACAAGGAATGAACGGGAATTTATTATCACTAAACTAACTGTTTGATAGTTTTGTAAATTCAGTTGGATACTTTTGTGCAACACCACATTTAGCATGATTGTTTGGAGGTGGAAGGGCTACAGAGAAGCATAGCAATGACGAGCTGGCTAACGTAGCGCCGAGGTTAGCCAGCTAGGAAACTAACAACACCAACTAACGTCTCTCAGAGACGGTACATCCAGTGCAGTGAAACAGGTATCAGTATGTCCACTTCACTCGATAACAAGCGTTTATATTTGCTTGTTTAACGACTGACAGCCTCGCACTGTCACATATCATCGTAAGGCTAGGGTGATTTTACGCCTGTCTGTGCTCTCGCAGGTCCGGAGGTGGGGGGGTGGGGGGGGGGGGGTAGACCAAGCGCGACCATGGGTGCAGAGAGCAGCGCGGTGAGGAGTTGCACCCTGGAGGAGCCCCTCCTGACGCTGCCCTCTGGACTCACCATGCACTCGGCTGTGCTCCAGGATGGAAAGCCTGCATCCGTGTTTGTGCACAAGCGGGGAAATGAAGACAAAGTCAACAAAGCTGCCAAGGTAAGTCTGACGCCTCGCCCTGACACCGTGGTACTGGTTAAGAGTGGCTTTCTAACCCCCATGGACAAGATACTAAAAATACTGAAGCAGTGCTATAACAACATTTGTCAGAAAATTAAATAAATTCCTGTAACATTCCATTGCAAACAAACACATTTGTCTCTTCTATCAATCTCTTCAAACAAAACCTCCCATAAAAACTTCTGAAATGTCCTAAAACACAGCTCAATTCTTTTATATATGATATAACACCTAATGTATAAAATGATGATTACATGATGTAGTTCTCAATTATTTGACTGCAGCAATACTCTTTAAGTGACCTGTGTTTTGTCATACACATCACTTATCCACATGACTGTTTTAACTGTTTGATTGTCTTTTGTTTTAAGTTTTTTTCCCCTCTTGTCATAGGTGTTGACATGTGATGACAGTTGTAGATCAATAATCTATCTATCTATCTATCTATCTATCTATCTATTTAGTCTGCAACTTCAGGACACCCACCAAAAAACCTGCTAGCATCACCTTTAAACACATACTGAGAAACTAATAACTATTTTCTCATACAGTTAAATCACTCAATACTTATAGAGCCCAAGTCCATAAAATTTGTCTTCCTGTGTTTGCTTTCATTGTATTACAGTTGAGCTTGTCATGGTTTTGCATTCAGGCTGTAGATTCAGTTCCTACCTACTCATGGATCTTCCTTCAGCTGCATGACATTTATTTCTTACAGGAAATAAATATATACTTTCATTTCCCACAGCACCTGAAGACCTTGAGGCATCCATGTCTTCTGCGCTTCCTGTCCTGCTCTGTGCAGGATGGGGGCATCCACCTGGTGACGGAGCGTGTGCTACCCCTGGAGCTGCTGCTGGAAAGCCTTTCCCCAGAGGAAATCTGTGCAGGAATCTATGACCTCCTGCAGGCACTTGTCTTTCTACACGAGAGGGTGAGCAATAAGAAGCATGAAGAAGTTGTTACTGATGCAAATGACTGTTTATCCTTTTGTCTGTGTTAAACAGGCATGTATAAGTTCCTTACCTGTCTTCTTTAATCACCAGGGCAAATCAAGCCACAACAATGTCTGCATTTCGTCTGTATTTGTCAGTGAAGATGGTCATTGGAAACTGGGAGGGATGGAGACTGTCTGCAAGTTCTCTGAAGCAACTCCAGAGGTAGAACAATATCTAACCTATTCCCAGATTCAGATATTTTCAGATTCACTTGACTGCATATCAGTTTCATGTTTTGATATTTGATTTTCCTCATCTGCTCAGTTTCTCACAAGCATTCAGAATTTGAGAGAGGCCAGTTGTGTTCCTCCAGAAGAGCAGGTAAGCAGATTAAAGGTCATGATGGGAAAAATGTAATAAGCTCCAATTTTGTTCACAAGTTCTCATGAAACGTATTGTTGACAGGTTGAGGGCTTTAAAATACTTCCGGATAAAAATGCTCACTCTCGGGACTGTTACTCTTTTGGAATGATGGTAGAAACCCTTATCCCTCTTCTGAATGGCTATGGTGAGTAGAGCGTTGACTTTTTAATATGTAAAGCTAAGGCTGTGCTCTGTCATTATGCTCTATCGTTTATATCATTTTGGCATAAAGCAGTATTTTTCATCATTTGGAGTCTGTCGATTTTTTTTGCTGGGATTACATTGATAAATGACTCTTCTTGGCTTTTTACTCATAAAGCTTTTATTGCCCTTACAGTAACAGAACAAGTTTAGTTGTCATCAACTCTCCACCGCTGTCTGTCTCCTCTGCTGCGCTGCACACACACACACACACACACACACACACACACACACACACACACACACACACACACACACACACACAGAGGGCTGAGAAAGAGCAGCGAAGCAGCAAGACGACGACCATAAATGACTGCAAAACACAGTAGAGACTGTCTTTATTTATGTTATTTACCAAATTCATTCGTTTAAGTTCAGCTCAGTGTGAGAGTCTCTGCTGCTTTTTCCTGTCATTTATGGTCACGCTACTCTCCTCTGCTCTCTCTGGTTCACCGTCTGCGGGGCTGAGACCTCAGTGTGTGCTGCACACACAGGAGAGGCAGTGAAGCAGTGAAGTACTTGAGTTGACAACAACTACACTTGTTACATTACTGTAAGTGCAATAAAAGCTTCGGGAGTAAAAAGCCAAGAAGAGTAACTTAATTTAATCCAGACAGCAGGAGGAGGGAGGGTGGCACAGACCAACTACTTATTCATTAGATTAAAATGTACGCTATATTGGGATAGGTATCGTTATCAGGAAATGAAATGACCTATATTGGGATATGTGATTTTGGTCATATCACCCAGCCCTATGTACAGCAGTGTTTTCAATCCTAATGTTGCAGCTTATTAAACCTTGTATATACCTTCTCATACAGTTCATCTCTCTTTTTCTCTTAGTGTCACAGGAACTGTCTGACAGTCTGAAGAAAACTCTGCAGGCAGGTCTGCTGAACTCTAACCCCTTGTTGCGCCCTCCACTCAGCTCCCTGCTGACTCATGATTTTTTCAGGTTTGTGTGGTCATGTTTGCTTTTTCTGTGATCGGTATATACTCACTCAAAATGATTTTTTGAACACACAGCCTTTATTTTCCTGTGAATAGGAATGACTTTCTGGAAGTGATGAATTTTCTGAAGAGTCTTACCCTGAAGACAGAAGAAGAAAAAAATGAATTCTTCAAGTGAGAATAAATTTTGTCTTTCGTTATTAGAGTCATATACAGAGTCGAATACATTGTTCTCAAAGACAGTCCACTTTCAGGACTTTAGTTAGAGATCTGTCCTCTTAGAATTGTGTTTTTGTATAATTGTGTTATTGTATCAATAGATAAAGGCAGTTAGGAAATTAAAATTGTGTTTCTAATACATTCCCTCCAGATAAAAGAATCTAATGTACCTTATTTTGTCAAGAATATGTTTAACATGCTGGTTGTGTGTTTGTTTTGTGTAGATTTCTTCTAGACAGAGTACAGAACCTCCCTGAAGAGCTGATAGCTGCTCGCCTTGTTCCCAAACTCCTCAACTCTCTGGTTTTTGCAGAGCCCATGGCAGTCAAAAGCTTTCTGCCTCATCTTTTAAGTCCAAAGAAGGGTAAGACGGCATTTTAATGGACTCATTCCCCTGCCATTAATAATAACTAAAACATTTTGCAGTCCCCTCTTAAAGAGAAAGAAGCCCACTGTCACTGTCAGGAGATACTGAAAGTAGTTTTTGAAGTCAGCTACTGAAGCTCATGCTCCCGTTCTTCATTTTGTATCTGTGTGCATAGATTCCACCAGTGGTGGTAGCAGTGAAGAATGCCTGCTGTCAGTGTCCCTTTACCGTAAACACGTGATTCCTCAACTTCTCAAGCTCTTCAAAGTCAACGAGGAGCATGTCCGGATCGTGTTGCTGGCTCACATCCACATCTACGCTGAGTTCTTCTCCCATGATGAACTCAAAAACCAGATCCTACCTCAGGTGGAGTATTGACATCAAACCACAATTTATAACTGAGCTAAGTTTAACTGAGAATAAGTTCAATATTTTGGAAAATACCCGTTATTTACCTTTTTGCTGACAGTTAGATAAGAAGACTGATAGCACACTACTCATGTTTGAGTATTACTTATGGTGTAAGAGCCGGGAGGAGATTAGCTTAGTTTTGCATAGAGAGTGGAAACAATGAGCTCACTCCACACATGTCAAACTAATCCTTCAACATCTAAACATTTAGTTGTATGAGACATAATGAGTAAGAACAATGTAAGATGTGGGTTGGTTTGTTTTGTTTTTTTAATCTGGAAATTATATTTTAGGGGTAGACATAAATGCTATTATGCAATTCCCTCTTTAGTTAAATAATATCCCCTGTAAATATCTTGTTGTATGTTCCTGGCTGCAGGTTTTGCTGGGAATGAGAGACACCAACGATTCTCTGGTGGCAATGACACTGCAGAGTCTGGCAGTGTTAGTGCCTTTGCTGGGGGCTCAGGTGGTGGTTGGAGGAGAGAGAACTAAGGTCTTTAAACGCACCACACCCAACTTCAACAAATCTACAGAGGTCACCCCTGAAAGTAAGTAGCACATGCAAGTGAATACACACAGTACATTGTATAGCACAAAGTTTACTTAAACAAATATATGTTTAGAGAACTGATTTTTATACTGAACCAATTGAGCCCATTACAGCTCCTCGGGTGGGTTGTTTTACAGTTATAAGGCCCTTAAAGAAAATGCTTGGTCCCTTTGGTTTTGAGCCTACACTTCAGGACAGATTGAAGATCTCTGCCCAGTGTTAACCCAGGCTTATAGGAATTCAAAAGCTAAGCAATGTAGGGGTCAAACACTGGATTCAATTTTAAGATCATCAGGTAAATCAGTACAGGAATGGTTGAATAAATAAGAAGAACTCTTACAACAGTATTGTCCATAAGCTATAGGCATGAGAGGTAGTTCTGAACAGGTGGTGGAGAACAAAGATCATTGTGCTATGACCATATTCGTGTTTGTCAAATAACATTTGAGTGATGGCCTCAAGGTTCAAGGAAGGTTTCTGAATGGAGTGTAACTAGTACATACTGACTAGAATCCCTGGATTTAGAAAATTGAATGCCAGTCTTGTTCCTCTGAACCATGAAGCTCTCAGTTTAAAACTGTGAGGTAGAGTGTTGCTGAAAAGATCTGCATGCTTAGTGAACTGTTGCCTGTATGTATAGGTGAAAGTTTAAATATATATATATATATGTATATTTCTTTACCTCCCTTATTCAGCTTCACCTGTCCATATTGTTGGAAGCTCCCACCCTCAAATGGCACAGCCTTCGAAAGTCTTGAATTTGTTCCCCAGACCATCAGGGAGTGAAGGTCTGGTCCTGGGTAACATGAGTAGCTTAGTGGCTAACAAGGAGACTACAAGAAATTACCCCCTAGCACCAAAATCAGGTAAAAACACCCCCTTCATAATATTCAGTTTATTTCATGGTTTGGTTTGACTGTTTTGTGCCTGAAGCTCAGCTTGTTTTTGTGATGTGTGTTTCAGATGTCAGTAAACGGATGTCTCTACCTTTGAATGGCTTTGGTCAGGACAGTGAGATGGAGCCATTGTCTTACAGTCCAGAGCAGGGAGACAGACTCAAAGGCCCTGTTGAAGACTGGCCTGACTGGAGCGACCCCGAGGAGAGCGAGAACCGGGATGGACAGTCGGTCCAGATCCACATTCAGGCTTCAGAGAGAATAGATCCAGTCAGCAGTAGACTACCGCTCTCACACCAGAACATGGAAGAGGAGCCGTGGGATGACTTCGAGGACACTGAACCTACCTCAGATCTCTCCCCAACAGCTCCTTTATCAGACCCAGTTTTACTCACACCACCCAGAGGGGGCACTACTACACCTGTTAAACATGAAGCTCTGAGACTAGGATCCTCCAAACCCCTCAAACTGAGCTCATCGCTGCGACAATCCACACAGAACAAAACCACCTCCTCATGGGACAATGTTTGGGCTCAAGAGGAGATGGACTCTGAGAAATCACACAACGCATCAAAGTCCAAACCCACAATGCCACAGAAAAATGGTGGGATGGGAGGTTTAGGGGAGGAATTCACCATAAAAGTGAGGAAAAAGCAAGAGCAAGACCCAGAGCTGGATTTGTTTGCAGACATGGTGCCGGACATCAAGCTGTCCTCTCCAGCTATGCTGCCACTGGAAGAAAGTACTGTGAGTGATGCAGGACTGTCTACAGCCTCTTCAGAAAACACTAAATCCCTGCAGGTTGATCCATCCATAGATAATGTAACTCTCACGGCCAAGTTTGCAGCTGCCAGTCTGACTGAGGTGAGTGTGTGTGTGTGTGTGTGTGTGTGTAGCCGTGTATGTTCAGTCACGTTTTAAATTTTTTTGGGAGGGAGGGGGAATTGAAAGGATTCATGTACAAATCTTCACAGGCAATAGCAGGACCATGAGAAATTCAAAAATCATTGGCAGAAATCCAGACTACAGCACAATACATTAGATTAACATTCTTTTGGGGGAGGTATTTGTGCAAAATGCATAGGTATAAAAGGTTTTGGTGTGTGGTTTCTAATTGGGCACCTAGCTTGTACTCTGCTAAATAATTTTTTAAAATTCTAATTTCTTTCTCTTACTGATTCAACAGGCAATTTAATTTATTTATTATAATTTAATTTATTTATTATTTATTTAATTTAAGAAACTACTTGATGTTTACATTTTAAAGTCAGTTTTTTCCCTCTCAAAGACTGAAACAGATGGCTGGGGAGATGAAGATGACCTGAACTGGGAGGATGAGAATGCCTGGTGATGACGTTTTAGCTGTCTCTCTCATCAGGAGCAACATGTGACTTGACTTGACTACTGGAACACTCATATCCCCCAGATGTGCCACTTCTGGAAGCACCATTTCACTGACAGCCTGTAAACTAATGGTTGCTCTTACGTACAACACGATGCAGTAAGAATGATAATGACAGAGACCACCACAGACTTTTTATATCCTATTCTGTTGGTTTCCAGAATTTATTATCAGTTTTTATTCATGAAGATGAATTGCTTTTGACCTGGGTTGCTTATCAGATGGTGCTAGACTTGGACATAAATGAAGCCATTCTTAATTGTTTGCCAACTAATACTGCTCACCTCAAGATGAATAAGGATTGCCATCCTCATCCAGAGGTGAATGTCATCCTGTTTTCATTTGCTTCTCTAAAATTTCTTTTAATTGTGCCAACATCACTACTGGCATTGAGATCAAGGTACACTTTTTGGTAAGACATCAAAATGTGTAAGGGTTGATTTACAGAAGGCTTGCACTTTGAATGAATGTGAAATTACATAATTTATTAGTAGCTTTTTGGTTGCTGGTGAAATAAAGATTTTACTGTATCAAATATGATTCCATTCTCTTTCATTTCATTCATTCTTTAATTTTGTAACTCTTCTCTGAAGTAATTGCTGTCATTCCAAACAAACAGAAAAGTATCCACTTACTCAATAAGTGCTAAATATCAAATTTCTTAACAAAATGTACAAATACACCCAAACGACTTACTGCTAAAAGAAAACAAATCCACACTTCTTTGTATTCAAAACACAAACACATTTAATGAACAACATCAATCAAAACTGACAATAGTTTAAAAAAGTGAAGAGGAACTATTCTCAGCAGCAGCAAAGGGTATACATACTTTCACAGACCCAGGCTGTGATTAAATAGTTTTTCTACACAAAGTAAATAATCTGGGCTAGAAAACAAGGTTAGGGTGTTTGACTGGCTGCTCTGATGTGGACTATAAGGGTCTGCAGCTCCTGTAGTCTGGATTCCAGCCACTGTGGAGGTGGTTCAGTAGATTTGGCTTTGCCCTCAATGAGAGTCTGAAGGGCTTTCAAAGCACTCTCAGCTGTCTGGATGTAGCGGCTGTACTCCTCTTCTGCACTAGTCTCCTGCCGAGCTCTCTTAGGGTATGGCTGAGGAGGAATAATAACAGGGAAAAAAATATCAATCTTTTCATGAATCAAATTCTTGCTTACATAACATGATTGTATTTCACATCACATGAGAGACATATCTTGTATGAATAAAATTTTGACTTGCTGAGCAGGAGAAATATGATTATGTAAGTTGTTTTTTTTACTGAGAAGTATTTCGTTAAATAAATACACTAAATTATATAAATATATACTTAATAGAACTCTTGATACTGTTAGGCAAAGTTTAGACTGAGCTTCGGGAAATACTTTTTTACCATAATATACAGTATATTTGGGCAATGGAAACCACTGACCAAAAGTGGGGCTCCAACCAAAAAGAACATTTTCAATCCCACTGGAAACCATGATGTCTGTGGTTTGTGGTCAGGGACAATCATGTTATCCTATTTTTTATTCCTTTTTTTTTTTTTACTTTAACTGGTTTCTTCACTCAGTCAACTATCAAATCAAATAATATGAAATAATAATAAATATAATCATCCATAATTCTTTGCTGCATATTATTCCATGTACCGTCTCTCCTGTTCATGTGGTTTGACCACAGTCGTACTCATCAGCTTGGACAGTATAAATGTGAAGCAGGGCTGGACATGAGAATGCATATGAATGTAGTTCAAAGTTAATTCAATGACGCTACTTACCTCCAAATTAGTGACCACTTCAGCCGCTGGTTTGGTAGAAACATTCACTTTGTTTTTTTCAAGCCTTTCATTGTGTTGCTCAATGACCGGCGTTTCCAGTTTGAGCCGTTCTAGCCGAGAGTTCACATCTTCCTGTCCATGAACAGTCTACAGAAAAACATGGAGTCACGTTCTTCTGTTTTATCCTCGATACACTTTCATTGCAACATGTTGGCATCACTTACCTTGCTTAGATAATTCACCACTTTGGTCTTGGTTTCTTCTACATACAAACTCTGGGAAATGACCTCTTCGTGGTTTGTTATCTTAAATGCCAAAAGGACACATTAAGGTTATGTTAATACATCAACAGTTCATAGAGCTATGTGTGTAACATCAGAAATACCTATGAAGTTCTAGCCAAACCTCTGCAAACTGAGAAAATGCCTCCAGGGTGTGCTGATGTAGCAGCCAGGACCTGTCAGCCAGCAGAACTCCAAACAGGCTACTCAGTCTTGGCAGAATTTGACTCTGTGGGATCAAACAGTTGAACAAGAAGGAAAATAGATATTTTATTTACACTGTACACCTCAGAATTCAGTGAAAACACAACAGGTTCTACTAATGATTATTACTGATAATTCCATTTTTATAAAATGTAAAAAAATGTTGACAAATGCACATCAGACGTTGCAAATACCCAAAGTAATGTTTTACACAGTGTAAACAGTATTCTCTCCATGAAGATATGGAAGAAAAATCTGTAAACAGCAAATGTTTGGTATTTTTATTCAAGTTACTTCAAGGAACTTTAATTTTGTGTTGGTTTTAGTGCCCCCCTGTGGACAAAAGCGATAGTGTGTACCTGGAATGAAGATCATATTTCCCATGAGCATCACTGCTTCTTGTTGTAAAATCTTGGTTAGCGCATGCAAGTGAAAGAAAGACGCAACTTATATTTAATACTATTTTTCTTTCTTTTTTTTTTTATACAAAACTGTTTGCAGGATGCATAGCAATGAGGTAATTGTTGTGGATATTTTGAGCGATGTTATACAGTAAACACCGAGTGTTCTGCTCCGATGCAGTCTCTTTCTGTTCTGTCCTCTTAAGGTCCGAATCCTAGCCTTCATCAGCCTACATGAAAAATTACTCTGATTGGTTCACTAGTTTCTAAACAAGGAACTGCTCTTTACCCGCAACAGTATAAGTCACACTGCATGGAATTTCAGCAGTTTTGGTTTGAGTATCTGAATGTGTTATCGACCTGTCTGTGTTTTTTTAGGAAAGCCTCCTCTGACCTTGGCAACCATGGCAATGCTGAAATACCCTCCATCAGAGAGGTTTCAGCCTTACCCAAACAGATAGACAGCTAGAGTCTCAAGGAGAGGATGTCTGCTTCCTGATGAGGAATTACAGTGTGACCTCAAAGCCAAGCTTGACCCGATGTAATCTGTGATCTGTTTGTGGCTTTGCAAGATTAATAGTTGTAATATGAGAGCGAAACTTTGTTTCAGTACTGTTCATACACCTAGGTTACATGTAAAGCTGCGCTTACACTAAATCTGGCAATGAGGCTACTTCCCACGGAGTTGTACAAAGATGTGGACGTGTTTATTTGTGTTTTAGAATATAACCACTACAAGAATACAAGAAATAACGATTTATTTATCTGATTCACTGCTTTGTTCTCGCTTCCGCTGCTCCCTCTGTAGCTCAACCGCTGCATGTGCTCTCTTTTTTCTTGTCTTTTTTAAAAATCAGTCAGGAAGCTGAAAAGAAGTCTAACTTTACTTTTAACATTATTATTACTTTTAACATTATTAAACAATCCTAGTAGTGTCTTTGTACCCTCACACTACAATGCTACATGTGATATAAACACATACAAACATCATTTTGTCTGACTTTGCGGGGTATCTGTCATGGTGGCAGGCATTTAGAGTAACTATATAGAAACAGCCCGTCTTCTCGCTTATGGCCTTGTTTACCTGTATAGATCATATAGAGGTATTAGTATGAAACTGAGACAGTTAAAAACTCCCAGTAGTTGCTTTAAACAATTATCAAATATCTCACTATAAAAACTTCTTGAGCCCCTTTTCTTTTTACTCCCTAAATGTTTTGTTTTTTACTCACTTGTGGGTCATCAGACATCAGTAAAACAATTTTCCTCAATAGACCAGTAGTGCAAGAGGCTAGTAAAGTAAAAATTCCTCTTTATTGTGACTGTTTGATTTCAGTACCTGGCTGTCAGGAGGGACCAAGATTGTCCCCAGGGAAGCAAGGAACTCCAGAGCAGCCAGCAGCAGCTGATCTGCACACTTCTTAGACACCAGTGCATCCACACACAACAGAGCCTGGGACACACAACAACAGTCAACAGAGGTATTCTACATTCTTTGTGTATTAATTGTGAACTGTGAAACTAACGGTATACCTGACAAATGACTTGAGGTTCGATGTTTTTCACTAAAACAGCCGATATAGACAGGAGCAGCTGCAGAGTACACTGGAGCACAGGGTGGGACTGCACCTGAAGGTGACAGGTTACAGGAATAATAGTCACAGCCATGCTATCACACTACACCTGTGTGTGTGTGTGTGTGTGTGTGTGTGTGTGTGTGTGTGTGTATGTATGGATCTCACCTGCTCTGGACTCATTCGTAACCAGAGCTGTGTGACTATCCTCATTGCAGACAACATGCACTGTTCCTCAGGAGATGATTGCCCTCGAACCACCACTTGGAGGGATAACAGCACTACGTTCTGGAAACAAGAGGGACTCTGTAAATACAACATTTGTGCATTTTTTTCCTAAAGCAAACATATCCACCCTGTTTCCTGGCATTGTTGTCTCAGCTGGAATTGTTAATTCTGGCAAGTATAGCAGTTGGCCAATATGACCCTCAAGCAGAAGATTGATTTTCTTTTAAGAAGAGCAAGTTATTTTAAGAATTATGATAAATTGAGTAAAAGGGCACATTTATGTACCATGAAAAAAATCCACTTTCACATAAACTTTAATGGTCAAAACCATGTTTTTTTATCCTGCATGAAGTGCAAGATGGGTATTGTGTTATAATCGAACCTCACCCATCTGGTAATTTTAGTTTAAAAATGCCTGCAAAGTGACAAATGATAAAAGAAGATAGGCATAAAACCTATGAGATAATGAGAACATCCATGTCACATCAAAAAGGGGCAATAAATCTGTTAGAGCAGTGATACTATTGAAGAAATTTTTGGCTCTCACATCAATAAGCATTGAGCAGTCAAAGACAAACAAAGAAGGTCACTCACAACAATGTTATCGGTGTCTGTTTTCTCTCAAGGGAACAAGCTTATCTTAATCTTAACATCACCCATGGTGATCATTTGCCATCTATCAACTCTCCCTTAAGTGCACGCAAGGACATATGCTGCAGCCTTGCACTTGTTTGTATTGCCTTTCTCTTCATGAATTCCAGTAAATGCACATTAATGGCATTTACCCTTGAGTCCAAAAAAAAACAAACATCTATGTAGGGATTACATGAATGAGTAGGAGCCATTTCCTCTCTTGGGAATTTTGGAATTGCTTGTTTTGTCTTTTCCCAGTCATGATGTTTCACTCGAATTAAAAGCAGGCATTAAGCCAAGGCTAATTTATGTCAAGTGGAGGTAAAAAACACTGATTAGTGCAGATTACTCAGGGTCAAAGGTCATCCTCACCACTTTGTCCACTTGGCCCAGTTTGTACCCTCCGTTCTGCCAGTTGGTCTGAACTTTTTGAGTAAGGGCAATAATATCAGTCTCTACACGGTGACGGGCATCATGTGAAAGAGCTCTGAGGAGAACATGATGCCATACTGGAAGGTTTTCCACCTCAGATGGGAGGAAATGTTCCACCAGCTCCATCTGGAAAAATAAAACAACAAATATGTCAGATGTAAGGTCAAGCTATGAACTTGTTTAGATTATTCTTTTTTTTTTTTTAATTTAACAGACAAAATCAACAAGGATCAACCAAAACCAGAAACAAGGACTCTCAGAGCTATTAATGTAAACCTGTGGTTTTGCATGAATTAGTAGAGAACACATACAGTATGCTGAATGTAAAAATGACTGTATATAATACTATGATGTCATGCTTATAATTTTTTCTAGTGAATTATTTTGTTTGGCTGTTTTAACCTGAATTTAAAAGTCTAACCAGGGAGACTGAAGCTACTTATTAGATCACGTTTGTTGTCATTTTTTTTGTCTGTATAGTCCCGGTCAACCAAACAAATAAATGAACTAATAAAATAAAATTTAAAAATGCACTACATACTGTCACAATTCAATTCTGAGCCTCTCCATTAGTGATGAAAGGGCAAACAACTTTCATGGCAACAGACAGTACACAAAAGGATGTTTTTAAAGTCTGGGACTAATGAGATTTTCCACAAAGTCTACGTAATTTTCATTATTTGTCAGTCTTCAAATGCTTTCTTAAGCTTTTAACTTTTTATTTGGCCTTTACAAATATTCACTGCACTGTCAAATGTGATGGTGGTAACCGTGTGTAATTTCTAACCTGGTGATTCGGCGTCATGAGGAAAACCATGCGTCTGAGCAACATGCCCAGGTGGGACAACTGATAACACTCTGCGGCACAAGATTTCACCTGAAGGAGAAGAGGGAGAAGCAGAGAGGAGGTGAGGGACAGTGTGAGTGTCAGTGTGAAGACTCAAGAGGAGTAAAATCACCAGTACATCAGGATAGAAGGAAGGTGAAGAAATGAAGCTGGGGGACAAACATGGAGATGTGTGGGATCTGACTAAATCTGAGGACATTATGACATAACCAGAAAAGATGGTCAGTCCCCAGGGTCCTACAGCACCACTTGTCACCCCTGTTGGGATGCCACAGAAAACAGTCAGCACCCCATACTAATCCATAACCCTACAGAGAGAGATTTTTTAGAGTGCTCAGTAAGAGGTCATAGACATGAAGACACATCCATGATCTCGTGATGTCTATCCATGATGGTGAGAAGTAAAATTTCAGGGGTGATCCTGTAAACTGTGTATAACATGAGGCTATAATACAAAGCTCTACTTCATCATTCATGTCTTAAAATGGCCTTTACAGACATTAGTTGTGTCCTCTTTCCCTTAAATGGAAATAAAACATGAACACAAAATACAGTTTATGTATTGCCTAGGGCTGCAATTTTCTTTGTCAATTCATATGATGATTAATTGTTGCGTCTAAAAATGTCAGAAAATAGAGGAAAATTGATGATATCTTCAAATGTCTTGTTTTGTCTGATCAATAGTCAAATCCAAAGATATACAGTTCACTATCATGTATGAAAAACAAAAGCATAAAATCTTCACATTGGAGTTGCTACACCAAGCAAATTTCTGGTATTTTTGCTTAAAAAAATAACTAAAGCAATTATTCTATTATTAAATTTGTTGCTACTTAAGAAGTTAATTTTCTGTCTGTCAATTAATTGAAAAGTCATGCAGTTCTAGTATCATTTACATGGAAAAAAAAAAAGAATTTGAATGATGGAAGTTTAGCCTTTCTGGCAAACGTTGTCATGATGATTTCTGTATTAAATTGTTTTCCTTGTCTATACACACCAGCTTAGCAACAAGGAGGACATGATGTAGACAAAGTTCTGCTGTTCCATACCTGTAAACAGAGATGAGAAAAATCAGCAGTGGGTTCAATACAGTAAAGAAAAATTGATTTAATTAGTTACTTGTCTAGAAGTACTTGACATATAAGGTTTATGGTATAAGCATGACAAATTGAGTGCAAAAACAGTTGATAGATCAGAGGAAACTGTTTCAAATAGAGATGCCCTGATCAAAATACAGATGCACAGTAATGCAAATAATATATATAAATACACCTGTAAATTAAAGCATTAAAAATGTTGAATGCTCATACTATTAAAGTAAAATCAATCCACTGTTAGACATGATTAATAGGGAAAACTCTAGCATTACTGCTCATTCTCACCGTGCTGTGAAGCACCACACATCTGCAGCCAGTACAGCAGTCTGAGTATCAGCCTGCAGTACAGCATCAGCTAAACAACACTCCTGGAGAGAGGAGATAAAGGGGTGGGGAGGTTGGATACATGAGAGAGAATGTAGCAGACATAATTGAAGTTCAATGAAATTAGGGGAAAACAGAGAAAACGAAAGTGAAGGAATTATTTGTGTTGAATGACGGGAAATCCTACAACCAAACACTACACGAAGGTAATAATATATCCAAAATTAACAAATTACTTTGAACACTTGCCAAACTAAATAACTCTTTGGCCAATCTCTGCTGCATGATGAAATTCAAAGGCAAAAAGAGAATTTAACGACCACCTATTGGCCAAAATTTGTTCTTAGCATAATAACATATTTTTGGATTTTGCAGATCAGGTTCAAGTGAAACTCAAGAAAAAAATTGACAAAAGGCACATCATGTGTCATGTGTAGAGCTCACCAGCACAGGAAAGTACACTGGAGGAAGTGCAGCCACACTGGCACAGAGATGTACACAGACATGGTGGTGCAGAGTCACCTGGACCTGGGCCTGACCCTTCATCATCACCCCTGGCAATAACACTGGTACTTTACGCTCAGTATAACAACGCCGGAAACTAGTGAAAATTGCCTGGTAGATAGGAAGCCTGGAGACAGAGAATATGGAGAGAAGCTTAGATGCATTTTAGACACAAAGCCAGTGTTAAAAAGAAAGTTACTACCACTGATGCAATGCTCATGTCAGCTTCAAACTTGTGTGATTCAAAACATTTCTGTTGACAAACAAAAACCCCTTTTATCACCTGGGTGTCTCTTCTGAAAATTGGCTGCCGGTGTACCAAAGCTGCAGAACCTCCTCTGGTTGGGAGGCAAGCTGACTCAGGACGCTCACCAACAAAAGGCATTGAGGAAGCACATGCTCGGGACTTAACCCTGTGTACAGAAAATGTTCTTTTGAGTAACAACACAACACAAAAACAAGCATTCAACAAGTAAAAAATAAGAGTCAGCAACTGTGTATCCTCGAGGGCCCTCAAGTTGTGTATGGACAGTTTGGGAGCCCAAACTGCTTACTGTAGTGTGTTTGTGATGTGGTGTGTGACATCAGTGCTATTGCTGATCTTATTAAATATCAGGTATTGTCCAAACATGATTAATGGTGTCTTTTTCACTGTCACAATTTTGTAAAGCTTCAAGAACAAAATAATTTATATTTCCATGGGCCTAAATAGAACGTAAGGCACGAACATCTCCACTTATACTTAAGATGTGATGCGTAATTTAGGCCTCATTTTACTTTACATAGAATAATGATCCCAATCAGTTCTTAACAGAGAAAACATTTTTAAGCTAGAAAAGAGATCACCATCATCAGATCAGGACTTGGTTTTGGTCAATATCCTGAGTTGTGGAATCACAGTACTCTCTCACAAAAGGAGAAATGAAGTATAATTGATAGTGTCAAATCACTCTAGTTTTGTGTGTGGCATATTTATCAGTTTATTTGACAGGGTATACACTTCGCGCCAGCCTTAAAAAAATTTTTAATCTGCAGTCCCAGGGCAGATATTGCATAATACAACATTAGTACATTTTGTATCATTTCTAGTACTTGCATGTGGAATGGAATTGGAACACAGCTAATTATTAAGAAAATATATAAATAATATCTCCATCACTTGAAGTAAACAGGAAATCCTCCATTTACTCTGCAACAGTACCTGGAAAAAGGGGCAAACTGAGGACAAACTTCAAACTCACGCAAGTCCTGCTGGAGGACAACTTCAGCAAAAGGCCTTAAAGGCAACAGCTGGATCAGGAGGGCATCCATTGGAACCAGAGCCGCCACGTTCAGCTCCTCGGACAGAGTCGAGGGCAGCGTCAGCGCAGACAAGCTGGGAGGGAATTTACTAAAAGACATCACACACATCACAAGTGTAAGATTCCACACTTCTCAATATTGTTAACTCAAAAGATAAGTTGTGATCTAAATTTGCTTCT